>JALIZH010001889.1:0-431393 GCA_030522465.1 Rhipicephalus appendiculatus | reverse complement strand
ATATTTTGCTATTTTTCATCACATTGACGATGATAACTTCAAGATATGATATTGTCACGTGGGTGTGACGCCGACGAAGGCAGCAGGCGACGTGTCCAAGATGAAACTGTTTATTAGGCCGAACTTGTGGCCGGTAAACGGAAAGTAAGATTACAGCAATACACGCTGGCACTGATAGCGGCGAACAGAGCGTCGGCCGGCGATCAACTGAACATCGTTGGAGCGCGCCGGCTTTTATGCATCACGCGTCGAACATTCTAGCCTTATCACTGGTCATCGCGCAAGCTCTGGAATAATCTCGAGTGGTCGCGCCTTGCGCGCAATCTACATTGCGCGCAATCTACATATTGGTAAAAATGAGCCATAATATATGGTAAGAGTACTTAGCGGTGTTCGTGGCTTCTAGGGACTTGGGCTTGCAGACTCTAGCACCACCGGCAATGGATTCATATGTCTATGATTGCTGCGCATCTGCGTATTGTTTGCTCTTGGAAAAAAATGCAACGCTCTCGAGAGTATTCGATCTAGGGGACAGCAGCAACATGTAAATATTTTCGCCTGTATGATGAGGACACGAAATCTGCCCTGATATGGCAGGCGATGTGGTCTCGATATAACACACAGGTTATAATGCCCACAACCACTGCCTCTAATAGTACTAATCCTCTCGGGCGAGGGGGGCGAGGGACAGGGTAGGAGAGCAGCAGAAGTTGGACATCGCTTATGAATGATATTCGAGGTAAAAGAACCTGATGTACACGCTCAACACGAAATTCGCCAGCGGTTATCTCGACATTATGACTTTTAAATTTTTTCCAGATGTGCTGATACAGAATGGAATAATTATTAATCTAGTGCGGTAAATTGAACCTTTCCTGGTTCCTATCATTGTTAGGTGCGAACCAACTATTTTGTCGGGCCTGGTGAGGAATCTTTTTTCCAGCTCATTGCTTTCGGTAATTAAAAAAAAAACAAAAAAAACATTCGTTATCTTGTCTTTGTGTGCTAGATATCAACAGAATTTCAAGTAAGGCGCGGAATTTCAAACTGTATGAAGCTATTTCTAATACCTAGATCTGTGGAACGAAGCATTATACATCATATACCGTGTAATTGAGCTTGACGTTTTAAATACATTATATGTTCGCGAACATTACTGAACAAGAGGAGTAAAATGAAGCAAGACATTTATTGCAATGGTGTAACGCGCGACAGATTTCACCCTTAGTAGTAGGCAGCAAAGGCGCGCTTGGGCACTCTCATATTGCGAACACTTCTGCAAAGTGATAAAAAAAATCAGAAGCAACGGCGGTTACTTTTTGCGCATACCCAATTTCGCCTCTTCAGTTCGCTAGACAATACGTTCTCATGATTGTGTACTTGGAGGCACCTCCAGGGGACGCGCATGCGCAGTGAGGGTGTGGACGCCGCGGAGAGGGATGCCTAGAGGAGAGAGGGGGGAGCGTAGGATAGAGAGGGGGAGGGGGACGCGCATGCCCAACGTGTGTGTAAACGCCGCGGGCGGGAGGGATACCTAGAGGAGAGAGACGGGGGGCCTAGGAGAGGAGGTGCGTGGTGAGGGTTTGTGCATGCGCCGTAAGGGTGGTCAGGACGCACACCACCACCACCACTACAGGACGGACGGACGGACGGACGCCGGACGGACACCCGGTGGACGGACGCCAGACGGACACCGGACGGACGTGAGCATGAGACATTAAAGGCTTTCGCCTTAAAAACCGACTGCTCACGCTGCACAACCATTCACTGGCCACCCCGTATATATTGGCCTGGAGTTACGGAGTATATATTGGAGTATATATTGGAGGAGTTACGGAGTCGCCCTCTATCGGCCGCGCCTCGATTGCGTGCTAGGCAGGATACCGCCGCACGCTCCCGATAAGATTTGCTGTCGGCGCTCTACAAAACACCTCGCAGAAGCGCTCAAGGACATTTCTGTGCGTACTTTCGAAACGGAATATGTTCTTTACTGCTAAAATAATAATTTGCGACGAAAAAGAAAGCACAACATAGTTCACAGTCGCTGTCTCTTCGCAGAAAAGGGAGCGCCCGCTTCACGCGGTCACCGCGACGGAGGCCCCTAAACGGGCTTCTTACGTAAAATGTAGTCAGTCGCTGAGTGCCAACTATGTGAAATATTTTGTTAGAGTAGACGCCTGTATACCTAAATGCAGCATAACAGAGAGAAGCCTCAAGCCAGTGATCGCACGGGTTCGCGGCGACCGACGGAGCTTTTGCATGTATGAGCGTCTGCATGTATATGTTCGTACTGATGGTTTCGCTTTCGCGACGAGCCTGTTTTGGCGCCGTGCCGTGGATTTTAGGCCGCAAAATATGAGAATTTGTCAGTACACAAAAACTATTGTTGCGCGGACGCTATCAAAGCAGTTCCAAAAGAATTTTGTTAGAACTACGACTACGGCGCGCCTGTGGCAACTTGTGATGTCCCGTCCCGACGATTCAACGTTGTTGTTTTTTTTCGTTTTCTTTCAGTCAAAATGAATGTCTGTTTCAATGTCATTTGACATGTTTCCTCGCACTGCATATACATCGGTCTTCAGGAGCGAGTAATTGCCGCTGCTCCTGTTATTTCAGTGTGTTCGTTTCGTTTGGTGGTCACACAAAGCGTGAGAAAATGCGGTGCCTTTTTTTAATATGTTCCTTAATTAACCGTTCCCTTTGCATTCCACTGAATTTGCCGCTCTCTGCCATCAACAAATTTATAGAGCAAAGATTCGCCACTTCGAGATTGCTGATGGAAGGAGAAGTGGTCTACGAGGCCATGTAGTAACATACAACGCCAAGGAAACGAATGAAAATAGAGTAACGGTCGCCGCACTCGTTTTCCAAACGTCGACGTAGAGAAGGACCGACCGGAACTTGAAATAGCGGTGAAAGAAAAAGAAGTCATTGCAGCAACCTGCAGCTGCAAAGCAGGGTAACGACAACACGTAATGACTAAAATGCAAAATTTTAATGCCCAGCATTATTTGGCGAGTTGCCCAGCAATTCGGGAAGTATGCCGAATCTAACGCCAACAGCGCGACATCTTTTCCACATAAATAAATAAGGCTCCAAAACAATGCATGGGGTTGGACAGGCCCAACTTGAGTTTGAGAGTGGCGCAAGTAAATGTGGGCTGCACGTAGCGTTTGCGTCATGAGAATGGACGACTGACTGAAAGAATGTTAATGCCAACATAAATGCAGCACAGATCAGCCGCAGCATTTGACTCGCTCGCTATGTACATCCATCAGCAAACGACGTGTACAGCTTATGAAGACGAAAGCCTTCAATGCCTCATCAGAAGCGAAGATTGACCGTCGGCACCCGCCTCGTTGGCACGAGTAGTGCAAGAAAATCACCATCACGTGATGGCGTCACCATATGTCGTCATCATGACGTCACAGATTGCCCAAATTTGTGAAGACGTTATGACGTTGCCATGGCGCCACATAATGTGATGTCGCATCTTGGTGTGTTCACATGACATGGTCGCTTGTCACAGCCTCCTTGATCGGTGGGCCGATCACGGAGGCATTACAAAACCGCGTTAGGTGCAGAAAGTTTTTTGGAGCGAGGCGGGGAAAATCAATGCATTGACTGACAAGAAGGAGAAGAAGGTGGCTTTCGCCTTCCGGTCATCTTAGGGGAATGCACAAGGAACCTTGTGAGTTTTTAAATCCAACGTGTCTAAACAATCACTCAAGTATCTGCAGCCCATATTGTAGACGCTGAGCACGGGGCCGACAATGAAGAGGTCGCACACGAATGTTCTGAGATAGTATCGCAGGATAAGGTGCTGCCTTTTGCATCCTGCGATAGATAAGCACCATTAGCCGGCGGGAAGCGCGCGCGGACGATCGTCGCAGTGCGCACTTTCTGCTACTCGACATCACAGCCCCGACGCAGTAGCGAAAATAGTCGTCGCGAAAGTGCTTGTTGTAGACCTCACTCGTAGCCGATCGCTGCTTGCCGGTTCTTAGCACCACAACCCACTCTTCACGCAGTTTCTTGTCCCACGGGCACCGGTGCAGGACTTCGTTGCGTACGTCCGGCACTACGGCACCGAGCAGTAAGAGCAGCATGTTCATCGCTTTCGGAGGCAGCCACTCCTGTTACAATGGGTTCAGTTGGGTTGAAAATGCGAGAAAACCGCCGTATTCGTACGGACCGCAGCGCAGGCGGAGCTTGAAACTCATTTACAAAGCACGCGGCAGCGCTCCACAAGCAGCCGACGCGGCCACCGAGACCGCTTGATCCTGCCAAGCACGTCACGCCGATGGTGGCGCCGGCGTTTCCAGTGGTGGCCCTCGAGGCCAATAGGCACTGGATCTTGACCTGCAAGGTTGTGCCGGTGGGAGATTTCTGCTGTGCGTTGTCGAACGATAAAAATTCGCAGCGTGCGCGTTAACTAAAAGCGGACTGCGGGTCTCCGTGTCCAGTCCGAGTCTTCTGTCTCTCATTCCCCATTAGCAGCGATTGGCATGTTCCAGTAGGAAACACCGGTCCATCACTGCGTGATTGCGCCTCCCTAGATTTCTTTTCTGCGCAACGCCGCGATGAGCGCCAGCGTCAACGCCGCCGCCAGTGTAAGCGTTAGCGCCCGCTGCATCGCATCTCCACATGGTTCCCTTTAGCGGGAGATGGTGTAAATCCGTCCGGTGTCCGTCCGTCCGGTGTCCCTCCGGCTTCCGTCCGTCCGTCCGTTCATCTGTCCGTTTGTCCGTCCGTCCGTTTGTCCGTCTGTACGTCCGTCCGTTTGTCCGTCCGTTTGTCCGTCCGTCCGTCCGTTCATCTATCCGTCCGTCTGTCCCTCCGTCCGTCCGTCTGTCTGTGCGTCCGCCGTGGGTCTGTCCGTCCGTCTGTCCATCCGAACTCTGGCGCGGAATCAGGTGGCCGCCGGGGTGCGCAAACGGACGGCGGTCGCGTCGGACTCTACAGCGCTCGCGCTTTGCTTGCGTAGCGTCGGTGTGCCCAGCCCTTGCAATCATTCTGACCGACGCCGTCTCAATGGACACATGCGTCCACGGAATACACTTTCGAATTTACAAAGGGTGCGTCAATTTAGGCGCTGGAACGCGGATGGCGTTTGCGCGATTCGCAACGCGCGAGAAAATACTAACGCATGCGAACGGAGGAACATTAGTCTCCGGTCTCGCTGCGATTCGCGGTAAAAAATTAAAAAAGAAGACACGCATACATTCGGTTTGTGTGTTATCCCAGTGAGAGTGTAAAAGAAAAAAAGACATGACATAGTCAGTGGAATGGTCACACGCTTTCGCTGAACACACTTAGCAATGTACATAGTGTCCGTCAAGTTTTTTATTCTTGCTGCTGCTTCTTCGATGGTGCTTGTCGAGATACGTGTAATCCCAGGTGCATTATTTGGTGCAGTGTAGAAGCAATGGTTGGTTTTGGGCTTTAACGTCTCATATCCTGCGCCTTTTCCGCAGCAAAGAGCTGTCTTGGTTCAACGGGCCCGGGTGGTCGCCGAGATTATCATAGGGAACCCGGACTAGGGTTCCCTCCCACATGCGTGGTTTCTATATTTTTATTTTAATAGAACGTTTCTCTCTCTCTCTCTCAAAGCGGCTCAAAGAGACGCCGTAGTGGAGGGTTGCCGATAATTTCGATCACCTGGTGCGCTGTAACACGCACTTCAATCGTACCAATGTGATACCACACACCGGCAGCTCTTTCACTATATGACGGGTTGTTGCGCGCCGAACTATCATAGCCCCATTGAGAATGGTAAGATGGTGCAACGAACGAAATCTTCTACACGCCTCCGACTCCATGATAGGTGCGAGAAAACCCGACTGCAGTTTTCTGGTGTATATGCTATGGATATTTTGCATTAAATCTAGAGCACCAGCTGCACTTTGTTGCGGTGCAATCGCTCGGTGAAATCATCCTTTGCAGCAGGGGTTACCATAGAAATAAAGACTGTAGCGCCTTCAATGAGCAAGACACAAAATTATGGTGCAAAATATGAATTTAAATGTATGCATAATAACGTTATAGGTAAATAAAGTTAGAAATACAGGTAGCCTTAATGAGCGGGTTGTCGGATGCTTGACACACGTAACACATCTCAAATTGGTCCATCACGCTTGAAATGCGACCAAGAAGCTTTCCTAGAATCATTCCAATAGAGAAAGCGGTGCAGCTGGTTCACTAGCATCAGCCATGTCCAGCAATCGGGGACATAAACTACTGCGGCAAAGTCGACCCCAAGGGGAAGCGCTCGGCGTAACTCTATGGGGAGCGATCTTTAAAAAATGATTACGAAGCAATGCCTCATTTTTTCGCAATTTGCGCTCAAGGCACATAATGCTGACAACGTTTCTCTGCTGTACAACACGATTTGTTTAAATTCGCCAGGCAGGAATTTTTCCCCGAGACACTTTTGTGTCTCCCCATTGAAAATGCATGGGTGATTTTTTTTAAAAAATGAATCGTAGAGGAACGAACAATTATTCGCAATTTGCACTCCAGCGGCAGATACACTAGGACAACCTTTCTAAGTGTTTGCAATTTGGTGTGATTACACCGGGTGCATTTTTTTCCCGAAGATTTTTTCTCACTCTATACTGCGGGAAAGCAGCTCTACAGGAAAACAAAAAGCGCCTTACGCTAAAGTGCTTGTTGATCGCATTAAAACGAAGGAAAAGTGTGCACATGTGATGCAAATTGTAACTCTGGCGAACAGAAAATTATTTATAGTAATAATTATTAATAACAAGTCCAATAATTTATTTAAATCTTATGGGGCCAGTCTCAGTGTAGAAGCACTTGTATAGTATATATGGTATTTAAATTTATGGTATTACGATATGAAGATAGCTCATAATTTCATATAATCGACTCGCACTGTTGATTGTTATGATTAATTCAGAAGTTTAATCGTCATCAATTAATTGTGCGCAATCTAGTGTTCAGTAGTGTCTAACGAAAAGTATTAAATGCGAAGTCTTTCTTAGCGAACTTCGGTGACTTGACTACGAGATTCATGTACATGACTATGAGGTTCATGTCAAGTACAACATGATTTACATGCCACACTCATGGTGCGCTCACGGCCATTTCACTGGCTTGATATACACCAAAATCGGTATTGCGAGCCGTGCCTGTATGACGAACATAAACGACATATGGTAAAACGAAAATCATGACCTCCATGTCATGTACAACATGATTTACCTGCTACACTCATGGTGCACTCACGGCCATTTCGCTGGCTTCATATAAACCAAATTTTAGTATGGCGCACCGTGCCTGTATGACGAACATAAACGACATATGGTAAAACGAAAATCATGACCTCCATGTCATGTACATGATTTACATGCTACACTCATGGTGCACTCACGGCCATTTCGCTGGCTTGATATAAACCAAATTTCAGTATGGCGCACCGTGCCTGTATGACGAACATAAACGACATATGGTAAAACGAAAATCATGACCTCCATGTCATGTACATGATTTACATGCTACACTCATGGTGCACTCACGGCCATTTCGCTGGCTTGATATAAACCAAATTTCAGTATGGCGCACCGTGCCTGTATGACGAACATAAACGACATATGGTAAAACGAAAATCATGACCTCCATGTCATGTACGTGATTTACATGCTACACTCATGGTGCACTCACGGCCATTTCGCTGGCTTGATATAAACCAAATTTCAGTATGGCGCACCGTGCCTGTATGACGAACATAAACGACATATGGTAAAACGAAAATCATGACCTCCATGTCATGTACGTGATTTACATGCTACACTCATGGTGCACTCACGGCCATTTCGCTGGCTTCATATAAACCAAATTTTAGTATGGCGCACCGTGCCTGTATGACGAACATAAACGACATATGGTAAAACGAAAATCATGACCTCCATGTCATGTACGTGATTTACATGCTACACTCATGGTGCACTCACGGCCATTTCGCTGGCTTGATATAAACCAAATTTCAGTATGGCGCACCGTGCCTGTATGACGAACATAAACGACATATGGTAAAACGAAAATCATGACCTCCATGTCATGTACGTGATTTACATGCTACACTCATGGTGCACTCACGGCCATTTCGCTGGCTTCATATAAACCAAATTTTAGTATGGCGCACCGTGCCTGTATGACGAACATAAACGACATATGGTAAAACGAAAATCATGACCTCCATGTCATGTACGTGATTTACATGCTACACTCATGGTGCACTCACGGCCATTTCGCTGGCTTGATATAAACCAAATTTAGTATGGCGCATCGTGCCTGTATGACGAAGATAAACGACATATGGTAAAATGAAAATCATGACCTCCATGTCATGTACAACATGATTTACATGGTGCGCTCTTGGCCATTTCGCTAGGATTGATATACACCAAATTTAGCATTGCAGGCCGCACCTGTAGACGAACATAAATGGCAGTTGGTAATATGAAAATCATGACATCCATGTTATGTACAACATAATTTACATGCCCTGCTCATGGTGCGCCCTCGGCCGTTTCGCTGGCTTGATATACACCAAATTTGGTTTTGCGCGACGTGGCTGTATTACGAACGTAAATGAGAAATAAAATATTAACGATGTATGTCATTTATTAAAAACTTTTATGTCACACTTTTATTACAGCGGAGCTCTAACTGTCATACCTGCGTTATTTTTGAAGTCCATTCGCCTCCGTTCACGAACAGAAAAAAAAAAGCCCCTTGACCTCCTCCAAGCGAACAATGAAACAATAACGTCACGTACTGACATCTTCACTTGATGTCATCACGACGTCACAGATCACAATATTTTGCGGCGTCACACGACGACGTCAATACAGGATGTCACTAATTGATATCGCCGATTGGTGAACGGTTCGCCGATTCTGGAGACAGTGCGACCGATGTAACAGGTGGCCTCATCGCGGAAGTGTACACAAAATTTAAGTAGAGTGGTACGCCCATTCGTGCGTGTTTCGCCGCGTCAGTCGTTGGCACGGTCTTGAGTGGAAATTATGATTCCACGGTTTATTGTGCTCACACCCGAGTTGCAACGCTTATGAGGAACGCCGACGACAGCAGAGGCAGGGATACACCCATCAGCTTCCCCGGTCATCCACCTTCAGAAATTGAAATAGCTCCAACTGTTTTGTAGCATTTCGCCTAGTTATGTGATGAACTAACGGACACGCAGTTCTCTCGTTGATACTTAGCTGTTAATTATTCGTGCAGGTAGTAGTAATTAAGCCTCTGTTTTGACAAATACAAAGAGGTGGAATTCTTCAGTGTATAATGTGCGCTGTTGCATAGTTACATGACACTGAATTAGATAGGATTATTATTGCAATTACATTTATCTTTAGGCAACGAGAAATACAAGTTTAAATCAGCCCTACTGCTAATACTACTGCAACAAAATTAGTTGATTCAAAATTGGAGTCCCGCATTAGATAAATTCCCGACATGTTTGTTTAGTAAGTAATCGAGAGAACAACTAGAAAGATTACAGCTGAACAATTTCCCTTTATTGCCGCAATAGTGTTCGTTGTTTGTCAAATAACAACAGGTACCTTAATGCAAACAAGAACATGAGCTCGAAACTTTGAAAAGCGCATAGTGTGAGCAACTGCACTCTATCTTTAGCTTATAGCACTTTATGTTGTTCTAGGCAAGCTGCACTCTATCAAAACTGCTGGATTTCATTTCGTACAATTAGACCTGTACATATGAAGATTTGAAACTGTTAAACAGTTTGTCAGGATTTGCAGTTGTCCGCAACGCGAGCTGTGTAGCGGCCTTGTGTGCGGTTTTAGAATAGTGTGCGGCGGAATAGCGGCTCCACAATCTTGGAGAAATTTTCGATAAAGCGCCGGTAACACGCGCACAGACCCAGAAGTCGGTGCAGGCTTTTTGGAGCTTGAAAAGCGGCCACGGCAGTAGTGTTGCCGTCATCATGCCGCACACCAGCGGCACTCACGACGTGGCCGAGAAACTTTTGTTCCTCGTAGACGAGATGACATTTCTCAGGCTTGAGTGTGAGACCAGCCGATCGCATGGCTTCGAGTACATTCCGAAGGAGACAAAGAAGCTCGTCAAACGTTTTAGAAAAGACCACGTCGTCATCGAGGTAGACAAGGCAGCTTTTCCTTGTTGAGGTCAGCAAGGACAGTTCCCATTATTCGCAGGAATATTGCTGGAGCGGAACAGAGGCCGAAAGGGAGTGCTCTGAATTCGTAAAGGGCGTTCGGAGTTAAAAATTGAAGGACACTTTGTACATTCCAAAGTGTGTCCGGCGAAAGCATGTGGCCATTCCACTGAGTATGCCACGTCTTTTATCTTCTACACTCTCAGTGGGATAACACACAAACCGAATGTGTGCGTGTTTTCTTTTTTAATTTTTTTACCGCGAATCGCAGCGAGAGACGAGACTAATCATCCTCCGTTTGCATGCGTTAGTATTTTCTCGCGCTTTGCGCATAGTACAAACGCCATCCGCCTTTCAGCGCTTAAATTGACGGACCCTTTGTAAATTCGAAAGTGTATTCCGTGAACGCATTTGTCCATTGAGACGGCGTCGGTCAGAATGATTCCAAACGCTGGGCGCAGCGACGTTACGCAAGCAAAGCGCGAGCGCTGTAGAGTCCGACGCGACCGGCGTCCGTTTCCGCATCCCGGGGGTCACCTGGCTCCGTGCGAGAGCTCGGACAGACGGACGGACGGAAAGACAGACGGACGGACTAACGGCCAGACATACAGACGGACGGACAGACGGACGGACGGGCGGACGGACAGACGGACGGACGGGCGGACAGACAGACAGACAGACGGACAGACGGACGGGCGGACGGACACACAGACGGACGGACGGACAGACGGACGGATAGACGGACGGACGCCGGACAGACACCGGACGCCGGACGGACACCGGACGAACTGACGCTGGATGGACACCGGACGGACGTGAGCATGAGACATTAAAGGCTTTCGCCTTAAAACCCGTTTTTTCTTGGTCCCGTTCATCGACATATATTTGCCAATAGCCACTCTTCAGGTCGATAGAGGATAAAACCGGCAGATCCCACGCACTGTGGGAATCGATGTGATGCGAAGCAGCCAGGAAGGAGCAAATCATGCTTTACATAATTTGCATGTCATGTTTAACATGTTAGGACCTGTCATTTATGTTCGTCACACAGTCACGTCGCGCAATACCAATTTTGGTGTATATCAAGCTAGCGAACTGCACGGAAGCGCACCAACAGCGTGGCATGTAACTGGCGTTGTAGATGACATGCATGCCAAGATTTTCATGTTACCAACTCCCACATAAGTTCGTTTACAGTCATGCCACTCAATACCAAAATTGGTGTAAATCAAGTTAACGAAGCGGCCGCGAGCGCCCCTTGAGCGTGGGATGCAAGTCATGTCGCACATCACAAGTCATGATTTCCATATTACCACTTGTCATTTATGTTCGTCATACAGTCATGTCACTCAACACCAAATTTGATGTATCTCAAGCTAAAGAAACGGCCGTGACAGCGCCATGAGCGTGGAATGTAAATCATGTTGTTCATGACATGCACGCCATTATTTGCATATAGCGACCTGTCATTTATGATCGTCATACAGTCACGTCACTCCATCCAAAATTTGGTGTATATCAAGCTAACGAAACGGCCGCGAGCGCGTCATGAGCGTGGAAAGCAAGTCATGTCGCTCATGACATGTCATGATTTCCATATTACCACTTGTCATTTATGTTCGTCATACAGTCATGTCACTCAATACCAAGTTTGGTGTATACCAAGCTAACGAAACGGCCGGGAGCACGCCATGAGCGTGGCATGCAAGTCATGTCGCACATAACAAGTCATGATTACCATATTACCACTTGTCGATAATGTTCGTCCTACAGTCACGTCACTCAATACCAAGTTTGGTGTATATCAAGCTAAAGAAACGGCCGCGAGCACGCCATTAGCGTATCATGCAAGTCATGTCGCTCATGACATGTCATGATTTCCATATTACCACTTGTCATTTATGTTCGTCATACAGTCATGTCACTCAACACCAAATTTGATGTATCTCACGCTAAAGAAACGGCCGCGATAGCGCCATGAGCGTGGCATGTAAATCATGTTGTTCATGACATGCACCTCATTATTTGCATATAGCGACCTGTCATTTATGATAGTCATACAGTCACGTCACTCCATCCCAAATTTGGTGTATATCAAGCTAACGAAACGGCCGCGAGCGCGCCATGAGCGTGGCATGTAAATCATACTTTTCATGACACGTTAGTCATGATTTTCATGATATGACCAGCCATTTATGTTCGTCATACAGTCATGTTATGCCATACCAAATTTGGTATAAATCCCATTAACGGTACGGCCAGGAGAGCACAAAGTCGTAGGCGGCTAGATAGATAGATAGATAGATAGCTAGATACGCTCAAAGTCGCAGAAGTTCGCTGAGAAATGCTTCGCATTTAAAATACTTTGCGCGCCGCAGACCCTCTAGACAATCGTCGAC
Organism: Rhipicephalus appendiculatus; assembly: GCA_030522465.1. Classification (NCBI taxonomy): domain Eukaryota; kingdom Metazoa; phylum Arthropoda; class Arachnida; order Ixodida; family Ixodidae; genus Rhipicephalus; species Rhipicephalus appendiculatus. The sequence continues at coordinate 418,811 of JALIZH010001889.1, read as the reverse complement.
TCTAGGCAACCAGCACAATATTAAGAAAATCGAAGTAACGGCAAGGCGAAAAGTTCTCGGAAAGGAATCAAGGGCATCATCCGTTGCTTGTGCCACCATAACCCTTTGGTTTCCGGGGCCCGTATTCAGGAACAGAGCTTAAATTGCGCGATAAGTTACATTTATGAAAGTATAAGGAAAGTACAAGTTTGAGTTAAGTTTCGGGAACGTTTAAAAACCACACTTAAGGCGCACATATAAAAGTACTACTTTTCTGGGTAAGTATGGCTTCTGGGAACGAGGCTATAGAAGTTCTCACACTTGTTTTATGAAATGAAGCACCAATAAATTAGTGTAACTTTCGCGTAACGCAGGCCGTAAATGTTCTAGTCTTTATAAACGTACATTTCGTGACAGGCGGAATAAATATTTCTCGCTTTTCTCGGTTTTAAGCCTTCGGCTGGCCAAAACAAGCAGCCGCCACTCAGCGGCCGTCGATATCAAGTGGTTGTCACAAGTCGCGGTTATGTCGTCCACAAGTTTGATTACTGTGGTGATATCACGTGCAATACGAGTGGTTTTTTTCGTCACCATACGTGCGTTTCACTCCATGGATTCTTTTTTTTTATTAAATGTGTTTAAGGAGAGGTTGGTGCCTATACATGGCTCCGGCTACTCCTCTTCCCTTAGTTAATAATTTGCGTCGCGAACTTATGCATAACAGTATTGTGAACTTCAGGCACAACAATGTCCTTTTAAAATGAATGTTCTCACTTCAAGAGCAATGTCTACGCGTCAACAACAATGTTCACACACAAGACACACAAGAAACGTTCGCACTTTGCAGAAGAGTTCATCTCTCAGTCCTTCATATAATGCGATCACCAACCAGTCCCTGGGCACTTGCCCGCACACAGCTGTCTTGAATCACGAGAGACAACACGAAACATGTGACCAGAAGTATGTCCATGCGAACAATAATTACCAATTTGAATCAGTACCGTTTTGGATATTTCCGACTCTTCTAGAAACTGTACTAGAGCACGTGCAGCAATCTTTTGAAGAGTTTCTGTCGGCCACGGACCCAAAACTTTTGCTAGTGATAGCGGCCGTCTATCCAATCTGGTTTAGCTTTTCTAAAAACTTTTTACGGGGAACAGCATAATTTTTTTCAATGTAGAAGGAGGTGTTCTATGTCTTCTTCTGCCTCTTCACATGTGCATGTAGCAGAATTAGTCTTTCTTATCCTATATAAGAAGCTCTTGGTGTAGGCAGTGCCTAGACGAAGTCTATGAATTAATGTTTCTACAGAACGGTTAATTTTAATCGGAATTTGAAATTCCGTTCCAGGATCGATCGTATATAATTGAGAGTTTTGCGCTCCGTTCGCGAACCAAGTCTCTTTGGACAATCGACCACATAGTTTGTTCAAGAAACATCGTGCATCGCTCGCCGCGAGAGGTAACAGAGATAAATCATTATCTTGATGCGCTGCATGCGCCAGACAATCCGCTGTGACGTTTCCGGTGTTTTCACAGTGGCTTGGAATCCACTGGAAAACGATATCATGATGTAAGTCTTTTGCTATGGCGTATGTCTTCCGAATTTCATATGTTAATTTGTTATTTGTTTTTCCTAACTTCATATCGTTTATACACACTAATGATGATTGCGAGTCACTTAAAATTACCCAGCGAAGTGGTCCTGTCTGTCTACATATGAAGCGTAAAGCAGAAAGTATAGCAAATAGTTCTGCCGTTGTGGACGTCGTAAAGTGAGAGAGCCGAAAAGCTTTTCTTTCTTGGTATTCAGGTATATAAAAAGCTGACGTAGAACTTTGTTTTCGACATGACCCATCAGTGCAAACGCTAATACGATCAGCATAATTTGCGTAAAGATGGGCTAAAGTAAATTGTTTTATTGCAATGACAGGCATGGAACACTTTCGAGTTAATCCAGGAATCGATGTGACAATTTCTGGAATGGCGAGTCGCCATGGGGGATGAGTTGCGCATGCCGACCAGTATTCATGTGTAGGTAGTAAATTTTTACATTGCATTATATCTGCATGGTTACGGGCAGTGGTTCTTTCCTGAACCGCTCGGCAAAGAGGATGATTAGCGTGTTGTGTCGCCAATCGAAAGAAGTGCCTACAGGTTTCTGTAAATCTAAGTGCTTGGAAGGTTGGTTGATGGGACTCCACGATGACCAAGGCGCTAGCAGATGCGCGTGGTACGCCAAGACATATACGAAGGCTTCTCGCCATCATTCTCTGGACGGCTTCTTCTAAATTACGAGATATTCCGTACAGTACTGGAACAGAGTATGCAATTCTTTGTCTAATCATTGCCGAATGAATGCGTATTAAAGAAGAACTTGTACTGCCCCATCTCACTCCTGCAAATCGACGAAGAACGTTCACTAAGGAATTGACTTTCTCCTCTAATGCTTTTATTTGCGGAGACCCACGACAGCCGCCTGTCTAAAATAACTCCCAAAAACTTGTGCTGTCGCACAAGTTGTAAACGCTGGGAGTCAATCTCGAGCTTAAATCTTTTGAGGGACTTCCTCGTAAAAGGTAGTACAGCAGTTTTTTCATGTGAGAGAATCATACCTCTGCTTTTCAAAATCTCATTAATCGTTGTTAGGCCTGCTTGTAGCGTATGCTGAACGACTGGAATACTCGAATCCGTTGCCCATATGCACAAGTCGTCAGCATAAAGTGAATAATTCAAGGTTGCGGGCAATATGTGTGACAGTTCAGCCATAACACAGTTAAACAGAAATGGGCTGAGGACGCTACCTTGGGGAACACCTTGATTCACTTTATGCTCTTTGCTTTTGCCATCAGAGGTTTCTTTTGTTCTCTTCAGCGTTTGGCGTTTTTCTCTAACTTCTTTTATTTTCAGAGGGCCTTTTTTTCATGTGAAAGGAACCGATGATTAAAAAAAATAACAGGTGAGCGTCTTTCACTTGCTCCGTTATACAGTTAATTGGGGCGTCCACAGCTGTTCCGTAGACGCAAGCTGCCATTGTATGTGGTTGGGCGCCCGCAGCAGCTCTACGGACCCGAGCTGTCATCACGCCCGCGTCTGCCGAGCTGCTGCGGACCCCTGACTAAAACTGTTTGATGAAGCAAGCGAAAGAACCTCACCTCTCAAAAAATTGGGCAGATCCCAAGTACCATGGGAATCGATGTTATGCGAAGCATCCGGATGTAAGGTGACTGGGTTCTAATTTTTTTGTTGAGCGAAACGTTATGAAATGAGGCTAAAGATATGTACAAATGTTGCACGCACAGACATGTTGAACAGTCGCATGTGTTTCATATAACCAGTTGTCTAGAGTTGTGAAACGATTATGACAGAAACATGGGTATTACCAACACCAGAAGCCGTAAGCTTGAATGCAGAGCTTGTGCTTGCAAGGATGGTAGCCCTGGATAGTGCTGCGTAAACCAACTACAGTGGATGGAACTTAGGTATACAACTGACGTTAACCCGACATGACTCCTTCGTTATAGGAGTACGTATGTAATGTTTATAAAATTACATAGCCAGCAACGCAACCACATTATACATTTCACCAACATTACGCCTGCATAGCGTCTTCTTCCAAAGCAGTTTCGAGACCTGACGTGGCTCTGTGGTAGAATGCTTGATTGCCACGCAGAATGCTTGGGTTCGATTCCTGCTGGGAGTCTGATTTCTAATCTTTGTATTCCTGGCGTCAACGCCACCGGTGTCCGTTTTTCTTAACGCTGTCGCCTTTAAATTACCAGTGTAACCGCCACCGATGTCAGTTTCTCTTAACGCTCTCACATTTAAATTACCCATGCCTGTTCTCGACTTTCCTGGGTAGATATAAATTGTCAAAGTCCTGTGGCGCATACCCGAATTCCTCCGCCCTTGGTATACGGGTATGAGCCACACGTGTCTGGAGAAATGAGTTTGACGACGTACGCGACGGGATTTTCACGTTATTCATGTCATGACCAGCCGGACATATTCGTCAATATTTCTTACCCTCCTATAAAAATTTTGGTCTACCCCAAATTAAGGGGGCCATCACGAGAGCACCCAGACGTAGGCGGCTAGATATATAGATAGATAGATAGATAGATAGATAGATACGTAGATAGAAACGCAAAAGTGCTTACAGTACGCAAAGAAATCCTTCGCATTTAATATGTTTCACGCATGTCATCAGCATGCAGTGGCGGAATGGGTTGACCGAGTTTGTTGTCCTTTGGGCCCAGCGGCAGCATTTCCAGCAGGCGTACCACCACTAGTTTGGAAAAGAGGTACTGCGACAGGAATCCCGCGTCGTTATTCGCCTCGATAGGATTCTGCCGATCCCCGAGAACTTGGCGTAACGGCGGCGCGTAACGATATGCTTCATGCTGCGTAATTTTTTCCACACGGCCAGCAAAATCGGTGAAGTCGGCGACACAGCCTTCTAGTGTAGAACTGTTGCAATTTGGGCTTGTTGGTACATTCTGAAGACGAGAAATATAGCGCTGAATGAACGGGGACACAAGAAGAAGACACACAACACAGGCGCTACTTCCAACATAATGTTTTATTGCCACACTCGACTACTTATATCGCTCACGAAAAGCACATGACTATAATGCGCACAAAAGTAATTTCTTAGGAATGATAGTTCTTTATCACTGAGGTTAATCGACGCAATGCTGACGCACATGGAACCCAGGGATGAGATAGCCTCAGCCTCAACATTCTCTCTAATAAGCTTGTCATGTATCCTCTTGATTACGGTACGTGCGTTGAAGACAATGAATGGCTAGCCATCCACCCTGCCCATTTTTTTACATTGTTACTGTGTTCCCTTAATCTATCATTTAGGCAACGGCCTGTCTGCCCGATATATTGTTTGCCACAGAACAGTGGGACGCGATATACAACGCCTATTATGCAAGAAACGAATGCAATTTGATGCTTCTTGTCACAGCCTTTGGGTTTGCCATTGCGGTCATGAAGTCTGTGTTGTGTGTCTTCTTCTTGTGTCCCCGTTCATTCAGTGCTATATTTCTCGTCTTCAGCCTTATAGTGGTTGGCCATGGTTACCCTGTCAAATTAGAAAGTTCCCACGTCACCAAATGTCTTTTTCTCTCCGAAATATTCCTTGAAATTCACTATTTTGAATGCAAGAACGATTTTTTCAAATACATTTACGATGTTCGCCTGATTAAGCGACGTTCGGAATGGATTGACATCACTCATAGTAACTAGTCTTACATTTGTTTTTCTATTTCGGTCATTTGAGTGCCATTAAGCGAGCGAACAGGCTATAAATTCGTGAAAAGTGAGGCGGATTGTAAATGACAATTTTCTTGAGACTACTGTATTTCCAGCCTATGAAAGCAATTATTTTTATTACTCGTTAGAAGAAAAAAAACGTCACAGTTTCACCGCAAGGGCGAAGCGATGAATACGATTGCAAAACATTGGAATGTCACGCGAAGAACGGCAAGCAGATCGAAACGTGCAGAGCGCTGCTCAAGCACAAAGGACGCACGGAAAGAACACACACACGACGAGCGCGAACTAACAACATTCACAAATCGACAGTTAAAGCGCGCTACTGAAACACAAAGGTGGACGCACGAAACGTACACCCGTCGGCAAAATAAGTCGGGACGCGCGATCGGCGACCGCAATGAGATAAAACTGCATTGCCGCGCGTCTGACGTCTGCCGAAAGATCGCAGTGGCGTGCGCGTCCTTTCATGCTCACAGCGATGCCTTTGTTCCGTAGAGTTAATCAGTGTTGCGGAGTTGCCACTCCGCAATTGGAATGACTCCGGATTCATTCCACATTTTTGCGACCCACGAATGTAATGGGAATGGAATGGGGACAAAGCTTGGAGGAATGGAATGGGAATGGAATTAAGCGCCTTTCGCACGGAATAGAATGAGAATGGAATTACGTTTTTTTTGCCAAAATAGAGCACCTCTTCGTCGACGCTCTGTTTTTCAAACTTCAAACATTAGCAAGTGAGAGCCTCGAATTTAACAATAAAGCAGTATTTTTACAATGACTTGGCTGATTACAAGCAGGGTACAGAGAGAGAGAACGAATTTATTAGAAGGCCGAGAGGTCGGCCTGATCTTGTGCGCTCTGGCCTGCTACTCAGCACAGGGGAAAACGAAAAGGGAGCAAAAGAGTGATAAAGATGATGATGAGGACAGGGAGAGGTGACGTGTATGTACAATAACCACTTAACACAGTGGTCTTCTTAAAGTCTAGTGTCAAGTCCAGTACTCTTGAGAGAATCTATGAATGCCCTTGTAGCAGTCTCGTTGATGCTGTCTGGTCGGACAAGCACGGTACATTTATAAGCAACGCACCTACTGCAATTATGTCCTTATATAGACTGTGTTACTCCGAAGTTTGTCTCTATTATTTGCGTAACCGCTGTTCTATGCAGTTGGTATCCGTCATGCGGAACTGCGGCGGCGGCATACCCCCCCCTACGCCTTGTGATTTTTTCCCCTCAGCGGCGCCTCAGCCGCCTGCTGTCTCACCACCCTTCACTTTTCTTGTTTCTCCTTCTGTCGCCGTCGGCGAAATCGGACCCATATTCGAAAAAGCGCTTCTCTAAGTTCTATACCTGGCATTGCATACCTGCGCACAGGCGAACACAGAAAGTTCTCCTCACCCCATCCATGCTTGCGAGGCGCGCTTGACAAGCGTGAGTGCTGACGAGCAGTGAGGCCAAGTGTTCCGTATTCGATGCAAAAGCAGATGGTGTCCGAGCGGTGCACTGTTCCAACTAATACCAGCAGATCTTGAGGGTTTTGTCGTCGTAGTTGTTGTTGTTGTTTTCCTCCAGATATGGCTCATACCCAATGGAGGGGATTGGCCAAGTAGAAGGTGAATTTTCCCGATACTAACTGTATTGTGTTATTCCCTAGGTGCGCTATGTCGTCATTTTAGCATTAACACATTTCAGCTTAAACAAAAATTACACCATCTCCCGCTAAAGGGAACCATGTGTAGATGTGAAGCAGCGGGCGCTAACGCTTACACTGGCGGCGGCGTTGACGCTGGCGCTCATCGCAGCGTTGCGCAGGAGAGAAAACTGGGGAGGCGCAAAGCAGGCAGTGATGGAGCAGTGTTTCTTACTGGAACATGCCAATCGCTGCTAATGGGCAATGAGAGACAGAAGACTCCGACTGGACACAGAGACCCGCACTCCGCTTTTAGTTAACGCGCACGCTGCGAATTTTTATTGTTCAACAACGCACAGGAGAAATCTCCCACCGGCACCACCTTGGAGGTCAAGATCCATTGCCATATATACGGGGTAGCCAGTGAACGGTTGTGCAGCGCGAGCAGTCGGTTTTTTCAATCAAGAAACTCCCTAGAAGAGGCTGCCTGCGTCGGCGTCGCGAGGCGAGAGAGGGGGAAGCGTAGGAGAGGAGAGAGAGGGGGTGACACGCATGCGCAGTGGGAGTGTGAACGCTGTGGGCAGGGATGCGTAGAGGAGAGAGGGGGGGGAGCGTAGGAGAGGAGAGAGAGGGGGGGGACGCGCACGCGCAGTAGGAGTGTAGACGCCGCGGGCAGGGATGCCTAGAGGAGAGAGGGGGGTGGGGAGAGAGGAGGGGAGGCGCATGCGCAGTGAGGGGGTGCGGTTGCCGCGGGGAGGGATGCCTAGAGTAGAGAGGGGGGGGGAGAGGAGGTTTTTTATTTTTATTTTTTTAAAGGGTTTGCGCATGCGGAGTAAGGGTGGGCACGCGGCATACCACCACCACCACCACCACCGGATTAAGCTTCGCCATTAGATGCTTCACATCTAATATTAAAACATCGCGGTTCGTTCAAACATGCTGACCATGCAAATACTGTAGGTAGCGGGAGCACTGCCCCTATGGAAATTAATAGGGTGGTTGTACTGCACGAGATATGTCACGAAGCTACAATCCCTCGACCTTGGTAACGTATTTTGCGTACTTTTGCAGTTCTTAATGGATGTGATGGCATCAGCTTTATGGGGCTCAATCTTAACTCGATAAAACTATCAAGATGCCTTTCCTACATTGAGGAATTGCAGGAATGGAATTGAACTGCCCGGCCATTCCCGGAGTGGGAATGGGCAAAATTTTTTCATTCCGAGGAATTGGAAGGAATGGAATTGTGGCAAGTTCTAATTCCCTGGAATGGAATTGGAATGGAGGCACCCATTCCGCAACACTGGAGTTAATATAACAGACTCTAGAAGAAAAGCTGGGCCGCTAAAGCTATAACCACGTGAGCAGCGACATCTTGGAACGTTGTCACTGTTGCCATTACAGTAATTTACAGATATGGCTTTTGAAAACACTGAAATGCTCGCCATAAAAATAGTAAACAAGCGTGTGTACGTATTATGAAGGAACGGAAATTGTTTGATGTTTATATCAACAACTTTTAGGAAAGATACAACAGCCATTTATGCAATTTACTGCAAGCGGAAAAGAGCGTTTGCAGGTTTGCTTACTAGATGGCGCCACCGTACTTGTATCGTGTCAACATTTCAGAGAAGATCGGTGAGTGGGATCCTTCCAATAAATGTTTTATTCTCTCTCTCTCTCAACATTTCAGAGCGTTGCCGCGCAGCTTGCGGCCGATTGCGCCGGCTTGCTTGCGCGTCGGGTGAGAGGTACAGTGTCTCCTCGTACGTGTTTTTTGTTGCCACGAGCTAAAAACTCGACTTTATGTGACAGTCCGTCACTGCGATGCAATAGAGAGCCATGAAAAAAAAAAGAATGCCAGGGGTTATTGGAACACGCATTGGCGAGAGCAAGTGAACGTCACCCGAAAGCTGAGTATCGTTCCATCATGGCGGCTCCCGAGCGGTTATAGGTTTTAATGCATGGGCCCTATGGGGAGCTTTTCCTCTAGAGCAGGGGTCTCAAACGCGCGGCCCGCGGCCGGCACATGAGTGTCTTCGCCCCACTTTTTTTTGTTAGGTATGTTCGTCAGCTGCACAGACCTGATTGGTTTAACGCATTTTCTCAGTGAGGCATTCCACGTGTTCTTGTTTTGAACATGAAACGAAAATGACATTTCACAATCGGTGTTCTGATTTGGGTCATATTGGAGATCGATATCGGAATCCTGGCACCAAATCTGCTTCAGAAATGACCTGTATATGAGATGTGGGAAAGCTTTCTTTCAAATGACAGCGTTTTTTTTTCGCAAATTGTACCCCCCCCCCCCCCGCCCACCCCCCCCGCTCTTACCGGCATCACTGACCCGGCCCTTGCGGGACTAAATTGCGCCACTGCGGCCCGTTGGCTGAGGTGAGTTTGAGACCACTGCTCTACAGTCAGTATATTAACTCTATGCTTTGTACACGCTTGCAGCGGAATAGCTAAATAAATGCAGCGTTTTGCGGTAGGGGCGCTTTCTTTGTTCAATCTGTCACGCGCTCAGTTCGAAGGGGGCACGGTTGGCGCAGAGCGCGCGCTGCTCACTTTACGCAATTTATAAGATAACATATCTTGTCCCGTGACAAACGAGTGCCACATATGCAGAATTAATTCCCTTCTGTCCATGTTTTTAGATACGAGGCATCTGATGAGCGAGCTTGATTCGGTGGCGTCCGCGCTCCCCTGCGCATACGCCTATTCTCTTTCACATTCTCCTCCATTACGCAGGTGTTCGGTCGCCTTGTCTCCACCTCCCCCCGCGCTGCAGCCGCTGCAGCCGCGCACTCTCCTCCTTTACGCACACGTTTACGCAGGCGTTCGGTCACCTTCTCTCCTTTCCTCCCCCCCCGCGCTGCAGCCTGTTAACGCACTCCCTCCTTTCCCTACCCCATTTCATATAAGCGCGCGCGCTCGGTCGAGGAAGTCTCGCTTGAATCGTGCGGTCACTCAGTCGGTTCCCGGCCGCTGCAGTTGTATCGAAAACCTCGCTACCCTTGCCGCAGACTCGCGTTGTCTCTCTGTAGCGGAAGCGGTAGCTCGATGCCGACGCTTGGCTTCTACGGCCGAGTGAACGTAAACGGAAACTTGGTGTGCGCCCCCATTGCTGCTTCGCATGCCGTAATTTTTCAAAAGCGTACTGAAATGCCATCGAGGGCACCAAAAAACGAACAGACGTGCAGCTGAAAACATGCTTCATTTTACTAGCATACGATTAGAAAACAAGGTCCGGCTGCTACGCGTGAGGTGTCGATAAATGCGAAGCGAGCGCTGTACCGCTCACTGCCAACGTGCAACCGTCGAACTGCCATTGTCAACCGTCAACAAAGAAAGCGACCCCCTACCTCAAAACGCTACATGTAAAAAAAGTCATGGCTACGAGCGTGGCGTTAGCGTCAGGCGTTAGACGGCGCAGCGATGCAGTTTTATCTGATTGTGGTCGCCGCTCGCATGTCCCGACTTATTTTGCCGAAGAATGTACGTACAGGTATACACAAAACAAGCACTAACGACTTCGCACTCTTTCACAGTAGTTACTTCTCTCTGTTACTCACAGCGTTACTTCGAAGTCACAGTTTTTACTTCGCTGTGTTTCAGCGCCGCTCTTCTTTCGCAAACGGGGCCGGTGCAGCGAGCGAAGTGACCTTCGTGCGCTCTTTGACGTCAACACAAGCTTGCCGGTCAGTGGCGTAGCCAGGGGGGTGGCACACCGGGCACGTGCCCCGCCCCCGCACCCCCCCCCCCCCCCCCCGAAATTTTTTTGCGCCATTGCATACAGAATGAAAAATGACCATTTCAATGAGGTGCCCTCCCCGAAATTAAGGCGGTGTCCCCCCCCCCCCCCCCCCCCGAAAAAAAATTTCTGGCTACGCCCCTGTTGCCGGTGAAAGCACAGGGCATAACAGTTCCTTTCCTTCTCATGTGATAAGCGCGCACGCAAGGAAATACCTACGCGGACAGAAAAGAAACTGTTTGCTCTCTGATGAAAGAAATGATTACCTCTTAAGCGCACACGACCTTTGAAGGAGCCTCAGCAGAAGCTGTCTCAAGCAGAAGTCCAAGATGCTGCAACAGCCTCAAAGACATATCATCTAATGATGGCGAGTCTGCAATCATTAGTGAAAGCCATTTGCGTGTAGTTAAACAACACAACACAACGTCAGCCAGAAGTGCCCTTCAAATACGGCGCGTGCTGAGTGCGGCGCTGGCATTCCTAAAGTACACTATGGTCCATTCACCGCGGTCTTTGAGGGATGAGGTCCCGAAAAGCGACTATAATTTCCGTGGAATACTAGTGGACTGAGATCGTGCATTGCTCATTTTTGTCGGTTCGTGTCGGCCAATTTGCTTCCCGTAATCGCCATTCGGGAAGCCCAACTTATCTACTGCAGCAAGATTTTCTGAATGCGAACCTTTTGTGTCGTTTACAATTTTACTGAAATGAGCAAGCATCTGGTACTCGTTCGCTGTGACCTCACTTACCTTATGAGGATAATCAATATTGTAGCGATACTGAAGCACACAGACTAGTCAAATAAACGTATTTATAAGAACGAACCTGTGCCGACAACTCACAGTGACTGCGGTCGTAAAAGTGCGAGTCAAACGCCAAAGAGGTCGTTCAGCTGTCTTGTTCCTCTTCGCGAGATGTCCCGAGCGCGTGGCGCATACGAACCGGCCCCAGTCATGTGCTCGTGCCACGATGGTCTCTGCGCGGCACGACAATACGGCGGGTATGCGTGTCCTGTATGTACGGTGATAGACGTGTTATTTGAATGCGGGCTAGATGTCGCCGCGTTATCCCCCTCTTCATGCGCATCGTATCGAGGCGTCGGACAATGAAACGATTCCTGGTAGGTGTCAGTAATTTTATGATGACCTCTCATAGTAGGGCTTCATGCGGACTACGTGCACCACCTCCGTGGGATCGCGGCTTCTTGGACTCCCGTGTCCAGCGTATTTCACCTCGTAAGTGTCGTCGCTTAGACGATAGAGTACTTCGTAAATGCGAAGTGTCAGCTAAGAAGCTTTTAAGAGAGTACGCCGCGGCACACTGTGGTCCATATGCACACTTTGTCACCGGGCTCATAATGCACTTCGCTACGTCGCCGGCTATAACGGCTGAAATCGAGACGCTGTTGGCGGCGCATTCTGTATCTTTCTATCTGCATTACTTCCACGGCTCTTTGCAAGAAATCGTGTATGTCAGGTGGGTTGCTGTTTTCTTGATTTAGTGGCTGCATGGCACCCAATGGAGTCAATACTGTTTGGCCTAATACATACAAGATCGGATGGTGCCACTTACGTTGTTTCTTGAACTTCTCTATTATATGCGAAGGTGATGTCGACGCTACTTCATCTCCCGTTTATGTTCACCATCAATATACATTGAAAGCATGTCAGTCAGAGTTGTGTTGAGGTGTTTCGGAAAGCCATTTGCTTGAGGGTGTTATGCCGCAGTTATTCTATGATCTGTATGCGTCATTCACATCAGGCATTAGGTCTGCATGGTCCGTAATCACTACTATGAGCACACATGCCTGAGGAGTATGTTGTTGACGAACAACTTGCCAACTTCGAGAGCTGTTGCACTGTACAGAGAGTCAGTCTCAACGTAACGGGTCAGATAGTCTGTGGCTACAACTATCCACTTCTTCCCTGTGGACGATGTCGGAAAAAACCTTATGAGGTCCATTCGACTTGGTGGAATGGGGCATTAGGCAGGGTCTATTCGTTGGAGAAGGCGTGCTGGTTTCACGAATGGAGTTTAGCGCCTTCGACCTTCCCGACAAGTTTGGACGTAGTGCCATACTGATGCTAGCAACATTGGCCAGTAGTATTTTAGACGAATTCTGGCGAACGTACGGCTCACATCCATATGTGCAGATGTAGATTCGTCTTGACATACGTGCAGAATTTCTACTCGCATAGCTGTAGGTACGACTAGTGAAAACTTGTCGGCGTTGGGCTCGAAGTTCCTCTTGGAAAGGACACTTCCTCGAAGACAGAACGAAGACAGCCCCCTCGAGAAAATGCGCGGGACTTGAACGTTGATTCCCTGTAGGCGTTGAATAAGCGGCAGCAAATCTGGGTCATATCGTTGTTTAGCGATTTCCGATGCCTGAACGATACCTAGGAACGGGAAGTCTTCCTCTGGCACACTTGTCTCGACGGGTGCGAGTGACAGGAAGTCCGCATCGCTGTGTTTTTTTTGTCGGATTTGTACACTACAGTAATATCATACGCTTGTAGCATAAAGCTCCATCTTGCCAGTTCGGTTCCTGAGATTTGCCAGCCAGCACAGGGAATGGGGGTCTCTGACTGCTCGGGCTGGTCTACCGTGGAGGTAAGATCGAAATTTACGTATTGCCAAGATGACTGCGAGGCACTCTTTTCCGATGAAAGATTAGTTTCTCTGAGCTTTCGAGCGCTTGCGGCTGACATAGGCTAGCACTTTATCTTGACTGTTTTGCCACTGGACTAGGATGGTACTGCGGCCGACATTGCTCGCATCGGTGTGAATTTCCGCCTGGGCTGTCTCATCGAAGTTTACAGGCGTTTGGTAAACTTGTCAGAGGCTTCCTATTTGCTTTCCCACATAAAGGGCACGCCGTCTCTTCTTAGATGGGATGGTAGTTCAGCAATCTTTGACTTTTAGATGCGAAGCAGCTAAGAGCGGAGCTCAATCCGGCGGTGTGCGTCCTGACCACCCTTACTGCGCATGTGTCAACTTTCCCCCTCTCCTCGCTTGAGCGCTAGGAGGTCGGAGTGCCCTCTCCTCACGCGAGGAGGTGGCGTGAGTGCTACCTCCGCTTCGTTTCTCCTCTCCCGTTTCTCTCTCTCCGGCGGAGCTGTGCGCTCGTATATAATGCGACGCGCGCTCGCTCCGTTGCACTCTCATTCGCAACGGCGCTATGGATGTCAACGTTGGCGCCAGTTGTAGCGGCATCGGTAACGTAATCTGTGACAGCAGCGCAAGCAGCACCGCTGATACACAACTCCACCCACACAAGCCAAACATACACAGAAACATACAAATGGAAACAACAAATGGAAGCACAAGTGAACACAAGCGCTCCTTCGCATCCCCACATGGTTCCTTTAGTGGGAGATGGTGTAACTTTTTTGTCGCTGGGTATCGGGAATTTCGCGACAGCGGCTGTCTTTTCGGGATCTGGACGAACGCATTCAGAACTAATGACATGTCGCAAGAATTGCAGCTCTTCAAAGCCGAAGTGGGAGTTTTCTGGCTTAATCGTCAAGTCCACTGAGCGGATGGCTTCCAATGCCATGCGCAGTCACTCTAGATGTTGGTCAATTGTGGCGGAAAACATGATGACGTCATCCAAATACACCAAGCATGACTGCCATTTATATCGCGTGAGGAGAGCATCCACCTTTCTCCGGAACGTCGCTGGCGCCGTAGATGGCCGAATGGAAGCTCTTTAAATTCTTAGAGGTCGTCCGGGGCTACGAATGCCGTCTTTCCAAAGTCCCGCTCATCCATTTTTATCTGCCAATATCCGCTGCTGAGATTCAGGGAGGAGCAAAATTTTGCACATCGCAGCCGGTCTAGCGCAACACCGACACGCGGGGCAGAGAGTATACATGCTGTTTAGTTACCTGGTTCAGTTTTTGATAGTAGACACAGAGCGGAAGTGTGTTTTCTTTCTTGTCAACAACCAGTACGGGAGACGCCCATGGACTGCTGCAAGGCTGGATGACGTCATATGAAAATATCTCCTTGACGTGCTTCTTGTTGATTTCTCTTTCCTTTTCTGATATTCAATATGTATCATGGCATATCGGTTTCATACCGCCTTCTTTTATAATTCTGTGCATCACAATTGACGTGCGTCGCACCTTCGAGGAGGTTGAGAAGCAGTCACAGAATTCCTTCACAAGGACATATATCCGTTTCTTTTCAGTTTCTAGGTGGTTATGTTTTACGGTAACTGATGCGTCGACGTTGCAGGTCCCTCGTGGAACGGATGGCGTTGTCGATAAGCTGCATAGTTCGATCACCATGCAAAACTTGTGGAAATAGGCGATAACCGTACCGCGGGTGACGTGTTGACATTCACTCCGGAAACTCGTAAGTAGGACATCTGTGCGACCATCGGTCAAGTGAACAAGACCCCGGGCCACGCCAATTTCTTTGTTGAAAAACAGCCATACGTTTTCATCCGATATTCCTTCACGGCAATAAAATGCCGCATTCTCGACAAGCACCATTACACTGAAGTGTGGCAACACAGTAGGTCACCATAAAGTACCCGCAGAACAGTATGGTAGACTGGACCTACGCAAGTTATTAATGGCGCCGTATGCTTGTAGGAAATTCATTCCTAATGTGAACTGTCTTTAACATTACAGCTGTGCATTGAAGTCGGCAGTGTAAGTAAGGCCTCTTATTTCGAGACATGCGGTGCATCTGCCAAGAGGCGTAATAATGTGACCACCTCCCGGGCGTATCTGCGATCAACTCCATTTCGTCACAACCTATTTTTCCGTTTCTTTACATTTTGTTACTTATTACCGAATAATCAGCGCCGGTGGTAACGAAGGCATTCAGCTCGCATCCGTCAATTTGCAACCATGCATCTGAAGTAATATTTTCGTTGCTGCTCTTATCTGCTGGAAACGTAGCGTCGTCACCCTGAAACCATGATGCAGGATCTTCGCAGTTGTGGTTATCGGCGCGCCGCCTCCTCAGGTCGCTTGATTCTGTTTTCCGGGTCGGTGCTTGGAGTACGACGCCCAAGCAGTGTGGGAGATGCCCGTGGGCTGGGTGATCAGCAGCGCATGGGCGACGGTGATTGTGGCTAATGTTGACGTGAAGTGAGAGGCCTCTGGCACGTGGACAGTTCATCTTTCATCTCAGCTGGCCGTTCGCGGTTTCGAGGGCGTGGTGCATACAAGGGAAAGCTCCTTAATCCCGACTTACGGTAGGACAGAACCTATACAGGTGACCTGCTTCTCGGCAATGAAAGTACAAAGGCCTTCGTGTGTGGTCACTCCAGACGTCACTTCTCCTGGGACCTTGCTCCCTATGGCGAGCTAGGCTACATGGTGGGGGCAGGTAGGTACGCATTGGTCCCGGCGGATGAGGTAAGGTGCGTGCGTTTGGCGTGTAAGGAGTCGTCATTGCAACTTCTGCTTTACTGTATACCGCGGGTAGCCTGAGTACTTCGGCTCCCGTATGACCTGCCTCAGTTCGTCCCGCACACATTCGAGGACTGAGAGTGCAGTTGTAGTCTGAGGAGCTTGCGACTTACGAGCTCTTCCCCTGATACCTGATCTGATCAGCTCTCGCAGGGCTTCGATTTAGTTCCGCGAGCTTCTGGAGAAGACATATGTGCAGGCGCATAGTTTATGTCCTGGTTGTATTGCCGCGCCCGGTGTTTGAGATGATCAATAAATTCTGAGCGCACAAACAGACGAGGACAAAAAAAAAACACGCATGACACACAGGCGCTAACTTTCAACACTTTATTGAAGCCAGGGGAACAGAATATATAAGGGCACACGTGACCTTACATGACGCCGGCGCAGGAGGCGTAGTATAAGACATGATCAATGACGTCGCAGGTAACACAATTCTTTGGACGATAAGCGATCGACGGCTTGGCCACACATTTATGTCCTAAACTATCTATCTTTTCCGCCTCGATTATTTCCCGCACGAGTTTACTTTTGATTCTTTTTAGAATGGTGCACTTATTAAATATTGGCAGGCACTTCTTTTCCACACTGAGATCTAGATTGCGATCGGCACTCGAAACATCACGATCATCACAACCAATACACTTTCTGCAGTGAACGTCCAACGTGATGATCGTGATGTTTCGAGTGCCGATCGCCATGTAGATCTCTGTGTGGAAAAGAAGTGCCTGCCAATTATTAATAAGTGCATCATTCTAAAAAGAAGCAAAAGTAAACTCGTGCGGGAAATAATCGAGGCGGAAAAAGATAGATAGTTTAGGAGATAAATGTGTGGCCAAGCCGTCGGTCGCTCTATCGTCCAAAGAATTATGTTACCTGCGACGTCATTGATCATGTCTTAAAATATGCCTCCTGCGCCGGCGTCATGTAAGGTCACGTGTGCCCTTATATATTCTGTGCCCCTGGCTTCAATAAAGTGTTGAAAGTTAGCGCCTGTGTGTCATACGTGTTTTTTTGTCCTCGTCTGTTTGTGCGCTCAGAATTTATTGATCATGGCATACCAACACGCCCAAACCGCCACAATGGTGCTTGAGAGTTCTATGGTTGTCGCTTCCCCTCTGGACCTCAGCAACTGTGTGACGTGGGGTGCGGACGAGAACAGCGAACAGCGCTTATGTTGCGCGGACGAGAACAGCGCTTATGTTGTGTGCATTTTCTTGTTCTAGTGTCCCTGTCTGTGTGCGCGCCCTTATTCAGTTAAAAGATGGACCAATACCAACTAGCCCAATTATCCGTGCTACTGCAAAACATCTCAAGCTTCACTCCACGCATAAGATTGTGCAGCTTCTTCTCATCGCTCATATTGGGATCCAAACGCTTGAATAAGTGGCTCACGTCCTCAATGTAGATCGCCACACTCCCGTTTGTGAGCCGGTTACTGGCTTGAAGAGCAGCCTCCGCCTTTTCCTCCCGGTATGTGCTGGCGTAAGTAGATCGCACTTGTCGTCTAAATTCTTCCCGCGTAGACAAATGGGATTAGTGGTGCTCAAACCATGTCTTTGCAAAGTCCTCCAAAGCAAAGTATACGCGACGAACCTTCTCTCTCTCGTCCCATTCATTCAAGATCGCCACTCTCTCGAACGTGTCCCGATTAGTCATAGTGGCGGCGTCCGTTGCCTGAGTTCCCCTTGGCGTGAACTGAAGAGAACTGAACTCATGCGAGTCACCTCGAATGCGATGGCTGGCCTTCTGGTGCACACGTGTCAGCTCCACGGGCTCGATTCACTGGTGGTTGGGGCTACGCTGTCTTGCGTTCGTGTGGCTTGGACTCATACCCCACACCTCCACCAGAAATGTAGTGATGCTGAAGCACAGAGAATAGTCAAACAAACGTATTCATTAAGGGCGAGCATATGCCGGCAACTCAAAGTGACTGCAGTCGTAAAACTGCGAGTCAGTCGAACACCAAAGAGCTCTCTTCTGTCTTCGGTTCAGCTGTCTTCTACCTCTTCGCAAGGCGCCCAGAGCGCGTGGCGGACACAGGTGCTCGTGTCAGGATGGTCTTTCCGCGACGGGAATATACGGCGAGCATGTGTGTCCTGTATGCATGGTGATGGGTGCGTTATTTGAAGGCGGGAAGATTTCGCGGTAATATGTATCCTTAAGAGTGAAAAAAGCCGGCAGATCCCACGCACTGTGGGAATCGATGTAATGCGAAGTCGCCAGGAAGGAGCGAATTATGCTTTACATCATTTGCATGTCATGTTTTACATGTTAGGACCTGCCATTTATGTTCGTCATACAGTCACGTCGCGCAATACCAATTTTGGTGTATATCAAGCTAGCGAACTGGACGCAAGCGCACCATGAGCGTGGCATGAAATGGCGTTGTAGATGACATGCATGCCAAAATTTTCATGTTACCACCTGCCACCTATGTTCGCTATACAGACATGTCACTCAATACCAAATTTGGTGCATATCAAGCAAACGAAACGGCGGCGAGCGCGCCATGAGCGTGGAATGCAAGTCATGCACGTCGCTCATGGCATGTCATGATTTCCATGTTACGACTTGTCATTTATCTTCGTCATACAGTCATGTCAGTCAATACCAAATTTTGTGTATATCAAATTAACGAAACGGCCTCGAGCGCGCCATGAGTGTGGCATGCAAGTCATGTCGCACATGACAAGTCACGATTTCCATATTACCACTGGTCATTTATGTTCGTCATACAGTCACGTCACTCAATACCAAATTTGCTGTATATTAAGCTAACGAAACGGCCGCGAGCGAGCCATGAGCGTGGCATGCAAGTCATGTCGCACATGACAAGTCATGATTTTCATATTACCACTGGTGATTTATGTTCGTCATACAGTCATGTCACTCAATACCAAATTTGGTGTGTCAAGCTAACGAAACGGCCGTGAGCGCGCCATGAGCGTGGCATGTAAATCCTGTTGTTCATGACATGCACGCCATTATTTGCATATTACCACCTGTCATTTATGTTCGTCATACAGTCACGTCACTCAATCCCAAATTTGGTGTATATCAAGCTAACGAAACGGCCGCGAGCGCGCCATGAGCGTGGCATGTAAATCATACTTTTCATGACAAGTTGTCATGATTTTCATGATATGACCAGCCATTTATGTTCGTCATACAGTTATTTATGCCATACCAAATTTGGTATACATCCCAAAAAAAAATACGGACAGGAGAGCACAAAGTCGTAGGCGGCTAGATAGATAGCTAGATAGATAGCTAGATAGATAGATATGCTCAAAGTTGCCGTAGTTCGCTAAGAAATGATTCGCATTTAAAAAGAGACCGTAACTGCTGTGGGTGCCAACCTATCAGTATCAAGTCTGTTTGGTCATAAATCTTTCGTTAACTATCGATCATCAAAGATTATTAGACATCGTATCATCGGCTTCTGATCAATTCGTGATCACCGGGCATTTTAATGCTCATCGCACACAGTGGGGAAGCTCTAAGATCATCGCAAGGGGCCGACGTTTGTTCACTTTTGCCTCGGACAATGAACATAGATTGTTGAATAACTGCTGCAGTGCTAACTTTTTATGTCGCTCCACATAGAACACCTTTGCCGCATTTCCGGTCCCGACGGTGACCAGCTCTGTAGGAGCGGCTGTCATCACAGTCTTTGTTGAATACAGAGCAGTACCTGAAGCTGGTGCGCGACTTCCGCGGTTTTACCTGTTACAACACCTGGTGTAGCAGCATCCGCAGCTGTTAATCTCGTGGGTGGACCCAAAGCGTCGTAACGTCAGCGGCACCTGACTTTACGCAACCGACGTCGGCCAGGACGCGTCAGCTTCGGCGGACCGGACTTCCACGGCGAGAGATTTTCGTTTATCGAATGGACCTTGTAGCAGCAGCCTTAGGACTGAAGATATTGCATGTGAGCACCGCGCTAATCACGTGTTTCCGCTCTGTGTTATTTTGTAATATATATGTAATGTGTAATGTGTCATTTTGTAATATAGGTAGTCTGTAATATGGCACTTCTATTACATGATGACCATGTATTGTATTTACACTGTACCTGATGCGGCGTTTTTCTTTTCATTCATTTTGTATTGGCGATATAAATCACACAGCTGTAATATAATGTCCTTTCTTTACTGCTTATTTTTTTTCAAATGCTTGTATTGTTCAAATCACATTGTGTTACCGCTTTACAGTCGGCGAAACGTTATTTATAGCTTCTTTTCATGTGAGTGCCATACCGCCAAACTGTTTGTTGTAGGTGTCCTCGGCGTTCACAAGCTATTGAAAGATAGTCTTCACCGCGGGCTTCTCGGCTATCATGTTTTGTTTCTACTGCGAAATACTGTAAATTATTATTATCATTCTTCTTCTTATTATTATTATTATTATTGCGATAGCAATTATATGGACACTCTCGGCTAATTTTGCCGTCGGCGTCATATCCCGTATATGTATATGTATCTATATATTTATAAAAGCCACAAAGAAAAATAATTAAGAACGTGTTTCCGACGCGCGGCACGAACGAGGGACCTCTCGCTCTGCAGCGCGCGGTACTAACCGCTGAGCCACGCAAGCGCACGTTCTTCACCGTTCAAACGGCGAGCTATTTATATACAGCGTGTTTCCACCGTGTTTTCAGCATTACTAGCGAGATGGCGCAAAGGGCGCACTGTGCGAGGCTTTAGCTTCGCGCCCCCCATCGTCGCGACGCGCGCTCTCAGGCGCTCCTCTCCGGCCACAGTGTCTCCGGCGCGTAGTTTGCCCGCTGGGGGGTAGATACCCGTGCGCGTGCACTTATCTCGCGGTCTATCTAGCGGTTAGTACGCTTAAGCTTTCGCCGGAACGATTGCGTTGTAGTTACTGAGCGCACGAAGGTCACTTGGCTCGCTGCAGTCCCCCCCGTTTGCGAAAAGAGCACTCTTTTCAAACACAGCGAAGTAACAAATGTGGCACTTGTTAGTTCGCGCTCCTCTCTACCTGTGAATACGTTTCGTGCGTCGTTTTTTGTTTGAGCAGCGCGTTAAGTGTCGAGCTGTGAATGGTGTTAGTTCGCTCTCGTCCTGTGCGTGTTGTTGTCGTGCGTCATGTGTGCGTGAGCAGCGCGCTGCACGTTTCGACGTGCTTGCCATTCGTCGCTTGACATTACAATTTGTTGCTATCGCATTCATTGGTTCGCCTTGTGGCGAAACTGTGACTTTTTACTGTTATGATTATTATTATTATTATTATTATTAATGTTATTAATATTATTAAATATATATTGTGTGTTCTGTGTCTGCACGAGAGTCGATCCAGTTCTTTGCTGATTGGTCCTGGGCCCACACCTGACATTAAAGCACAACTTCGTTTCTTCCCGCGGTGATTTATCGGTGCAATTTACACATGCGTATGAAGTACGGTGCTTAGTGATGGCTACATTCAAGCTTTTTCTAAATTTTTGTCGGGATGATTGTATTTGTTCACAGAGTTACGTCAACTGTATTTTTAACGCGATAGCGTTAAAGAGCTCGTTTCGCAGAAATTCCGGCGTCGGCGTCAGTGTCGGCGTCGTTGGTTGTGAGCGAAAAATCATCATCTTGTCCGTGACCGAAAAATCATCACCTTGTTCGTGACCGAAAAATCGAGAAAGATGCATATAAAATAAATAATAAAAATTTCCGGGTCCGAGTGAGGATCGAACCCGGGTCGTCTGCGTGGCAAGCAGGTGTTCTACCACACAGCGATGCCTCTGCTAGGAAATACTGTGAAAATAACTTCCTCTGATTGGAAATGTAGTGAAAATAACTTGCATGCTTCGCAAACGCAAGCGTCCTTTATATAGGCGTCGCAATATAACATGTAATATCCCAGGAATATTGCGTAGTACAAGCGTACATTGCCATCGGGTGTCAGATAATGTGACTATCATAACGATTTCATAGTTTAAAGCCAGCCACCCATTACAAACGGTACACACCTTACTGCGCGTATTCCCTTAACACCACGTAGTGGGTGCATTGTAAGTTCGAAAACATTTCCCACATTTGCCGCGCATAATTGCGCCTGGTTTAAAGCATACTACCTATTACATAGTATGCACTAAGTGATTGAAGTAGGCACTAGGGACGGGATATCGCTATCGCGTTCAACTTTTAAGGGTCCCCCAATTTTCTTTTGTTGCTGTTGGCCATTTTTCGGCAGCATGCTGAACAGCTCCGCTACACTTTGAATTATTTTGCCTTGTAATGTTCTCTATATAGGAGAGGTGTTTGAAATTACATATGTTTGTTCTTGGTTGCCATATCGTGTTATATGTTGAATGAAATGTTTTGCGTAAGTTTATGAAGTAACCTAAGCTGCATTGGCTAAGCTACTTCTGTTGTTATAGCTTGTCACTTTTATTTTTCTCCTACAGCTCTAAGCTTGTACATTTGAATTTTAGCTTGTATGTTTTCTATCATACTTATGAAATGAAACTACAACCAGCACTTTCAGTCGTTTTTTTTTTCAAATTTTTTGACAAGATTTGCAAAGTGTTTTTTTTTCTACTGTGTGTAAGTTGAGATGAAGTACTATGATATCTTGTTGCATAAAATAATTCGAGAAGACATTTTATGGATTACGCAGGCATTTTATTTTCAAGGCGCTGCATTTTAAACAGGCTACGTATATTTTGCATGGTCGCCTCAGTAAACTATTAGTGCCTATGACCTTAGGTGACAGGACTTTTTTTCTTCAAATATGTGGGCACCAAATATGGTTCATTTATTTTGTTTGATCAGTTTTGTACCTATTTTTTGTTTGTTTTCTCGTCATTACAATGCAATAGACCAAGGAGGTTGTATAGCCATGCGGTTCATTTGTAACGGGCTTCGGACTAATGAAGCATGGTGCTTTTTTTCCATAACTTTGCATACAGGGCATTACGACCTCACCGTACGTTAGTACCCTTTCTCCTTGTGTGGTAGACATTCATAAATTACAGCTTTAGCTTGCACCAAGCTTGCCTTAGGATGTAAAAAAAGTGTCTTGTGAACACATTCCCCTTTAGAACACACTGTTTTGGGCATCTAAAGGGCATTTTGTTTAGTATAATATTTGCTGATGTGTCTGCAGATAGGATCGCCGCGCCTTTTTTCGAGTTCAATATCACCATTTGTCTGTCCAGGAAAGATTGCATCTGACCGGGGCCGCTAGTTCAAATCTACTATCTTTGGAGAGGAATTTTAACTTTGCGTGCAGTTAGCAAACAAATGGCCTCGTCTAGAGTTTTAAAGTCTTTTCAAGGCTGCACACACTGCGCACGGCCTCCTGCTTATAATTCGATCGTCCATCGAAGGAGGCTTTTGCGCTTCTGCAGAGACTGTCAACGGTACCTCAATATGCCTGCGTGCGGTCTTCCAAAAAACATGACTGATCCCTGTGTCATACGAATCGGTATAACACGAAAGTGGAACCTGTTTTAACACAGGTAGTTGATCGTCTATTGTGCATTGTTTTGCCACAAGGTCAAAGGAATGAATGCCAAAATCAAAAACTGTTTTCAGACGTGAAGAACGGCAAGCCGCTCGAAACTTGCACCACGTTCATCAAGCAGAGAGGCCGCATGAGTGAAACATACACAGGACGAGCGTGAGCTAACAACTGTCACAGCTCGACACTTAAAGCGCTTTGCTCAAACACAAAATCAACGCACGGAACTAATGCACAATTATGCACAGGACGAGCGCGAACAACTGTCGCATTTCTTACTTTGCGTGTGAGCAGCGTGCTCTTTTCGCAAGCGCGGCCACTGCAGCGAGCGAAGTGAGCTTCCGTGCTTACTGTAACTTCAACGCTCACTTGCGGTGAAAGCCCAAGACATACAAACCACCCGATCACGAGATAAGCGCGCTCGCTCGAGTGACGACGCCCTGTTGAGGCGCGCGCGCATCACAACGCAACCCGCGGGACGACGACGTTTAAAGCGCGCCCTCCGCACCCTTCGCGCCATCTCGTCAGTGATTACAACAAGACGCTGAAGTTACCGATCTCTGAGTACCGCCAGCGGTAAATGGTGTATATAAACAGCTCGCCGTTAGCCAGCTGAGAACTCACGCTTTGTGGCCGACTCGGCTCGCGCCACCCCTTGCGGAACGAACGGTTGTACGTTCGACTCCCAGGGACGGAACTTTTTCTACTAGTTTTTTTTTCTTTGCCATCTCATACTTTATATTTTGCAACGTCATATCCGTGAAGGAAATACGTCAGTGGAGCGGTGGTGAACTCCGGCATAAAACACTTTCGTGTTGCTAAAACTTCAAAAAACACTGCATCTTAGACCACATGCATACATGGACCAGCTGCGCGACATGCCTCAGCACCATGGTGCTTAGCGTATACACGTAGCTGCAGCCACGTGCGTACTACTTACCGCTCCGGATTTGAATAGTGTCATACATGCTTCTGTACGGTGCCGCCCTGTTGCTTTTCTTTTGCTTTAATTTACTGAGACCGCTGCTCTCCTCTTCCAAATACTTTCGCCACATCAGGAACTATGCGTGAGCCGCTCACAGAAGCGAAACGAATAAATATAGTAAAGAAAAAAGGAAACGTATAGATGTCAGAGGGTGTAATTTGGGAATCTACACTGTAAACACAAATTAACCGTTACGGGCGTTTTTAGGAGCTGGCATGCCCTTTTACTACTCAAGCCGGAAATACAAACTTGCGCCGCAGGGGGTAAAAAAAAGCAAACATCTGAACCTGTTTTTTTTCCCTTGCATAATCAAGCATTGGATGATACGGGGGTTGCACCGAAGTAAAATGGGAGTAACGGAAAAAATTAATGTGGGGCAGATAAGGAGTATTCGAATACGGCCATGAACTTATCAGTCAAAACAGGAATCTACCATGGTCAGCACGACGATGAGCCTAATCGTTTGATTCACAAAAGTTATTAAATGCGAATGATTTCTTAGCGAACCTAGCGCACTTCGACCGTTTCTTTCTTTCTTTCTTTCTTTCTTTCTTTCTTTCTTTCTTTCTTTCTTTCTTTCTTTCTTTCTTTCTTTCTTTCTTTCTTTCTTTCTTCCTTTCTTTCTTTCTTTCTTTCTTTCTGTCCATCTATCTATCTATCTATCTATCTATCTATCTATCTATCTATCTATCTATCTATCTATCTATCATTCTATGTAGCCGCTAACGTCTCAGTGCTCTCGTGATCGTCTCCTTAAGCCGACACATACCAAGATTCGCATGGGAGGGCAATAATGTATTATGAACACGATGAATAGGTCATTACATGATTAGCGTGAGATGCTGTCACGTATTTCATGAAACCATTTCCTTCAGTCCCATGAGGAAGACACCCTCATGCCACGACCAATGGAGTGTAGGTATAAGCCACAGGTGACTGACAGCTTTTATAAAGGAACGGCCATATAAACTGTCAGAACTTTGGCGCGATTGGGTTATGGAGCTCGTGTCGCAGAAAATGCCGGGTAGGCGTCGGCAGCGTTGTTGGTGAGGGAAAAAATGTATAGGGACGGAAAGATTGACAATCACTGTTGGAGCCGGAATTGAACCGAGATATTCTGCGTGGCAGTCATGCATTCTACCAGAGAACCACGCTCCTGCTTAAAACAGCATATGTGAAAGATACTATATTAGCGTCATATGAGGGCCAGTGATGCCAATTTAGCGGATTTTCCACTAAATCTGGCGGATTTTATTTGATTATGAGGGGGGAAAAAGTTTGTCTAGCGGCTAGCGGATTTTTTGACGGGCCATTTTCATACATAGCGGATTTCGGGCGGATGCCTCACGCAGTGCACTAATTCAATATCGTCGGAAGCATTGCCGTAAAACTTGGAATACCTAATCAGCGAAACGTACTACTGGTTGGCAAGATCCCCTGCTCGGTAAATTGCATACAAGAAGTTCCACGGTCTGATGAATTGCGGCGATGAACCACTGAAAAATTTGCAAGAGTGCAGGACGCAGTGGCTATCTCTCGTCGAAATAGCTGTTGCAAGGATTGTAGACGAGTGGGCCGAATTGAAAATGTATTTGGAGATGGCGAGGCGCACTGAAAAGTGCTACGCGGTAGAAGTGCTGTACGGTATGTACGAGAATCAGATCAATCTGGGGTACTTTCTTTTTTTAGACCGATTCTGACAGATCTTCAGATGTTAACAAGGCATTCGAGCCGACAGATGTGGATCAAAAAAAGCTGCCGAAATACCTCATGACTTTGCTTTCAAGCTTGCTTCATAAAATCGTGATTCCGATAGAGAAGGTGGACGTTCAAATCTCCAGACGTGAGGACCATTTTAACCCCAAGCCATATCTGGGCTACTTCTTTGAGACTTACGTTGACAGCGTGAAGACCGACGGGTTCTTTCTCGCAGATGAAGCTGTGATGCGAGCAAGATGCATAAGGTTTATTACCACGCTGGTTGATCAAATCAGGCAGCGACTTCTCTTCATCACAGTTCCCCAGAAGACTTCATTTTGTCGGTCGAAAACACTTTTTGCGTCACGAAGGAGCCATTGATTCATCTGCTGGAAGCAATGCCAGTGCCCCCCGGAATCAATCGCAACGTTGAAAACCAGTGGAGAAAAATCGCCCTGTTGCGCTGTGAAACATTGGAATTATGCTGCACAAACTAGCGCAACGCCCAACTTTAGTGAACTTTTGTAACTTTTAGCCTCATCTGTGATGAGGTTGACGACAACCGTAGCACTGAAGCCTCTAGCCTTCTAGTTACACTCGTTGGAAGACTCTTTTATATGTTAGTTCAGCTCTCATAGTTTTGGGGAGCCTTTAAGAATGATAAAGGTTTTTATCACACAAAATTTCACTGTTTCTTTTTATTAAAATAAGTCATAGCGGGAAATTTAGCGGATATGTTTTAGAATCTAGCGGAATCTGGCGGATTTCTGATTGCTTTCTGACGGATTTCTTACGCCCATCGATGGCAACACTGATGACGGCAAAGTCAGCTGTGCTTGCATTGTTGCGACCGGCTTTTGTAGCATTGCGATGAACATGACATATCTCCTATGTCGCGCCAAGCGACGGTCAACTATTGCTCAACAAGGAGGAAAATGGGAAAAACCGCTTCTTATGCAGTGCACGTCATCGCACCGCAGCTTGCAGTTCATTTCGACAAAACTGACATCTGTGGTCTAAAAGTGAGCACCTACGTTACTTAGGACCAGGGGGTATCTTGGATCTCAGTGTAGTGACTTGCCTGGTAGGCCTTATCAACCTCGAAGCTGGAGGATAAGGCCTATGAAGCCCACAGCCGTATTCTTCCTTAATCAAGTAGGTACCTTCCTCAAAATTGGTGCTTTCCCCAAGTAGTCAAGGCGTTCAATAAGTGCCCACCCCCCTCCTCCGTGAAGGAAATTCCTCACACGGACCTGCCCGTGATACAGCCAACGACTCAAAATGCACAAAGAAGTCGGTCTCACTCGCAAACTTGACTATAATCTACAAAAATTTTTATCCAGCTCAGCTTGGCGGACACTGACGAAGCAGCGAATATGGTGGCGTGCAGTGGGGTGGAATGAAGGGGAATGAAGTGAGCTGAATGAACTGGCATGAAGTAGGTGGAGTGGCGGGAGAAGTAGTGGGTGTTGTGGCGAGTTGCGGGAGTAGTGAGTAGTAGGAGTGGTGGGAGGAGTGCCACACATCCGTAATGGGGTTTACCCACTTTCTGTGCAATAAATACCCCTACGATCTACGAAGGTCCCCAGACATGAAAGCCTCGACCAAGAACACCTTCGCTGTTAAAAAATGCGGTAGATGCCACAACTCGCCTACTGATTCACATGAAATGAAATGGGTGGGCATCTGCCGAGAAAAATTCGGCATAACGAACGCAGAGCCATCGCTCTGGTTTTTTCGTCAGAGTAGCCGGGCGCTAGCTGTGCAGAGGCTGCCGGACTACGTGCGTGGCGGAGAAACACGTCAAAATACGCCTGACTTGGGCAGCTTGAGAATGGAGTAACTAGAGTATCATTGTCCCATAGGTTGCGGCAGCCATTTTTGATGGGGGGGTCACACAATTCTTGAGGAGTCAGCTGTCTCCCGCTGTTTTGAAGCCGATGACTAATGGTAAATTATTCCGAATGACCTTTGTGATTTATTTGTTTGTGTGTGTGCACGCTTTTGAACTTTTTAGCTAAGCTTCAGTTGCTGAAAGGCTCGCTGCAGAGCCAGCTTCGATCGATGATCAACGGTTCTGCAGGTAAGGCCAAAACTCTTGTTTCCTCTATGACAGCACAGGCTTTGTAAGCGCGTATGACATTAGCCGTATTGTAGCGGGTGGAGTTGAGAATCAGGAATGCGCGCAAAGTATACTTGTTATGGTTTTCTGAAGGTATGTGCAAAGGTTGCGCTGCGTGGAACGCGTATGTACAGTCCGTATATTGAAGCAGATGAGTCATAACTGCAGTTTGAGATCATCCCGAATCTCTCAGTATATTTTTCTGTTTTAGGGGCGAAGCTCCTTAGGGTGTGGGTCGTTCCCTCCTCTGTAGTAGTAGTAGTAGTAGTAGTAGTAGTAGTAGTAGTAGTAGTATGTATGTATGTAGCCAGCTCTAGTTTTAAGAATTGCTCACTAGATGGCGTTGTGTGTATACGTCCTTGGAAATAATATCAGTCGATGGCGTTAGTGGTTTTCGTATAGTTGACGATTAAAGAGGATAGATGGCGCTGTTATAATTGAGATCGTCGGGCCGACGCGGTACTCGGAGTCGAGCACCGCGTCGCGGAGCATGCGGCGGCTCCGGTACTCACGGCGGTCACAACTCATAGCCAAGGACGCGTGGCTTTCACGACTCACAGCAGCGTTCTGTGGTGATGCATGCGGAGGCGAGGCGTTGCGTCGAGCACTGGTGTGGACTTCAGCGTCTGAGTAGGTGGCATCGTCTTCCTCTGTCGTGGAACGCGAACTGGCATTGTCGCTGAGGCTGGGAGCGCCCGGAACACAAGTCGGCGACGCTCGTGCCCAGCTCACGATCGAACACCCAGGATCATGCAAAGACGTGACACGTGTTGTCACGTCTTTGCATGATCGAGTGGGCAATGTACTGGGGGGATTCACGGTTACCCGAATGATCCCTCCAGCTTCGCCCACTCACCATCATTCACTTCGTGGGTATGCTGTGATTTTTTTTGTTTGATGGTGTTAGTCCTCGGTGATTCGTTCGCGCAGCGCGCTTCACACGGTAGAGCGAGCTGAGTTGCTGCAGCGTACGATCACTCAGAGTTGTGTGCCTAAATCATTTTAGTCTCATTAGTGTTCGCTATGAACAACATTATAAGTTTGGACGAAGGAAGCATTTCGCCTTGTAGCCTTGTGATAAGCGGAGGCGCCTAGCGACCGAAAGTGGGTGCAGAGCGAACGAAAGGTCATGGTGTTGGCAATCGGCTCGTCTTAGTTTCTGCTTTGCTTGTACGCGTGGTTGTACAACGATAAAATGAGTGATAATCGCACCGGTTTGTTGCATGCGACGCGTACATCCTACATGTCGCTCACTAAGCCGTTACTACGCTGCCGGCACAATTAAGTGCAATCGTGAGCGTCTCTCTGTCGAGACCCGCGCCACTCCTTTCAGGCGGCGCACGATCGCGACGCAGAGCAAGCTGGACCAAGCTGGCGACAACTTAAAAACGTTCTTTAAACTCGTGCGGTAAGGATATCAGCAAAAGCAATGAAATACACACGTGCAGTTAAAGCTTGCATGTTCTTTGTTTGTTGCAGCTACAATTCATTTTTTTTCGTTTCAGAATTGCAGTCATATATTGCACGTTGGCATGCAGCTAAATCACTGCAACAGATATCTTTGGCGCAGAACAATGGCCCCTCATAATGAAGATGGAGATTCATAAACAGACATGACCTACTCTAAGGGTGCTCCTATTTTCGAGTATGGAGGAATTGGTTGG
Source organism: Rhipicephalus appendiculatus (assembly GCA_030522465.1). Classification (NCBI taxonomy): domain Eukaryota; kingdom Metazoa; phylum Arthropoda; class Arachnida; order Ixodida; family Ixodidae; genus Rhipicephalus; species Rhipicephalus appendiculatus. Next base: position 388,782 of record JALIZH010001889.1, on the reverse strand, counting down.
TTATTTTGTTTTTACATTCGGCTTCTTTTCACATTTATAAAGCAGTAGCCACTTCTGGGAACTAAGTTATGGGTAACTGTGCTTGCAATTATATGCGGGTAGCAGGGGAAAAAATGTGGGAGCTTTACTGGATCTGTTTCTGGATAAGTGTCTCATGCGAAGTGTAGTGTCACATCACATGAAAATACACAAACAAAATTTGGTGCATACCAGAAGCGTATAGGAGTGTATACATCATAAAGCTGTTGTGACGGTGTTAACAGGTAATGTCTAGTTTTTGCTCAGTCACGGAATTATTGCAGAATATGCTTAATTGAAATGCATTGCATTATAGCAAAAATCATTCAGGCACTTTAAAGAATAACAGATGGTTGAAATTGCGGAGCCCTCCACTACTTGATAGCACCGTACCAAAGAAGCTCGACAGCCGCGCCCGCTTGTGTATGAAGGAACCAGCAGAGAATTGACAAGCCGTCACTATACTCTTCCACCACGACACATGGAATACCAGCCCGGTGACCGTCCGTGGGTCTGAAGACAGACACGCCAACGTGTACTTGGTGAAAGACATCTTCAGCGATACTTCGGGTAATACGAGGCGCTATGACGTCTCGGCGTACTGGACTGCGAGGTCGTTCCGGAAGGCATCACAAACTATCAGCGGGGCTGCGCACGACCCGAAATCAATCACATCGTGTGCCTGAAGACGTTTCATGCGCGTTGAGGAACCTGATGGTTCTGCTTTTGCTTGCTTTATTGCTATTCTTTCGAGTAAAATGCATTTTATATTGCGATAACAATTTTACAGACACTCTCAGCGGATTTTTTGACGTTGGCGTCGGCGCCATGTCCCGGATAAATATATATATCGTAGTGACGAAGAGTGGCACAGGGGCTCGGGCGCGTGGCGAGCAATTTGAAGAAAGCCAAGAAGCGGAAAAAATTGAAGGACACTTTGTACATTCCAAAGTGTGTTCGGCGAAAGCGTGTGGCCATTCCACTGACGGACGGACGGACGGACGGACAGACGGACACCGGACGGACGGACGGACGGACGGACAGACACCGGACGGACGGACGGACAGACGGACATCCGGACGGACGGACAGACGGACGGACAGACGGACTGCAGACGGACATCCGGACGGACGGACGGACAGACAGACGGACGCACGGACGGACAAACGGACGGACAAACGGACGGACAAACGGACGGACGAATGGACGGACGGACAGACGGACGGACGCCGGACGGACACCGGACGGACGGACGCCGGACGGACACCGGATGGACGGACATCGGATGGGCGTGAGCATGAGACATTAAAGGCTTTCGCCTTAATAAGAACAGCCGGCCCGCAGCAAGCGTGCTGTCTCTGTGTTTCTTTCTTCTACAATGGCGCAGCCTACAAACTAGAAGCCGTAAGTGCGTCCCCGTGGGTCCTCGCTACCGTGGGCCTTCCTTCTCGCGAAAGCCGTCCCACGGTACCGCAATCATGGAGCCCGCGAGCCTCCAACGACCGGGAGCTTCTACGCCAACATTCGAGGACGGCGTCCAGGCCTTCCCAATGGCACAAGGGCAGGCTTACCCCGGCGCCGCCAAGGCAGTGCACGGCCTCCCGATGCCACGGAATGCCGTTCACGCTTCCCACTGTGACAACGCCTAGCTCAGTACTCCATCGGCACCTGAGCAGCTGAGGGGTGCTGTCCAAGCTCCCTCGGACAAGAATACCCGCCTCAGTGAGTAACCTGGTCGCCTCCTACACCTCGGATGTCACCACTGGCTCTGCGTGCGGATCGCCCGAAAGCGCCACCGAGGTCTCCCGCACCATCGCGCGACTCCGCGTGGCAGTCAGCGCCTTGACAGCGCCGACCTCTGCGCGGTTTCCTGCGGCCTTGCCAGCATTGTACTGTATCGATGCCACGTTGGCCGCAGCCGCCTCGCAAGACCATGGACACGGCTCACCCGAGAGCCGCAGAGAGCTCCGATATGCCCTTCGCGGCGCTCTCATACTAACTCGGTTGCGTGGCATCGTCATTCTCTGGAGTTTCGTCTGCCGTGTCACCATCGCTGGCTGCCTTTGAACTACAGGCAGTTCAACTGACTTCAAGAGGACGTCGAAAACTGGGTGGCGACAAATTAATGCTCTTGGAGCTCGCGAGGCATGGACAGACAACAGAGATGGTGTGTGGCCGTAGACCGTCTTTGTAATGCTGCCACGGCGTGGCAGCGGTACAAGGCGCAAGACAGCAGTCCTGGACGGAGTGGAGCGCCAAGCTGATAGCTGCTTTCGAACGAAATCGCTTCCACTTCGCTGCCACCACCCCGTCCAACATAACTGCTCCCGATGATAAAGCTCAGGAGGAGCACCACCTTGAGGCTGCAACTGAGGAGTGCAGCTCACCTGAAGGCAGTTTCACGACCCGTCCTGGTACCCACAAACCTTAGAGACCAGGCTCACCACTTCGGGCATTGGACCCTGCGTCGCTGTCTGACGCCCTGACATCCCGGATAGACGCGGAGCCCACATTCCATTCACAGCGGCCGACGATGCGACCTCCAGGCTGGCCAGCACTAGAGCGCAGGGAGGCGCCGGCCCAATGTGTGTGTGGAGCACACATAAGAAAACGCCTCGACACGTCCTTCTATTGCCGAAGCCAAAACACAACTGACTTTTTCTTTATTTTCTGCGCCCCTCGCGCCAGCCTTGCTGCCGCGCCGCACGAGATCACGCCCGACTTCTTTTTCCTTCGCCGCGCAATCCCGTCGATCTCGGTGGCGCTACATAGCTCCTCCCCCTAGAGAGCAGCATGGTCTGCGAACGACATCAGCACTTCCAGGAAACTCTACGGGTTGAAGTAGTGTCCGCATTGACGGGAACGCAGACATGAGGGGACTGGATTGAGCCACGCCACTGTGGGAGTCGTCTCACAGTAGGCTGGCTTCAGGCGCTCCAGTGCGATAGTGTCAGTAGGCTGGCTTCAGGCGCTCCAGTGCGATAGTGTCAGGTTTGCCGTGAACATCCACAATATATGTCGACTCGCGTTTCGCCAGTACCGGAAGGGGCCCGAGATAGTGTGGATGGAGAGCAGGTCGAATAGGTCCAAAGCGCACAAAAACGTGTGTTGCATTGGTCAGGTCGGATGTGATGTACGGTGTGCGTTCTGGAAGAGGACGTGCCGGACAGGGTTTAAGATCCCGGAACAGGTCCCGAAGACGGTGGACATACTCGTGAGTAGACAGAGGTGCCGAGGGTGGTTCTGGTGAGAAGAAGTCGCTGGGCAGACGGAGCGGAGTACCGTAGACGAGCTCCGCGCTCGAGTACCCGAAGTCCGATTTCAAGGCGCACCGGATACCCAGAAGTACCAGTGGCAGCTGTGGAACCCACTGCGATGGCGTGCCATGGGCAATCAGTGCTGCCTTCAGTTGTCGATGGAAGCGTTCCACGAGGCCATTGGTCTGGGGATGGTAGGCGGCCGTTCGAAGGCGATGCGTTCCAAGCAAACGCAGGAGCTCATGAAAGAGGGCAGACTCGAATTGCTGTCCTCTGTCAGTCACTATATTGGTAGGGCATCCGAAGCGCGCAAGCCCATGTTGTGACAAATGCTGCCGCGACCGTTGCTGCAGAGCTGTCTGGAAGCGGAGTCGCTTCTGGCCAACGCGTAAATCTGTCGACAGCTGTGAGTAGGTAGCGAAATCCATCACACGGTGGGAGTGGTCCGACAATGTCAATATGGACAATGTCAAAACGATGGTCAGGCTGCAGAAACTGGCGCGTTGGGGGAACAGGGTACCTGTCGACTTTGGCACGTTGGCAGGGCATACATGCACGTACCCAGTCGCGTACATCTGCGTTCATCCGGGGCCATACGTAGCGTGATGAAACAAGGCGTTGCGAGGCACGAACGCCGGGGTGAGCGAGCTGGTGCAGCGTGTCGAAAAGCTGCTTGCGTAGCGTGCTAGATACAAAGGGTCTGGGTGTGCCTGTCGAAGTGTCGCAGACAAGGTTGGCGCCATCAAGCAGGAGATCGTCCAATCGAAGTGCTGTTTTAGATGAGCGTAGTTTTATGAGCTCGGGATCATTAGCTTGGTGCGCTGCGAGCGTCTGCACATCGAGTGGCGCAGGAGTTGCAGGTGATGTGACGGCGTCCACGCGGCTGAGAGTGTCAGCAGGTATGTTCTGGTCACCGCTGATGTGTCGGATGTCGGTGGAGAATTCCAATATAAACAATAGATGGCGGATTTCTCGTGGCGTGTGCGTCGATGACTCTCTGCAAAGCGCATATGTCAATAGCTTGTGGTCCGTGAAAATGGTAAATGGTCGACCTTCGACGAAATGGCGAAAGTGTCGGATGGAGAGGTAAATTCCAAGTAACTCTCGACCGAAGGTACTATAACGAGCTTGTGTTGGGCTGAGTTTCTTGGAGAAAAAGGCTAGGGGTTGCAATGAGTTGTTAACCCGCTGCTGGAGAACCGCTCCCACGGCTGTGCTGGACGCGTCACTCATGAAGGCCAGAGATGCCGTGGGGTTGGGATGGGCAAGAAAGGCAGCGTTGGCGAGTGCGCCCTTGATCTTGATGAATGCGTCTTCAGCAGTGTCGTCCCAAGGCAGCAACGACGGCTTGTTGTTCTTGCTGGTAAGCAGACGGTCCAAAGGCGCCACTATATCTGCACAGTTCTTGATAAATCGGCGGTAAAAGTTAACCATGCCGAGGAATTGCCGCAGCTTCGTGATCGTTGTGGGCCTAGGGAAGCTCTGGACTGCTTCGATTTTTGTTGAAAGTGGGCGGATACCCCTGGTGTCCAGGTGATGTCCCAGAAAGACCAAGTCAGAGACACCAAACTCGCTTTTCGAGACGTTGATGACGATGCCGTGGTCAGATAGTCGTTGTAGCAGACAGCGAAGGTGTTGTCAATGCTCTTCAACAGATTTACTGGCCAACCAACAAGTCGTCGACGTAGGCGAAGACGAAGGGTAGACCACGCGTGACTGTGTCAATGAAGCGTTGAAACGACTGAGCGGCATTCCGGAGACCAAACGGCATTCGCAAAAATTCGAAGAGTCCGAATGGTGTTGTAATAGCCGTCTTGGGTATATCTGACTCGGCCACGGGAACTTGGTGGTAGGCGCGGAGAAGGTCAATCTTGGAAAAGATGTTGGCGCCGTGCAGAGCGGCGGTGAAATCCTGTATGTTGGGTAACGGGTACCGATCCGGAATCGTCTTAGTGTTTATAGATCGGTAGTCTCCGCATGGTCTCCAGTCACCCGATTTCTTGGGCACCATGTGGAGTGGAGCTGCCCAGTTACTGGGGGATGGGCGAATAATTCCTAATTCCAGCATGTGTTCAAATTGTGCACGTGCGACTTTGAGCTTGTCCGGAGCAAGTCTACGCGGCCGGAAAAAATCAGGAGGTCCGGAAGTAATGATGTGATGACGTACGTCGTGGCACACTGGTTTTTTCCAATTAGGCGGTGCGGTGATGTCACGGAATTCTCGTAGCAAAGCCGCGAAGGGTTCACTTGGAAACCGTAGCACAAGAGAGAGCTAAATCTGGTTTCCGGAGCAGCAATGCCTTTCACAGAGAGGTAAGTTGTCGCGTCTAGGAGACGTTGTCGCTTGACGTCGACGATAAGGCCATGGTCGGTGAGGAAATCAGCACCGATAATGGCAGAAGGAACGTCGGTGACCATGAACAGCCAGCGAAATGGTCTTCGTAGCCCCAGCTGGAGTGTGAGCGAACGTTGACGAAACACTGGAATCCGCGTTCCATTCACAGCTTGCAAGTACAGCATGGGAGTAGCAGCGCGATCCATGCGTGTAGCAGGTAGAATGCTGACCTGTGCGCCTGTGTCAATTAGGAAGCGTTGCCCAGTGACCTTGTCGTTGACATAGAAGAGGCGACATGGGGTGGGGCCCGTGACCGCTCGTCGCCGCTAGTGGTCGGCCAGACGGTTTTCCGACCAGGCGCAAGGGATGGAGGCAGCGAGGTGCGCAGGCACCAAAACGGCGGTGATACCAGCATATGTCAGACTGATGTGCTTGACCGTTGCGCTGGCTCTCGATGGATGGGCAGCGTCGATAAGATGGGGAACGGCGACGTCGACGGGAAGAAGGAGAAACGCTCCTACGAGTGGTGGCAACCAGAAGCTTCTCCAGTCTCTCGCAGAAGTCAGCGACAGGAAATGATGTTGATGCTGGCTCGGACGGCTTTGTCAGTGATGGGCTGACGGCGTGCGATGCTGAAGCCGGAATTGTAGCTGCGACCACTGGAGGTGGATTGGCCACTTCAATAACCTTGTCAGCCAATGTAGCCAGCTCTGACAAATTCTGGGTTGAAGCAGTTGCCAGCGCCATCTGGACTTGGGTGGGCAAGCGCTGAAGGAATAGCTCACGGACGAATGTGCTGTCCGTGGTGGAAGCGCGTGGACCGACAAGAATAAGGAATCGACGCAGTAGCTGGCTTGGCCGTTGATTGCCGAGTTGTTCGATTGAGAGTAGCTGTTGCAACCGCGTGCGTTCCGAGAGAGCCGTGCGGGCCAGTATAGCGGACTTGATTACGTCATAAGGCGACTCTGGTAGGTCGTGCGCGAACGAATGCAGAAGTTCGGAAATTTCGTCGATGACGGTCGCTGGAAGCGCGTCGACCACCAAGAGGTACTTGCGAGTCTGGGACGTAATCCGCGAGAGCTCGAAACGGGCATCTGCATGGATGAACGACGCTGAAGGATTCCGTTCCCAGAACCCTGGCAGTCGGATGGTGTTCGAGATAACCGCAGCGGTTGAATTGGTCTCGCCGTCCGCCGGGTTGGTCGAGGCTTGCTGGCGTTCGTTGCCGGTGGTTGACATGGCTGCCACGTCTTTTTGTTTGATCGGGCACAAGTTGCTACTTGATGCAAACGTCCGCGGTCACCAATTGTGGAGCACACAGAAGAAAACGCCTCGACACGTCCTTCTATTGCCGAAGCCAAAACACAACTGACTTTTTCTTTATTATCTGCGCAACTCGCGCCAGCCTTGCTGCCGCGCCGCACGAGATCACGCCCGACCTCTTTTTCCTTCGCCGCGCAATCCCGTCGATGTCGGTGGCGCTACATGTGACGTGATTTTTTTAAATGCGAAGCATTTCTTAGCGAACTTCGGCGACTTTGGGCGTATCTATCTATCTATCTATCTATCTAGCCGCCTACGACTTCGCGCTCTCCTGGCCATATCGTTAATGCGATTTATACCAAAATTGGTATGGCATAACATGATCGTATGGCAAACATGAGTGACTGGTCATATCATGAAAATCATGAATAACTTGTCATGAAAACTATGATTTACACGTCATGGCCATAGTGCTCCTGAGGCCGTTTTCTTAATTTGATATATACAAAAATTGGTATGATGAGACATTTCTGCATGACCAACATAAATATCAGGTGGTAAAATGAAAATCATGACTTACATGTCATGTACAACATGATTTACATGCCACGCTCATGGCGCGCTCACGGCCGTTTCGCTAGCTTAATATACACCAAATTCGATAATGTGTGACGTGACTGTATGACGAACATAAATGCCAAGTGGTAATATGGAAATCATGACATGTCATGTGCAACATGACTTGCATGCCACGCTCATGACACTCTCGGGGCCGTTTCGCTAGCTTGATATACACCAAATTTGGTATTGAGTGACGTGACTGTATGACGAGCATAAATAACAAGTGGTAATATGGAAATCATGCATATCATGTGCAACATGACTTGCTTGCCACGCTCATGACATTCTCGTGACCGTTTCGCTAGCTTGAGATACACCAAATTTCGTATTGAGTGACGTGACTGTATGACGAGCATAAATAACAAGTGGTAATATGGAAATCATGACATATCATGTGCAACATGACTTGCATGCCACGCTCATGACACTCTCGTGGCCGCTTTCGCCAGCTTGATATACAGGAAATTTTTAACGCGAAATCCTTTAATGTCTCATGCTCACGTCCGTCCGTCCGGTCGTCCGTCCGTCCCTCCAGCCGTGCCCTGGCACGGTGCCAGGCGGGAGCCGGGGAGCGCAAACGGACGCCGGTCGCGTTGGACTACAGCGCTCGCGCTTGTTTGCGTAGCGTCGCTGGTCCCAGCGTGTCTAATCATGCAAGGAAGGAGACGCGCGCATCACGTTTGATTCTTACCCACCCCGTCTCAGTGGGTACAGACGTTCGAGTGAACACATTTTGCAATAATTTCAAAGCGAAGGAGGAGCCACCACTCAAGATTCAACCCTCAGATGGAAGCCACATCCCCGGAAATCACGGCAGTCATTGGCCGAGTGTACGCACATTAGCCACGCGCTAAGTGCCGCCTCCTTGAAAGAAGCTGAGGTGCGTAATCAAGCTGGGGTCGCTGTCAGCAAAGACCAGCTGGTGCAGGTCATATCTACAGTGTTTGACACGCCTTCTGACACAGAAGGCTCTACTGCACGCGGACCTTTCAGACTCAGCAGCTCGAGCACAAGCCCCACAGTGGCACTGCTGCAAGAGCACGAGTTGGCTCACGAGTCGCTACGTGAACTAGGCTCTGCGTGCTCGCAGATGGCTAGCAGGACACAACCCCGACGCCCCTCGATGCACCTCAAGCAGCGTAGAAATCGCAGCTCTGTGCAGCAGGTCAAGGTGCAGCATTCACAATTTGCTGCGCTGTTAACACAACTGCGACGCTATAAGCAACTCGACAACAAACAACTGATGTGGCCACTGTATGAGCCTGCATCTCCTGCTGGTACAATAGCGTAAAAGAGCTCATTTCACAGAAATTCCGGCGTCGGCGTCGGCGTCGTTGGTTGTGAGCGAAAAATCATCATCTTGTCGATGACCGAAAAATCGAGAAAGTTGCAAATAAAATAAATTAATAAAAATTTCTGGGTCCAAGTGAGGATCGAACCCAGGCGCCTGCGTGGCAAGCAGGTGTTTTACCAAACAGCCACGCCTTTGATTGGAAATAAAGTGAAAATAACTTCCTCTGCTTGGAAACGCAGTGACAAAAACAACGCAAATAACTTCGCAAACGCAAGCGTCCTTTATACAGGCGCCGCAATATAACATGTAATATCCCAGTGAAATGAGGTTTATTGGCGCAAGTAGTACTTGGGTAGAAGGGTAGAAAACGGGCGGCGACAAACAACACAAGAATCACAGCGCGGATAACCACAGCTCGTGCTCCGTCCTTTCCCTAAGGTGGTAGCCCACTACGGCATATTAAGGCGAAAGCGTTTAATGTCTCATGCTCACGTCCGTCCGGTGTCTGTCCGTCTGGTGTCCGTCCGGCGTCCGGTTTCCGTCCATCCGGTGTCCGTCCGTTTGTCCGTCCGGTGTCCGTCCGTCCGTCAATCCGTCCGTCCGTCCGTCCGGTGTCCGTCTGTCCGTGCGGTGTCCGTCCGCCCGTCTGTCCGTCCGTTCGGTGTCCGTCCGTCCGGTGTCCGGTGTCCGTTCGTCTGTCGGTCCGGTGTCCGTCCGTCCGTCCGTCCGGTGTACGTCCGCCCGTCCGGTGTCCGTCCGTCTGTCCGTCCGTCCATCTGTCTGTCTGTCCGTCCATCCGTCCGTCTGTCCCGTCCATCCGAGCTCTGACACGGAGCCAGGTGGCCGCCGGGATGCGCAAACGGACGCCGGTCGCGTCGGACTCTACAGCGCTCGCTCTTTGCTTGCGTAGCTTCGCTGTGCCCAGCGTTTGCAATCATTCTGACCGACGCCGTCTGAATGGACCCAGGCGTTCACGGAATACACTTTCGAATTTACAAAGGGTCCGTCAATTTAAGAGCTGGAACGCGGATGGCGTTTGCACGATGCGCAAAGCGCGAGAAAATACTAACGCATGCGAACGGAAGAAGCTGAGTCTCGCGTCTCGCTGCGGTTCGCGGTAATAAATTAAAAAAAGAAAACACGTACATATTCGGTTTGTGTGTTATCCCACTGAGAGTGTAAAAGAAAAAAGACATGGCATAATCTGTGGAATGGCCACACGCTTTCGCCGAACACACTTTGGAATGTACAAAGTATCCTTCAATTTTGTTCTTCTTCCTCCTTACAACACCCCGGCGACAAAGGGGAGCCCTGGCGAGTCATCGTGACGACAGGAGGAAGGGGTCGTGATATGGCTTTGAGGCGACTGACATGGACTGTCTCGCGACCAAGGCGGCGCCTGTCTGCAGATGGCTTGACTGTCTCAATGACATACGTTACAGGAGAGCGACGTTCAACGACGCGGTTAGGACCGTGATACTTTGGGGCAAAGTTGGACGACAGGCCAGAGGGGTGGAAGGGCACTCGAAGCCAGAAGAGTGAGCCTACGGCGAAAGTCTGGACATGCTGGTCGCGGTCATGGCGTTCTTTTTCGAGGGCTTGTTTGTCCGAAGTGAATGAACGCGCCAACTGGCGACACTCTTCAGCGTGCTGTACTATTTCAGAAACAGGGCTGAATGCAGAAGCGTCCGCATGATATGGTAAAATAGTGTCAAGAGAGAGAGAAATATTTTAATGAATAGCTGGAGATGTTTGTCTGGCTTTTCGCCTGACATGGTACTCCAGGGACTGGGTGATGATTATGATATATACACTGATAAACACAATACCACACACACACACACACACACACACACACACACACACACGCACACACACGCACACACACACACACACACACACACACACACACACACACACACACACACACATGTAGACTACACTATTTACAAAGTTTCATTCAGGCTCGTGGCCCGCAGGAAAGTCAGCAGCGCTTTCGTGGCGCGTAACGCACTGGAGCTGGTTTGCCATGGGCCAAAAATGTGTTTTAACTCCAAGTTCGTGTCCCGTTGAAGTTTCAAGGCCACCTTCGTAGACTGTCTCTCTGGTGCGTATAGCCTGCATTCACAGAGGACATGATTGAGGTCCTGTGGGACGTCACATCGTAGGCACAGTGGTGAGTCAGACTGTCCTATCTTGTGCCTAAAGTAGTTGGTGTATGCCACGTTCAATCTGATGCGGTGCAAGCAAGTTTCCTCTTGCCTCGTAAGGTCTCGCGGCATACCGAAGGCGCACGATGGGTCAATTGTGTAGAGTGGCCCATACTGGTGACTAGCGTCTGTCCAGAGGGATCGCTGGAGGCGCCAAGCGTGTGCCGATGCGAGTGTCGCAGCGTCTTTTCTCGAGAAAGGGATATCGACGACTGCTCTCGAGGCGTCATGTCCAGCTTTTGGCAGCATCATCAGCCCGGGCGTTACCTTGTATTCCGCAGTGGGCAGGTATCCACTGCAGAACAATGCAGTGATGGAGGTTGCAGGCTTTGTTGCATAAGTGTTTGATGTCCATGACTAGCTGGTCCTGCGTGCGTGGAGACTTCAAAGACTGCAACGCCGCTCTTGAGTCGGTAAAGATGACCCAAGACTCAGCTGTCTGGTCAACAATGTAGTTAAAAGCAGCCCGTAGTGCAGCCAGTTCAGTGGCTGTAGATGAGGTGCAGTGACTGAGAGTGGCAGAGATGGCGATATTGGCAGATGGAATCCAAACACCAATGGCGGATGATCTAGACGTAACAGAGCCGTCAGTGTAAATATGTCGGTGAGCTCTGTAGCTATTTTCCATGTGCTGTAAAGTGAAGTACGTTAGTGCTGGTCCGGGTGTACGTCTCTTTTTCTTGAACCCAGGCACGAAAGTGACGACCACGAAGGCATTTTCCACGGTGGCTCCGCAGGCATTGAAGCACTTTGATAATGCTGCGGGAGCAAGCTCTGCACCACAGGATCACTGTCTGAAGCAAGCGGATGACCCGGCACTCTGGTGGCATAAGGCAAGTTGACTCGAAGAAACTCCTGCTGCAAAAGCACGGGAGCTGATAGGCGTCTGCTTTCGGCAAGGGTTCCGATACTTGATGTATTCTTTGGCAGGCCAAGGCACACCCTTCAGGGCTTTTGCTTGAGCTCCAGTCAGTGTTTGTGTATTGGCTCGGGAAATACCATGTAAAGCAGGAAGGCTGTAACGTAAAAGACCTTCTCAGAGAGCCGTGTACATTCGCAGCATGGCATTAACAGAGCAGCCACCGGCGTTGCTTGATAACAAGCGGAAGATGCTCGCGTATGACGCCAATTTTTTCTTTAATATCCGAACGTGCGGCGTCCACGTCATTAGCCGGTCGATTGTCACTCCCAGAAACTCTCTCATTGGACTAGAGAAGTGCATCCCGGCATTGGTTGAAGTCTCTCTATATGCAGATGACATTTGTATATGGAGCAGTGGTCGCAACAGACGTGTCCTACGAGCAAGATTACAGAAAGCTCTAAATTCAATCGAAAAATTCCTTCTCGCGCGAGGTCTAACGATGTCACCAGAAAAATGTGCCGCCGTTGCTTTTACGAGACGTGACGTCTCGCGCTATACTTTAAAGGTAGTGAATTCTCCCATTCGGTACGTGACAAATGGTGTCAAGAGTGGTACATGGTTCACGGCCATATAGAAGAAAGAAAGGCGAAAAGCCTGTTGTTGACTGCGTCGTGGTGTTGTATGCATAAGTTACAAACGGGAGCACCACATCCGAGTTTGACTGGTCAGAATTGACATACATCGCGAGCATGCCTCCCAGCGTTCGGTTGAAGTGCTCTGTTAGACCTTGGTCTGCGGGTGGTAGGCTGTAGAGGTGCCGGTGAACCGTGCGGCACGCGGGAAGGAGTTCTTGAAGAACGTCGTATAAAAACACACGCCCTCTATCTCTGAGGAGCTCGCGCGGTGCACCATGACGGCGGACAAACCGTCGTAAGATGAAATTCGCTACGTCCCGAGCACTAGCTGAAGGTAGCGGAGCTGTTTCCGCCAATCTCGTTAGGTGGTCTACGGCGACAATTACCCATCGATTGCCAGCCGCGGTGTAAGGGAGCAGTCCATATAGATCGATGCCAACACGGGCGAAAGGGCGTGCTGGACACCGTAGAGGCTGCAGTAATCCGGGTGAATGGGCAAATGACTTGAGTTGTTGGCACAATGATCATGATCGAATATATTTTTGGACGAACGTGTACATGCCACGCCAGTAGTAACGCTGGCGGAGCCATTGGTACGTTTTCAACGCGCCAGCGTGAGCATGTTGCGGGTCAGCATGAAAATACGCGCATACGTCACATCGCATGTGGCTTGGTATAACGAAGAGCCATTTACGACCATCCGCTTGGTGGTTTCTTCGGTGTAACAGTGCGTCTCGTATCGCAAAATGTGCGGCTCGGCGACGAAGAGCACGTGGGTGCGCAGACGTAGAAGTGTCGGAAAGGAGGTTCAGGAGAGAGGCAATCCATGGGTCTTTTCGTTGTTCAGATGACCTGTTCGTGACGCAGACTGCAGTGGTGGGAAAGTCAACTTTTGAGTGCGGGTCTTCACTAGATGGCACTGGTGATCGAGAGAGTGCGTCCGTTTCGGAATGTTTTCGCCCAGATCGGCAGACGACGCGAATGTTAAATTCTTGTAGGGGCGAAGAGCCCAAGGTCCAAGGCGACCGGAAGGATCCCTTTAGAGAAGCTAACCAACAGAATGCGTGATGGTACGTTACGACGTCGAAAGTCTGTCCGTACAAGTAAGGACGAAACTTACTTAATGCCCACACAATTGCGAGGCACCCACACAATTGCGAGGCACTCTTTCTCATTGACTGAGTAGTTGGTTTCCGATTTCGTGAGTGCGCGGCTAGCATATGCGACGGACATATTCTGGAATGCCGGGCTTACGTTGTGTGAGTACTGCGCTAAGACCGACGCCGCTAGCGTCAGTGTGCACTTCGGTCGGATCAGTTGGGTCGTAGTGGCGCAGAATGGGTGGTGACGTAAGCAGGCCGGCGCAGTGTGTCGAAGGCTTCGTCGCATGCTTGGGTCCAATTGGAAAGGTTAGCAGGGCCAGAAAGTAGTTTCGTAAGTGGTGCTATTATCGATGCAAATGTTACGGACGAAACGACAAAAATAATAGCACAAGCCGATCATGCTCCGCAGTTCTTTGAGTGTTGTCGGCTTTGGGAACTCGGTGACCGCAAGAAATTTGTCCGGGTCTGGAAGTATTCCATCCTTTGACACCACATGGCCAAGTATAGCCAGTTGACGTGCCCCGAAGCGCCACTTCTTCAGATTAAGCTGGTGGTTTGCCTTGTTAATGCACTGAAGAATCGTGCGCAAATGGTCGACGTGTGTAGGAAAATCTGGGGAGTAGACGACAACGCCATCGAGGTAACATACACATATCTGCCACTTTAGGCCACGTAAAATGATGTCCATCATTCACTGAAACGTCGCAGGCGCATCGCACAGACCGAATGAACATTACTGTGAATTCGTATAGGCCATCTGGTGTAACGAACGCTGTTTTAGGACGGCCACATTCTGCCATCGGGACCTGCCAATAACCTGAACGCAAGTCCAATGAAGAAAAGTATTCGGCCCCTTGCAGGCAATCGATGGCTTCATCGATGCGGGGAAGAGAGTAGACATGTTTACGCGTAATTTTGTTGAGGTGTCGGTAATCCACGCAAAATCTAATTGAACCATCTTTTTTTCGGACGAGCACTACAGGTGAAGACCACGGACTTGAGGAAGGCGTGATGACACCGTGCTGGAGCATGTCATTCACTTGCTCCGCAATGATGTTACGTTCCGTTGTTGATACACGGTAGGGGCGTTGTGTGACTTCCCGTGTCGATACTGTGAGGAATGGTGTTGGTTTGACTCGGCGGTTTCTGCGGAAGGTCGAACGAATGCCTAAACTCATGAAGAAGCGCAATAAGTTGTGCCCGTTGCTCCTGAGAGAGCGCGCTATCGATGGAGCGACTGAATACATCCGAGCAGAACGTCATCCGTTGTAAAACGAGGAGTCACAGCGTTCAACGGAAGTTTGGGGCCAGTCTCGCGAGATTCAATCGGCACGATAGCGTTTTCGTCGACAGGCTGGACGTGGCCATGCGTCTCGTTACTATGCAAAGTGAGATGGCAATACGCTGGGGTTGCAAACAAATATTCCAGTCGCATGCTGATGAGGCGGTAGAACGGCAAATGGCAGCGATGTACTGCGGCGGCGACTGAAAACGTTAGATGGCGTGAACACAACGGTAGTGCCAGAAACCTCAGTACAGCGGGCAGGAACTATGTTGGCACTAAGAGGTGGAACGGTAGTGTCAGTGCCAACAACAAGCTAGCCCACACGAGGTCGTTCTGTGTTGGTAGACGGGGCATCAGAAAACACGGAAAGTTCCACCATAGCACGAGCGCAGTCAATGACGGCGTGGTGTCGCGACAAGAAATCCCATCCAAGTATCACATCATGCGAACACCGGGCCAACACGACAAACTCGATGTGGTACAAAACGTCTTGAATGGCGATTCTAAGCCGTGCACGCTCCAACCGGATGAATTTGTTGCGCGCTCACTGTACTGAGCGAAAACCCGGAAGGTGCCGTCGTGACCTTTCTTATAAAGCGACAAAGTTTTCGACTCATCACAGATATGGCAGCACCGTTATCAACAAGCGCGTGTGTCCGCACACCTTCGACGAACATTTCTATAACATTCGCGGGGGACAGCCGAGGACTTACACAGCTGAAGAAATTTTTGGCTACTGTAATTCTACACACAGCTCAAGAAAACCGCCGTAATCTCATCGAATTGGTCATGTAGGTTGGTTTTGTTAGTCACGACTCACAAGTGGCCATTCAGCGGTCTCATGTGATGCCATGAGCGACCATAGCACAAGTAAAGGTATGATCTAGTTTAATCAACCAGCTGCTACGCGGTGTAAAGTACTTGGTTCTACTGGAGGAACTGAGCTGTACATCTAAACAAATGAATATTAGTTCAGATGATGGGGCGAGATTTGATGAGCGCACTTGTTTGTGAATTTAATTTTACAACTGCATTATTCGACAGGCAGAGATGTAAAACGTTACCACAGGAATTGCACACATCATTTCGCCGTTGAAGAGAATTGCAGCTCTTGTTCTGTATGCAAGGATTTTAACCCCTTAAGTGCTTCATTTTTTGGAACATTTCCCGACCAAAAGTGCCTATTTTTTTATTGCTGATTTCGAATCTGATTGTACTAAAAAGCATCTAGTTGATGTTCAAAAAATATTTGTACCACATATTTACTCAAATCAACACAATAAAGTTCATTTCTGAACAATACATAATAACCCAGCTACCTGCTGCTAATAAAAATATAAACCTTATAAAGAAAACAGTTGCAGATGCCACATCTTTTTTCACTTGGGTAGGATAAGCACCCTTGTGCTATTTCACTCGGGAAGCTTCGGAACTGTGTGGCAAATTTCAGAACACAGAATAACGCAAAGCGGCTTCACTGGCGAGCACTCGCGATGTTTGTTTCCGAGCTGTCTTCATCATCACCGGATGAGCTGCTCAATTCACCATCATCGCTATCTTCACTTCCGGACACAAGATAAACATCTTTATCAGAATTATCATCACTCGAAGAAGATGACGAAAATGAAAAGGTTCATTTTCGTGTTGACGGGCCAGCTATGAATGGGTCGCCCGCTCCACACGCCATATTTCCACACAAAAACCGCGCTCCTGCCACAGGAGAAAACTAATTGGTCGAGTAAATGCTGCCATCTAGTGGATGACACGCAATCTAAGCCGTAGACGAGCGCTTCTGGTCGTATTCCGCTGGACAAGTTCTGCTCGTCCAAAGCTCTTCGGGGACAGTTTGGGCAGGACGAGCTCTGCTCGTCGAAAGCACTTATGGGATTAATACGGAAATGTAAGCTTGTTGTAGTTAGTCTATGACATAATAAAATCAAGAGAAGGAATACTTATTTGTTCGCTTAGTGAATATAGGCCCAGAAATGCACATACCACGCATATATGAAGCGTCGCTCTGGATGAAAAACAGGCATTGCTGATGAAACAGTCCAAACTTTTCTAGTGATCACCTACGCCTACAGTGGAGTTCCATCGAGCAGAAACAGTGCCCACCGCCTGTACTGAACGCCTTCACTAAACAAGGCGTCGAAATGGGAAGCTAATTAACGAAAATTTGCCAGAGCCCCAGAAAGAACCCATCTTCCTCGTACAGGACAAGGTTCAGCTCCCAGTCGTCAGTTTTCCAGTAAAAATTGTCACATTATTTCTTTACTCGGAAGGTAGAAACAAACTTGCAAGAAGATCACCTTCACAATACGCCCTCATGCGTACAACTACGGAACCTACCACGTTTTCCAATGACACACGCGCTCGTCGAACACTCAGTAAATACCGTCAATATTGGGCAGCACGCAAGAAAAAATGCCCAAGATTCCACCCTGATTCTATATGCACATAACATTCTTCAATTTTACTGTGTTGTCTAACTGCTGCATAAAAGTCGACCTCATTGCAAACACTCCCGTCACGGAGGTGCTGGCGACCATTCGCGGAGTCATATTGTATCGGCCACGCCACCAAGGTGCCTATAGCGCTTAATTTTACTCCTAATCATCAAGAAGAATTGCATAGACGATATCACCCTCCACTGAACTTTTAAACTACGTGAAAAGAAGCGTGGTTGGATGGGGTTTCGTTTCTTGCAGGCTATAAAAAATTTATTTTACCATTATTTACACCACTCTACGCGCAGTCATATACTTGTCCGTGCTTTTGTATGCTTCGAATTTTCCTCTACGCGGTCACTAGGTGAGCTCAAGGCGCTCTCTCTCGAGGAGAATAAAACGTTCTATGAATAATTGGGCAAACTGGTATTCTCTGTTTTCTTTAATAAAACATCTGGCGGAGGTTGGTGGCGTTAAGTAAAGTTATACTCCAAACCGGTAGGCCTCGAAACTATGTGTTCGAAAACTTCCAGAACCTCAGTATACAGATGAGCATGTTGGAGTCCAGATTTAGGCAAAGCGATAAGCGCACGTACTTCTGTGACATTTTTGTAAGAGCCGTGCCGTAGATAATTAAAAAAAACACTCAACCTAGAGTCCACACCCGATTAGATAGGGTGGCGAATGAATTTAAGCAAACGAAAAGTCTGTTATCATTCAGGCGTTACTTGTAGTTTAAGTTCTAAGTAGAGAAATTAGTTCTCGTTTGTCTGTTCAGATGCATTTAGTTCTCCGAAGATTGTATACGTCGTGGCCGAAGTAACGTTTCGTGTGAATTAGGGGTTGAGGTAATAAAGCAGCGTCAAGTCACAGCTACACACAGCAGTCCATCTGTCGCCAATGACAATATTTGCGCCTCAACTCAGCAGTACTTCTCAAAGACGTCGCGTAGCTCTCTCGTTGTCCGTTTCTATCGTATCACTGCCTTTCGACATCAGCAACTGGCAGTTACACTTCGAAAATACAAGAACTGAACTTTGGGGTTGCGTGTGGCTATAAGAATCATAGAATTCAATTATAATTATCCAATCGAAAAGTTGTCGATACACTACAATACTATGCCCTTTCTGCGGTATCCAATCTATTCTGCAGACGTCAGCTATGAAAATTTTCGAAAAGGTTTGAACTTTTCCGGCATCATTTTCGATGACGTAGAATAGCTGGCACTAAGAAAAAAGGCGGAGAGAGAGCCACAAACTAAACCCTCTCTCTGTCGGGGCTCAGTATGTCGAAGTTCAGAGCGGGTAAAAAGATTTGCTCATATATGAGCAAGTAATGTCTTAACCATAAGGAAGAGACTAAGCAACAAAGGTTTCCGTGTTTAGCTTTCATGTACTGGTGCAAAAAGGTTACAAGATTTCTTTTTCGTAAACGCGCATACTTCAGGTTACTCATAGTCAGATTTTGGGATTAAGCTTTGCTGTCGGTTATCGTAGACAATGCTACTGAAATAATACCACTGACGGACATTTAACCGGTAGCACAGCATGAGGAGCTCTGGCTTTCTTCAAAACCATTTCCAGCATTGTTGTAATATTTTAATCAAACGTGGAACCCACGTAAGCAGCACATTATACTGGTGTCAGGGATCACGTGATCTTGAGGGTGAGAGTATATATTAACCTAGGTAGGATGCGTAAATCCATCTTCATATTCATCCATCCTCGGAGTGTTATTATCATGTTGGCATCCGTAGCTTCAAAGGTTGCTAACAGATTGACGGCACGTCACGGTAGCAAAGTGGAAGAGAAAAAGGTAAGGCGCTTCGCCGGTAATATGTCGCAGAGAAAGCTTCAGTTGAAGTATTGTCTTATTCAACAATGCAGCAAAACTCGCAATTTGTGCGAAATGTAGAAAATGCTCGGGACGTTGAAAGCAGAACCGAATTATTGAAAGAACGGTCAAAGTGCAAGTTTGTACAATGTAGGCCTCAATTGACGTATGAGTAATCGTAGCGGAGTAGCGAGGCAGGGGAGTATTTAGATAATATTAACACGTAGTGTGAGTTTAAGCAACGAGATGAATGCGAGCTAGGTGAGTGTTGATAGAATTGAACAAAAAGGAAGCACAGCCTCTCTAATGTGAAACCTGGGGAAGTGCGTAGCGCGGGCTCCCTGCAATTCTCGTTCGTAGAGTTCCCACTGTTCCATTTACCAAAGCATCGATCTCGCCTATATTTGAAGCAAGTATATAGCGTTTCCCCGGCACGAGTAGACTCTTGCAAGGGATCCTCAGGTAGCACACAACGTCAGGCTGATATTGGTTTACGGCGGCTATGCGAGATCAATCTTGAGCCAATGTTGCCGGAAGTGAGCCACTATTGGCTGAGGCGTTCAATATGGCAGGCAGTACTATGCCCGGTTTTGAAGCTCTTCGTCCAATACTGGGTTTCCACCGGCAATGTTGAGCCTGGTTTTCCGCTGTCCAGCTGATATCGCCTGTGCCAATGGCTTTCGCCGGCATATATTGCGCCAGTTTTGCCCGTCTTTACCCTGTGTCGGCTGAGGCGTTGGCTTTCAACAACAAATTAGACCTGAGGGGAAAACGTTGCAAGTCAAGTTTTCATCCAAAAATTAAACGTGACGTGCAAGATAATCGGTTCATTCCCATTATGCATCGCCGTAGATTCTCTTTTTCTTATGGCTCTGTCGAACTCAGAGTTTCGAGGGAGTGCAAGGAGAAGAATATTGATCTCCACAGACAGTTTTGTTGCGACTTTCGTCGCAACCAGCAACATCCATCGAGCTCAGATTTATCTATTTGAGAGGCGCAGTTTGTAGTGCGCACCTCCTGTGCGCCAACGCGCTCTTTCTTTTCTATCTCGACGGAGTTATGACTGCATCATTCCACACCGAGACGGTGCCACGTTGCTTTGGCGCTGTACTTTACTCCGCCGCTCCTAGTTGGCGGCCCCCCAACAGTCAAATTTCTTCGCATACATTATGTGATGGCAAATAAGGTTCGAATATCGGATTGTGGCATAGTATTCGCCTTGTTGCGCCCCTTTGCTCGAAGTCGGAGTGTCAATTCCTACTTGGGTAACTCAGTAAGTATTTCTCCTAAATTTCTTTCCGAGCTATCTACATGCTGATCCTAATGTCACATCCTTGAAGAAAAAAACACGTTAAATTCTTGTTGGGACCCTGTGCAGAGATGTAGAGGACACGTAGCCTTTTGTATCCTATCGTCCACAATTGTCAACAAGACATATTGGTTAATGGTGATTCACCTATCGCACTGCCTTAATATTAATTCGGAATGTTGTTATTCGGAATGCTGCTTGACAGTTACAGATATGTAGACGTTGCAGGCCCCTCGACCAGTGGTTGACGTTGTCGTTAAGCTGCATAGTTCGGTCGCCATACACAACTTGTCGGAAATAGGCGACATCCGTGCCTTGGGCGAAGTGTTGATGTTCATTGCTGAAATTCGCGAGTAGGACATCTGCCCGGCCATTGGTCAAGTGAACAAAACCCCGAGCCACGCAGACATCTTTCTTTAAAAACAACCCTACATTTGCATCCGCTATAGCTTCGCGGTCGTAAAATGGCTCATTGACTACGAGCACCATTAAATGTAACATGGCGGCACAATTACGTCGTCTTCAACAAAGCGTAGAGCAGTTAGGCGTCGCTCCTCCGATTCCTCCATAGGCATAGCTTGTTTGGTCGAGAATGACACGTTGGACCTACGCAGGTTAATTACAGCGTCCATTAGCTTGCAGAAAATCCATTCCTAATACGAGTTCCCCCGAACATTCGGCCAGTACAATGAAGTCGGCAACGTATGTAAAGCCTTGTATTTCAAGCCTGGTGGTTCATCTGCCAAGGGGCGTGATAATGTGAACGACCTGCCGTGAGTATCTGCGATCCACTCTACTGCGTCACAACGTTTTTGAGTTTCTTCACCATTTTGTGGCTTATCGCCGAATAATCAGCGCCGGTGTCCATTAAGGCATTCAGCTCCTATCCGTCAATTCTCAACCGGAAATCTGAAGTAATGTTTTCGCTGCTGCACCTGTTTACTGGAAATATCGCGTCGTCACCCTCGAACCGTATTGGAGGATCTTCGTAACTGTGGTTATCAGAGGCCTCACCTCCACAGGTCGCTTGCTTCAGTTTTCCGGGTGTGGACTTGGAGAACGACGCCCAGACAGTTTTGGAGGTGCACGTGGGCTGGGTGACGGTAGCGCATGGGCGATGGTTACCGTGACTGATGTTGGTGTGGAGCGAGTGGGGTCTGGCGCGTGGATAAGTACTCTTCGATCTCGGCTGGTCGTTCGCCGTTTCGAGGGCATGGTGCATACAACGGCAAGCTCCTTAATCCAGCCTGTCGGGAAGGACAGTATCTATACAGATTACCCGCTTCTCCGCAATGAAAACACAAAGGCCTGCGCTCGTGATCACGCCACACGTCACTTTTCCGGGGCCTTTGCTCCACGTAGCGAACTATGCTACGTGCTTCTGGAGCGAGATAGGTAGTCGTTGACTCCAGCAGACGAGGCCCACTGCGTGCTGTCGGCGGGAGAGGAGTCGTCGTCGTAATTGCAGCATTGCTGTGTACCGCGGGTTGCCTGAGTACCACGGAGTAGGTTGGGTTATGTCGCATCGGCGGCGGCTCCACGCTCTGGCTCTTGTATGACCTGCCTCAGTTCGTCTCGAACAACGTCGGCAGCAGTTAGTGCAGTTGCCGTCTGAGGCGATTGCAGCCTACTGAGTTCTTCCCTAATCAATGCTCTGATGAGCTCTCGCAGGGCTTCGATCTCATTCCGGATGCCTCCAGAGAAGACATGTGCAGATGCACAGTTTATGTTCCGGTTGTACTGCCGAGCCCACTGTTCCAGCGTTTTTTCGATGGCTGTCGCTTTCGAATCAAACTCGGCAAATGAGTGTGTTGGGTTCTGGACGAGAACAGAGATCAGCTGGTGTTTCACCCAGCGCATTATATGACGTACCTTCTTATCCTCGGCCATGGTGGGATCCGCACTCTTGAACAGGCAGATCATGTCCTCGATGTACATCAACACACTTTCGTTTGTGAGCTGATTACTAGTTTGAAGAGCAGCCTCCGCCTTTCTTTGTGATTTGTGCTGGCGTAAGTAGCCAGCGCTTGTGGTCAAAATTCCTCCCAAGCAGAACGAAGTTTCATGGTTCGATAACGAAGTTTCATGGTTCTCGAGCCATGTCTTTGCAAAGTCCTCCAAAGCAAAGTATACGCGATGGAGCTTCTCTCTGTCGTCCCATTCATTCAAGGTCGCCACTCTCTCGAACAGGTCCAGCCAATCTTCCACGTGTTCGAACGAGTCGCCATTGAATACTGGCGGCTTGTGAGGTTGATTGATGGCCACTTGTGCCGGTGTTGCCTGGCTAGTCATAGTGGCGGCGTCCACTGCCTAAGTTCCCCCCTGGCCTGAAGTGAAGAAGACCGAACTGAGGTGAGTCACCTCGAAGACGGCGACTTGCCTTCTGCTGTACAGGTGTCACTTCCGCGGGATCGACTCGCTGGTGGTCGGGGCTACGCTGTCTTGCGTTCGTGGGCTTCGATTCATACCCAGCACTTCCACCAGAACTGTAGAGATGCTGATGCATAGACACATAAAACAAACGTATTATGGACGAACCTGTGCCCACAATTGAAAGTGACAATAGCCCTCAAAGAACTAGTAAGTCGAATTCTAAAGATGTCGTTCAACTATCCGTTTGTTCTTCGTGGCGACAGGCCCACGAGCGCGTGCCGCATGCCAGCCGGGTCCGGCCTGCTGCTGGTGCCGCGATGGTCGCTACGCGGCACTGCGATACGGCGCGCAGTATCCGATATGCATGGTGACGCGCTCTTTGAAGGCAGAGAACATGCCGCGGCAATATTAGCATTTAATAAAGTATCTTAATCGAACAATTGATCTGCAGAAACAGCACTAATTGCTTACAGAACAATGACGTTCACCTGATTCTTCCAACGAGGCGTACGCCTGCATTTTTTATCACAAGTTAGGGAGGTGGCATGCAAAAGTCGTGTCCCTTAGCGGAACGAAGAGTGCCGTTATTTTTACAATATACAAAACGAAGCGTTGGGGCTACTGCACGATTCATAGACTGCTGAAAATATCATCAATCTTAAACAGATAATATTTTTCTAAGTCGTTATTAATGAAATAATGGGAAAAGAAGAGAAAAAGTGCCTTCCCGTAACTGTCTCTCCTTACGAGGACACCTCTACAGGTCGGCACAGGGATGGGGTGTGGGTATAAAAGGGATAGCGTAGATGCAAACGATAGGGGGAGGAAAAAAAGTAATGGTTAATTTCGTAATCCGTCCGGACGCACCAGCCCTCAAGCGATGCACAGCGAAGCCGCCGGGAAGGCCGGGGGGAAGAAGGAAAACCGCAGGACGGAGCACTTCAAATGGGCCTTGGGGGCCCCTTAAAGGGGTGAGCGCGCGAGGCACTCGGCGGAGCACGTAGCCCTGGCTCGATAAAAATAAAGTTCGCCGAACTCACAGAATGATGTCCGGAGAACTTTGATGTTGAGACAGGTCCTCGTTGTTAGAGGCAGTAGACGATGAGCGCGCCGAGAACTCGTTGCACAACCACTGCGTGCGCCCTGGGGAACAGCAAGTCGTCGGCGGGGTTGGCGGCGAGTTTCTGGTCACCGTAGGCACGCACGAGTTCCCGTCGGTCATCCGCGTAGTTGGCGCACTGTAGAAGAACATGCCCCAGAGTCTCGGATCTACAGCAATGCGCACAGAGGGGGATTTCCGCCACCCGGCAGTCGGTGCAGCCTTTCCGCCGTCCTGGCCACGGTGTTAGAAGTACAGGTGGAACGACGGAGCGCCTCCGCCGTGCGCTCGCTGCGTCGAACTTCGGTTCCTCCGCTCCATCGCGCCGCCAGAGGGCAGGAGGGGTCACGTGGCCGAGACGGCCGAGAGCCGGGCGATCAGGCCCCGATTGCGCCTTTGTGGCGAGCGGACGCCAATGCAGTTGTGGCCACGTTGCGCTCTTGTCATCAATCTTTTGTGCGATGACAGGCTACGCTATTCGTGTGAGCAAGCCGTGAAATGGGCAAGAAGCATTTTGTGCCACGGTGCAAATCTGGCGACAAGACCTGCGCTGAAAAAGCGACGCTCTTTGCTGCACCCCGAGAAGCGGACCGCGTGAAGGTATGGCGCAATGCGATTCAGCGCAAGACCGCGTGCTGCAGTCGACTGACTATGTCTGAGAGAAGCACGAGCCGAGGTACGTAACGAAGACGTGGGAAGCTGTATAGAAAGGCCACGTTCTTGTGAGCACACCACGAAAGGCGGCTTCGGCTAGAGACGCCGCGCCGACGAAGTTTTCCGTCTGCCGTGCTCACTGAGAAAAAAGAAGGAATGCGCCTGCGGATTGTTCATAACCCTCCTGACATCAAACGGCGCCACGTGAGACTCGAAATTCAACCAGATTTCAAGAACTTACGCTAACCGAGACCTCGCAGGCGTGCGACGTCGTCAGCGAGATGGATAAAGGAATCTGTGTGGGATCTGACGCCACAGAATTCGACACAAAGCCAGTCGCGGTGTCAGCCACAAGTTTGATCGAGGAAGTTTTTGAGCGTGGTAATAGCGTGCCTTTCCCAACAAGAGCGTGGGCTTTCCACAGAGTTGACGTTGAAGGCTTGAGAACAGTCATGTTTTGTGAAGTTTTCATGACTAGAGCGGCAGCTACACAGCCGGATGGTTACACTACTGGCGCGAGCTAAAACTATTATGCTGCTGCTCCCAGCCGCGTCGTCATGAAAACAGTGGCGAGTCTTGACGAACAACTGAACTTAAGTATAGCTCTGTTGGCAGACGTACACCCTTTGAATACATCCAACTCCCTTGCAAAGTCAGTAGCAGCAAAGATATTGTAATGCTTGTCAGGCAAGTGAGCGCAATTCGCTTGTGTGCCGGCGGGCCATCATTACATCAGTGCAATAAAATGCATCTCTACATCACCCTAATAAACGGTGCCATTTTAGATGTGAAGCATCTTATGGCGAAGCTTAATCCGGTGGTGGTGTGCGGCGTGACCTCCCTTACTGCGCATGCGCAAACCCTTTCAAAAAAACAAAAATAAAAAACCTCCTCTCCCCCCTCTCTCTCTCCTCTAGGCATCCCTCCCCGCGGCATCCACACACTCACTGCGCATGCGCCTCCCCTCCTCTCTCTCCCCTCCTATGCTCCCCCCCTCTCTCCTCTAGGCATCCCTGCCCACGCTCCCACTGCGCATGCGCGTCCCCCCCTCTCTCACCTCTCCTACGCTCCCCCCCCCTCTCTCCTCTAGGCATCCCTGCCCACAGCGTCCACCACACCCCACTGCGCATGCGCGTCCCCCCCCCATCTCTCTCCTCTCCTACGCTCCCCCCCCTCTCTCGTCACACGACGCAGACGCAGGCAGCGTCTGCTAGCGAGTTTCTTGGTTGAAAAAACCGACTGCTCGCGCTGCACAACTGTTCACTGTCCATCCCGTATATATGGCAATGGATCTTGACCTCCAAGGTGGTGCCGGTGAGAGATTTCTCCTGTGGGTTGTTGAACAATAAAAATTCGCAGCGTGCGCGTTAACTAAAAGCGCACTGCGGGTCTCTGTGTCCAGTCGGAGTCTTCTATCTCTCATTGCCCATTAGCAGCGATTGGCATGTTCCAGCAGGAAACACCGGTCCATCACTGCGTGCTTTGCGCCTGCTCAGTTTTCTCTCCTGCGCAACGCTGCGAAAGCGCCAGCGTCAACGCCACCGCCAGTGTAAGCGTTAGCGCCCGCTGCTTCACATCTACACATGGTTCCCTTTAGCGGGAGATGGTGTAATTTTTTTAGTTCACCCACGCCGTAAGTCGGTTCTTTTCTTTGAACCATCCCTACCTGTCTGTGCCGTCGTTCTCTGCCCGTGAGAGAGCTACGCTTGATAACAATGGGAATGTCTGGGGCTTTATGTGCTGAAACCACGATATGATTATAAAACACGCCGTAGGAGGGCTTCAGAAATTTCGACAATGTTGTGTTTTTTGAAGTGCACTGACATCGCGCAGTACATGGGCCTCTATCATGTCGCTTCCATCAAAATGCGACAGCAATCGACAGTACGTTTTTCTGCTGCAATAGTACGGCTAATACGTTATTTTTCTCTATGTAAACACTATTTAAACAAACAAAACTAACCTCTGTCATATTGTCATGTGGTCGTGACGTCGACGAACGCAACAGTCAGCGGGTCGAAGAAGAAACTGTTTATTTTGCCGAACTTGTGGCCGTGAAACGTAAAGTCAGATAGCGTAAGGCACAGATAGCGGCGAACGGAGCGTCGGCCGTCGATCATATGACGAGCGGTGAAGTGCGCCGGCATTTATACGTGTGGCGTCGAATATTCCAGCCTTATCACTGGTTGTCGCGCAAGCTCTGGAATAAGCTCGAGTGTTCGCGTCTTGCGTGCAATCTTAACAAAACGATCTACAATAATCGGGAAGCTTCTGGAACAAAGAGGCGCGGTTTGCGCTGAGCATTGCTGACAGTCTTTGTCGGCGAAAACCGAATACAGCAACTGTGAAAATTAGAAACGCGCGTGGCAATATTTTAACGCGACTTCACTGTAATACGCTTAAATTTCACATGTCCACACGTCGCATTCGGCATTTCACATGTCGCATTCGGCACGATTTCACATGTCCGAATACGAAAGCATCCGCCTATCGCGAACCATCGAGGCGGTGAATTGAACATATTCCACAGATATCTACGGCTGTGTGGTCAGTATCTAGGATTTGTTCGTCTCTTTTGTTTATTTATTTATTTTTATGCTCGTTATAGAGCGAATGCAGACTGTTTTTTTATTTATTTCGAGCGGCGTTCGCGACCACGGGTACTGTGGCGCCATCTCGCGCCCTCTCCACAAAAAGAGGAGCGAAGTTCATCGTTTCTGGGGGCGCCGTTGGTCCACCTATAATACTTCTAACACCGTGGTCCTGGCCATGCCGACACGAAGGCGGATGAGGAAAGCGCGCTCCTCTTCGGTGAACGCACTGGCATGCTATGGGGAATAGTTGGTGGAGGTACATATCAGGTATAAACGCCTGCACCGGCAAGCGTAGAGGTGGCTTAGGGTCACAGAGCTAAGAGGACGACAAAGACATTCACTTCCTTTGGTAAACAAGCATGGAGAACCGTGGAAGCTCTATTGAACTTTGTCGGCGCACATTGAAAACTTGAGTCCTGTGAGTACATCAGTCGTGAGTGGCGCTGCTAATATAGGTTTCGCGATGTGACGTAAGCATAGAGTGTATATCGGGGGGTATGTTGCCTTAGTTACGATTGAGCGAGTTTGCTGTTGTCCGAATGTGAAGCGATTTGGACGCCAGGCCAAATCGTTTTCAGCGACTCCAGGCCGCCAGCGACAACCGTCAGGCCTGCGTGGAACGTGCAGCACAGTCACACCGAAAGCCTGAAGAGCGGCCTTTCTAGAGCATTTTTTTAAAGCATTCTCGGTGCAACTACTACAAGCACATTTGCGTAGTATCCACTACACCATAAACCATCATCTTCTGTGTAGTGGTGAAGTGTCCACTGTGCCAGTATTCGTCATTCTTCGGAAAAGCCCCGTCCCCGCTACAGACTTGTAACGCATTATGGGCACTTTGTTGATGTTGTGGCTGACGACGATGAATAATAATCGGGCTGACCCATTACAGCGAATGAAAGCTGTGACGGTTGTGGTGTCAAGTAGCCAGATTCATCTTTTTACACCTGGTTACAATCAGCGCCTAGCTCATCCAACTAGAGCGGCCGTATTCAGTTATGCTGGCGTTTTGTAGAGTTACGCGATACCGGACGTAGAAGAGTTAGTTGCCAGCGAGTTTGTGGGCTGGTCCCAAAATCGCCGTTGGCGACGCCCCGGTGTTTCCACCTCTAGCAGCGGCGTGGGAATAGCTCGGGGTTCATAGGATCGGCGGATGGCGCGGCGAGAAAATGAGGGGGTTGATACGATAGTTGCGAGAAAAAAAATCTTTCCTTTTCAGTAAACAAAAGTCACAGTTTCGCCGCGAGGATGAAGCAATGAATGCGATATCAACAAATTGAAACATCACGGGAAGAACGACAAGCAGATCGAAACTTGGAGCGCGCTGCTCAAGCCCAAAGAACGCACGAGAAAAAGACACATAGGGCGAGCGCGAACTAACAATGTTCACAACTCGACACTTAACGCCCTGCTCGGTGCTACGTGCCCGTACTGTTCTGTTCCGGTGATGCAAGCAGATGCATACCATCTTATATGGACATGCCAAGGGTTACAGTCGGAACGCTCCCGTCATATTCTGCAAGCCGGCCTTCGCTACAGTGACACAAACAGTTATCACCGATGGATTGATTACAACACATTCCACAAGACACTGCTTTACTTTATACACAACACCGGCCTAAAGGCGCACATTTAGTACAGATATACAGAACAATTATTCTTCCTTAAGGGCAAGTCTATTTCGCAAATAAAAAAAAACACAAAGGACGCACGAAACGAACCCACAGGTATAAACAAGATGTGCGCGAACTAACAAGCGTCACAGTTCACTGTAAACAGAAATTAGCCCATATGGGCGTTTTTAGGAGGTGATATGCCCTTCTTCCACCCAAGCCCAAGATACCAACTCCCTGGGAAGGGGGGTAAAATGGGCTAAAACCGCTATTTTACCCTGACTATCAAAAATCAGAAAATATGGGAGTTTAACCGATGTAAATTGGGAGTAACCGAAAAAAAAATATTGACGCGGGGCAGAAGGGTGTATTCAAATACGCCCATTTGGTCAAGAACTAATAAGCAAACAGAATTGCTCTCAGCCTCAGCGTCAACTTCTCAAAAGTTACTTCAACAGGCAAGTTTTAAATAACCCGCGCAGCGCCAACGCTCTTCTTTTTCGTTCGTGAGAAGCGCGCCTTTGGACTCCGTGCTCCGGCACCCCGGACCGCCGAACTACACGTTGGAACACGTCGGAGCGCGGGAAGGGTGCGTCCATGGGTGCGTCGTTCCGTTCGTTGAGGCAGCCATTTTGATCGGTGGCGGTTGTGCAGTGCGATTCATACGAAGTCGTCGGTGTCATCCACAATTTTGAAGCCAAGGACACATGGTAAGTTATTCTGAATGAACTTGTGCGTTATTTTTGGTGTGTGTGCGCGCTAGTGCAACTTCATCAGTTGTTGAAAGGCTCGCGGTGTAGTCAGCTTCGAGATGACGGAAACAACCTCCGTGACACTACGTGTTTTGTATTTTGGAAGCGAGTATACTTTTAATAGCTGTGTGTGAGCGGAGGTGAAAATCAGGAATGCGTATAACTATACCTGTGATCGTGTGACCGTACAGCCGCCCATTTATTTAACTTGAACGCGCGAGCGTCGACCGCGCAGTCGATAAGCGCCGTATAACGAAGCATGGCGGCAAAATGAACGAGAACACGCGCGTGTGCCTGCCTGATGAACATTCCTGTGCAGCTGCCTTACACCAGGCTGTTCCGGGAACCGCACTCTGGGACGCCGGGAATCCGCGCTTATTTTGACTCGATCGTGGATGCTCGCGCGCTTAGGTTCAAAAAATGGGCGGCTGTACATGCAAAGATAGCGCTGTAGGTAACGTATATGTGCAGTTCGATTGGCGAGGCCGCCGTGTGGTAATCGCAACTTCAGATCACCACGGGCATTGGATTGCTTTTTGTGTGTTTTATGCTGTTAGCGCTCGGTGTTTCGTGCGACGGCGTGCAACACTCGGCGAGAAAAATTATTGCAAGCAGAGCGAGCGTAGTTAAGTTGCTGCAGCCTGCGACCACTCAGAATGCGTGCGGTTTCAATAATTTTCATCTCACTGAAATTGCCTATAAACGATAAGATGTTTTTTTTTTCTCGCAATTTTCAGCATTATTTTGTTTTTCTTCTCAAAGCGATGCGATAAGAGTAGGTGATACTTAGCTGCGATTTTAAACTTACGTTTAGGAGCATAGCGGACGAAAGGTAGGGAGGTCGCCTCGTCTGTTTGCAATTTACGTGTGCGCGCGTGGTTGTGCAACGATCAAATGAGCACGAATCAGCGATTCTTTCTTGCATGCAATGGCTTCATGGTGCATGTTGCCTACTAAGCCATCACTGTGCTGCCGGGTCTCATGCTGCTTCTTGTGCAGGCAGGGTACGTTTGAGACGCATTGCAAGTTGTACCAAACCGGCAAGGTGTTCAAAAACATCTTGATAAATTCGTGAGCTCAGTGTAGCAGCCTAGGCAGTGCAATAAGCACTTGCAGTTGAATATTGCATGTTCTGTGTTTTTTACAGTCACAATTCGTAACTTGTGTTGTCTGTTTCACAAATACATTCATTTATTACAGGTTGGCATGCATCAGTGGCTGGCACTGATGCGCCGTGCCTGTGCTGTACAAAGTCTTGTTGTCCATAAATATGCTCATTCCTAGAAACAACACGAGCAGTACTACGTGTCCATTTTGACGTTCACAATAAATATTCTGTCAGTCTTCAGTCTGTGTGCTCTCGTAGTGCATAAGCGGGAACTTTCAAAAGTTTCTTATTTCTTGCTTTGGTGTTTCCGCCGTAAATAAGCCCCACCGTAGCTTTCACTCGCTTCTGAATTTTTAAATTGCAATCTTGCAAGAATGCTTGCTCAGAGGGAATTATTTTGGCTGCAATGGTTACTCCCACTCAATACCAGAAGTACTCCCAAGAAAGGTAAGCTAAAACGCCCTAGATTCCTCCTGTTTACTCCGAAATTAAATTTAAAAAAAAAAACAAAAAAGAATGTTGTCACGTGAAAATACTCCCGTTCTGCCCCCTTATAACGCCCAGAAGGGGGGTAAAATAATACCTTAATTACACCGAAAATGCTCCTAAGTAAGAACCATAAAACCCCGTGTGCATTTCACCGCGGGTGACAATGGGAGTAAAGTTTTTTTGCCCAACCTACGCCCTATATATGCCCCCTCCGTGGGCGTTTTTATTTACACCCATCTTGTGGGCATAGAAAGATGTACAGATGGGTGTGATCTAGAGGACAAGCCAAAAACTCCCACCTGGGCGTTTTTCTGTTTAGAGTGTTGTTACTATACTGTGTTTGAACAGCGCTTCTTTCGCAAACGGGGCCTCTGCAGCGAGCGAAGTGACCTTTGTGCGCTCTCTAACCGAAATTCTATCTTTCCGGCGAAAGCACACGACGTACAGTCGAGCGCGATTTGAAGGTTATCGCGTGAGCATTGACCAGGAACTACAACAGCGCCATGTCCCAGAATACTCTTTCGAGGAGAGGGTTGAATCACTCAAGCTTCATTCGCACTTTTTCCTGTTCCTTAAGATGCAGTAACTCCCGTCTGAGGAAGGTGTTTACACGAAGCAGTGCCAAGCAGCAGCTTTAACACATCTTTCCCAGCAATTTTGTAATCACCCACCACGATAAGAGCCCACGAAGAGTACTCGTGATCGCTACCAACGGAAGGCTCAGAATAGAAAGAAATGGTGTAGAGTTCGTCATACGCACGATTGTTGCAGCATGGAACAGCCAACGAGGCAGAGAAGAATGCCTAATCTTGATTTTCACTGTTCCGAAACGTGCCGCTAGGCCCCTGGGACGTTAGGCAGGTCGGCACTTGCGCAATAACGTTCATATCACGTGCGACCGCACAAACTGCCCCAATCGCAAGATAAGGGAGCGTGTGCGCGCTCACGGGCACGAGCGACTACGCCCCGTAGGGCAGAGTGCAGGAAAACAAGCCAACGCATCGCAAAGAGCTGGGGCCGAGCGCGAACTTCGTGCCATCTCGCTGGTAATGCAGAGAGTCCGCTGGTAATATAGAGAACACGGTGATATTTCTCCGAGAACGGCGTACCGCCAGCAGTAAATGGTGTAAATAAATAGTCTAGACCACCAGGCGACTGTGCCTGGTGGTCTAGAAGTGATGTTGTACACAACCTTCCAGGAAACTTCAATTAGTATTTAAACAGCACTGCAATGAACCAAAAGCATTGTACGCAGCTGGGTCATGAGTGCTTACGTAAGCTGAGCCGTTCTTTCTTAAATATATTCGTTGGTTCCATTTGTTTGGCACGCAATGTATCTTTACCCTGTTTGTACTTTTTTTTTGCTTTCATAGCCTCATGGATTGCCTTACCAACGGGTAATCAAGAGACTACATAAAAATCGCTACACTAAATTTGTAATTCTATTGGCGAGTTCTGACAAATCCTTTCCGGGGACTATCTGTCATTTAAAAGAAGGTATCACTTTCGCACTACCTGAAATCGCGGAGGCATACTGTGTCTCTTTCTTTTCTGTCTTCCTTTCTTTAGTTGGGAGGCTCGACGGTTTCGCGTTTGTCGTTAGCCTCTATAGCTTTAGTCTAGTACACGCAAGTATATTCACAAACAAATAGCTCAAATGAATAGGAAGAAAAATCTATAAGTGATAAGGGGTAGACCTCCCAAAATATTTTGTGGAAACTTCCATAGCAACGTAAGAGAGCGATTTCAGACCGCCGTCAACGCAGCACAGAGATCGTGCACGTTTCTCGCATGAAGCCTTTCACGCGACGTTCTTTGTCACTTGGACTTGCGACGGCCAGGATGGCCGCTTCTATGTGGGGGAAATTAGTGTGGGTATTTTTTATGCGCTTCTCATCTGTACATTATCATATTATTCATCATCTATTAGTATCTGTCCTCATCGTCACCGGGTGTCATCACCATCATCATCGTGTGTGTGCGCGCTCTGCCTCAGGCCGCCTGTTCGCTGCCGAGTCCTTGGGCCGAATATACGCTGTCTCAACCAAGACGTCATAATATAAACATATTCAATGAGTAAACAGCACTTTGTTATGCATAGATGAAAACGTACCCTAATACACATGCTGTATCACTGGGCGTATCTTCGTTACAAGGCTTGTCATGTAGCATCTGCCTTGCTCATTGCAGCAGCTCTTTCGTTGTCAGTTAGGCCAGGAGGCTAAGGGAGAAAAAAAGAAACAAGCAAATCTCTGAATAAATTGATGGTTTCTCTATCCGACTAAAAGCGAAAGTACACTCATAATGATGTGAAATTTTTGTAGCACTATATGCGCAATAAAATTTACCTGAACTGACAACGTGGAGAAATGAGACCTGTAACATGGCTTCACAAATGCGTCTGCGGAAAGCTCTAACCGGTATGTTTTTTGCACTGATATATGGGCTAGTTAGGAAGATACTTGCGAGGTGTTAGCAGTGTTGTACGAAGCGGCGTAACAAGGAACGACGTTCCTGGAGCTAGTTCCTTTTGTGAGGAACGGAGGAACGCCAACGTTCCATTTAGGATCGATGGAACTGTAACGGTAACTCGTTACGTTTACGAGGGAACGGCAGCGGGAACGGCGTTACTTCTATAAACGTTCCACGGCATTGAACAGGTGCACGCACGCAACACATCGTGCAGAACAAGGCGGACGGGCAACTGCGTGAGATGCAAAAATATACCGCTCGTCTGTCAAGTGACTATGGTGTATCCTGGTTCTCACTTCAAGGCGCCTGCTAGGGCCTGAGGGATGCGCGCGACGCGGAGACCGACCGCGTGTGAGAGGAACAGCTGTTTCTTTTTCTTGCTGTTTTTACATCAGAATTGTAATGCTCGAGGTTTGCAGTGTGTCATAGAAATAAAGTTATCATCATCATGAGCCGGCACGCGCTCTCTTCGTCCTCTTCTGCATCGCTCCCAGAACACGTGCGCCTATTTGTGCGGCGTGTGATGCAATAACTCTGATGGGCGAGAGAAGGACTACAGAGAGACAGGCAGAAATAAATAAAGAGAGAAAGAGATAGAAAGAAATAGAGAAATTCTTGACGAAAAAAAAACTCTCGGCGAGGCGAGAGTCGAACACGCGCACCCACGACCCGAAGGCGAGCGTCGGAACCACTCGGCTATCCTGTTTTCTCTTTCATGGTATTTATTCAACATAGGAATGGCTCTTGGAAGGAGCTCAATACAGACAGAGAATTCATACACACACTCTGTTCGTATCGAGACACAATGAAGAACACATTGCACTAAAGAATTCGCATTCAACTCTAGAGCGAACACATCAAATAACGGTCTTTTCCAATTATACACTAGAATCGCGCTAAAGATAAACACCTCACCAATGCAATATACCATTCTGGCTGACTTCTCGTTTGCTCGTATCTCTCAGCTGAGTTACCATTCTAATGAAGTGGGCTGTTGAGGAAATTATTGGCTCCGCATTTCTCTAACTTGCGCGCATGCTAGCAGAGCATAGCCTTGTATAGTATACAACAACAACAGGGGGGGGGGGGGGGTGTGAGGGTGAGGCGGAGGGGAAAGGAGTAGGGGAGAACTAGTATATAGAGAGACAGAGATAGAGAAAGAAAGAGATAGAAAGAAAGGGAACGAGGAGAGAAAAAAATAGAAGGCGAGAGAACCACAGTGAGGGAAACATAGAGAAAGAAATATAAAAAGCACGAAAGAGGAAAATAGAGAGAAAGAAAGAGAAGAAAGAGAGTAAAAGACAAAAAAACAGAGCAAGGATTATACCGAAATATCTTCGCTGACTATTAACTGGGGACTTCACTAAGTTGCAAACGTGTATCCTGAACATTATTTTCTACTCATACTGAAATATTGAATCAGCGCTCATTGAACGTTTAGTATTGTTTCTTCCGATGCAGTTTCCTGTGCAAGAAATTGAATTATAATGGTGCATGTGCGGAGACTTCTATTTGACTATCTGAAGCGCAGTATCTTGACTGCGCATTTGATGACTGACGTGGAGTGCCACTTTTGTTGAACTTGTAATAGACGAACACGAATGTCGCAGTTAGACATGTCTGCAGTATGGCCGGTGGTCTCTAAAAAATTCGTCTAGGATTGTTTGTTTACATCCCTTTTATCTACACATAACCGTTTGTCGGCAATGTCAAATTCGCATATGTAGCTAGATGTGAGCTTTAAATTGTTCACTTTAGATCGCCTCAGGATTATCCGACAGTATTTTTTATTACAAAAGTCAATTGTAACGTTAATGTAACAACACATTCTAATTTTCGAAATGTAACTGTAACGAGTTCCTTTCGCACTGAGGGAACTTGTAACGGGAACTCGATCCAAGATTGGGAAGAAACGAGGAACGAGCTTTCCTTACTGTTTTAGAGGAACGTGTACAGCACTGGGTGTTAGTAATGTATATGCCTTCTTTTAGCGCAGAGGCCTGGTTTGTGTTACCAAGCGATAAATTTCCGGAATTCTCTTCTACTGACTCAGAAACTCGTACCCACGTGAAGCCCCGCCACAATGAAGGCACGCTTTCTAGGCGACAGCGTATGACACGTCGAAAAAAAGTTAATATTGCAGTGCGTCGCCTCCGTGTGACGTCCACACAAAGTCATTGGTAAAAACTGAAGCTATGCGTTTTTACTCCCTGGCCCGTGATTACTCGACATTGAAAGGAGTGTACATCGGGTGAAAACTTCAGCCTTCTCTTCATTCCTCCTATGTCAGCTGAATGCACTTCCTGAAAGGATTTTAACGAGTAAAAACAAACAGAACGAAAGCTAATGTTTCGGTCGGCAATGGCTCGAAATATTTACAGTGAAACAAAACAGCGGCAGACTCATCGGAATGCATCGCGAACCGTTACGTGCCATTGCCTCTCCTCCGGCACCGTATATTTTGAAATGAATATAATGATGTCAATGGGCTGCTGACAAATACCAGTCAGCTCGACCAAAAACGATTACAAAAGATTGGCCATTCGGTACCTCGTAAGGATAGAGAAGTTTGTATAGGCAGAAATTCACTTTATTGAAGTGTCGCATTCTACTATGTCTTCGGTTATTTCAAGAATATTTTTCAATAAAATTTGCCCCGACGAGGGCGCCCCAAAATGAAAGTGCAATAGCATGAATAGCGGTTCCCATAGACTGCTCATTCAGATGTCTGTAGATCCACTCCCAGTGTTTGAAGCCGTAAAAAGCCGTGGTTGTTTTTTCGCCTTCTGTAGCTGTTTGTAAAACTTCCTAGCGACCGGGTCCTGACGCGGCGCAGATAAACCCAGTTGACAATACATATACCTTCATGCTAAGTGGAGCGGAATCAGCTCGCTCTAAAGCCTACTTTTGCATCACCTCTCTCAAAGTGTCCGGCACTGCTACCACTGTCCGCTTCTACATCCCACCTTAGGACGACGCCCCACGAGGCATTCCACACCAAGCATTCGGCGACTTCACGGACGAAGCGATCCTCGAAGATCTCCAGGCTAGAAGCCCTAATTTTTCTATTGTGGGAGTCCGCCAATTGCGCAGCAGTCTTCACAAATGTGTCACCCTCACCGTAGACAAGGTACCGTGGTATATTATCTGTCATGGTGTGCACATTCGTCTCTTTCTTTTCCACAACAAGGCGTAGACTTGTTTCAGTTGCCGTTCGACTGGTCACCGAACTGACGTGCGCCCTGAGTGTCGACACGATTGGCGCAACAGTTGTGGCGTTACACATCCCTCGACCACCTAGGGCTCGCCGCCCGCATGTGCTCCTCACTGCATTGTGTGTAAATGGAATCAGTCGAAGCACAGCTCTAACGGCAAGTATCGCATGCAGAGCGCCCCCAACGCCAGAAGCATCTGCCACCCACTAATCGCTCCTCGCCACGACAACCCGTAGTGCCTTTATACAATGCGCTGGCTCCTGAGCAGAAACCGGTCCGCGGCCCCGCGCTGTCACCGAAACTGCCCACTTTCCCGGACAAGATGACTACTGCTCTCCTACCCATCACAGCGGCAGCACCCAAAACCGCTACCCAGCCCACACAGTCACCGTCGACCCACGCTGCTCCCGCACTCCGCTGGTTCTCTTCTCAACGCAGGTAACCGCACTGCAGCAGGAAAACGCTTCTCTACAACTGGCCGTAGAAACATTTCTAGTAGCGGCTCAAAAGAATGAATTAATCTCCGTCAAAGTCAGACAAAACACGCTTGAACAAAATTGGAGCAGCCTTCGTCCGCTTATGTCGTCTTCTCTCATCCACCACCTCCCCCTCGCACGCGGAAAGTAAATCTTCCGACGAGTGCATCAGCAAGCGCAAGCGGCACGCCTCGCCTCAAGTCTCTCCATATTTTGGAGGAAATCTAGGCGATCATCAAAACAGCCCAACCGGAACTTCGAGGGGCCGCTTCACAGCCGCTTCATCTCCATCCACCAGATTCTTACGACGAAGCATGAGGCTCGCAACTCTTTGCGCACTCACTTGACTGTGAGTGCGCAAGGAGTTGGTCGGTACCCTGCACGCTTTCATGCTCGAGAGTGTCTGAGTTAAACCACCTCTTCACACCACGTTTCCAATACCACCTCCGCCCCCACGTACCACACAAGCACAAGCCGAGGAGCGCCTTCCGCTAATGCCAATCACTGTTGACCGACCTATCATAAATATTTCGTAGTGGAACTGCGGTGGTTTTCGCGCCTTCTACACTTGCAACGACTGGGCCGGTCATCCTCGAGCTTAAGTAAACTAAAGGCGCCGTTTCGTACTCGAACAACGTTGCCCACGATCAGGTGACGCACCATCCCGCACCCGATCCCGTCATGGCCATCTTCATCCTGACCGATTAACCATTTCCTGTGGTGACCACGTCTTTATCGGAAATTTGCCTCGAAGACGGGAAGGGCCCTTCTCTTTTATATTGAATGAGTACATACCCACACAGGCCACGGCCAAGAAATGTCTTCTCGCGCTACTCCGCGCCGCGGAAGCAAGAGTGACGATATCCTCCTTAGATATCGGCTACTTCAACGTCAAGCACATGGACTGCGGTTATCCCAAGGCTGTTCACTCGGATGCTAGGCTGTAAAAACTAGCTCACGATGTGGGCCTCTCCCTGCTCATCGAACCCACCAGCGTGTGCCGCGACAATATCCCGGATCCCAGTTTGTGCCGTCGCGTGCACAATACATGCTGTCAAACGCACATTAATCGTGGCCAGCGACCACGGAACGTCCTCACCATGGAAATATGCTCCCCCCGTGGAAGCCGTGCCCATACACTATCCGTCATATGGACTGGGGACACGTTACGTGCGCGTCACCAGTACTCCGCAGCTCGCGACATCCACGACGTTTCTCGGTGGACCTACGAGCTACTGGCGAACCTCGACAGGATCAATACCTGGATCGCCGCATTCGAAGACCATCCGACCGTGCTCACCTGCAGGCCGCTCATACAAGCGTCATCGACCGGCGGAACAACAAACGACAAAGCCGTCGTCTTTGTCATCACATCGCATAGCTCGAACGGCAAATCGAAACGCATACCCACGCCCTCGCTTGCTAGCAGAGGGAAAAATTATGCTTGAAACACTCCGGTCAGGTTGGCTGCAAGCATCTGTGGCCTCTCCTAGGCCATCTTATTGACCCTACTTCCACGATTTGAGTTCTCGGCAGCAACTACAACGCGTAATTCAGGCGTAATTCGGGATATGCGTATTACGCATATCCCGAGTTACGAATATAACTGATGAGAGGCCATTAATATTGTTACGTGAATAACGACTCGGTAGACTGTAGTCCGTAGACTGTTTACACGATATATTTACAGTAGCGGTTGCAGCGCTGACAGGTTCAGCTCAGAGCCCGAGCAGCCAGGGATCTTCTTTGCCTTCGTCGGGCGCGCACGCGCATGGTTCAGTGGCTGTCATTATGCATGTAGCATAACCCCCGGCGGCATACGCGCTGTCTCTGCGCGTCAAGACGTCAACATCACTGGTACAGTGGTGAGGCTTCAAGCGTGCGACGTGCACGATATCGCTGGCCTGCGAGGAGGATGGAGACGACGAGGTGACGGGAGCGATTTCATATGTTACGGGAGTCACCGCACGAAGCACTCGATATGGGCCTGTGTATCGAGAGAGCAGTTTTTCCGACAGGCCAACGCGACGGGCCGGAGTCCACAGCAGAACCAAAGAACCGGGAAAAAAGTTCCCGTCCCAGTGTCGCCGATCATACATATGTCGTTGGTTCCCTTGGGAGTTCAGAAGGTGAGTACGCGCTGTTTCCCGCGCATGAGCAGCCCGGGTAATAGCGTCAAAGATCATATTCACTGGTCGGCGCTGCTGGAAACAGAATAACGGTATCGAGAGGCAATGCTGGTTCTCGGCCGAACAAGAGGAAAAAAGCAGGCAGATCCCACGCACTGTGGGAATCGATGTAATGCGAAGCAGCCAGGAAGCAAATCATGCTTTACATAATTTGCATGTCACGTTTTACATGTTAGGACCTGCCATTTATGTTCGTCATACAGTCACGTCACACAATAGCAATTTTGGTGTATATCAAGCTAGCGAACACGACGCAAGCGCACCATGAGCGTGGCATGCAAATGGCTTTGCAGATAACATGCATGCCAAGATTCTCATGTTACCACCTCCCCCTTATGTTCGTTATACAGTCATGTCACTCAATACCAAATTTGGTGTATCTCAAGCTAACGACACGGCCGCCAGCGCGCCATGAACGTGGCATGCAAGTCATGTCGCACATGACATGTCATGATTTCCGTATTACCACTTGTTATTTATGTTCGTCATACAGTCACGTCACTCAATACCAAGTTTGGTGTATATCAAGCTAACGAAACGGCCGCGAGCGCGACATGAGCGTGGCATGCAAGTCATGTCGCTCATGACATATCATGATTTCCATGTTACCACTGGTCATTTATGTTCGTCATACAGTCATGTCACTCAATACCAAATTTGGTGTATATCAAGCAAACGAAACGGCCGCGAGCGCGCCATGAGCGTGGAATGCAAGTCATGTCGCTCATGACATGTCATGATTTCCATATTACCACTTGTCATTTATGTTCGCCATACAGTCATGTCACACAATACCAAATTTGCTGTACATCACGCTAACGAAACGCCCGCGTGCGCGCCATGAGCTTGGCATGTAAGTCATGTTGTTCATGACATGCACATCATTATTTGCATATTACCACCTGTCATTTATGTTCGTCATACAGTCACGTCACTCAATCCCAAAGTTGGTGTATATCAAGCTAACGAAACCACCGCGAGCGCGCCATGAGCGTGGCATGTAAATCATACTTTTCATGACAAGTTATTCATGATTTTCATGATATGACCAGCCATTTATGTTCGTCATACGCTCATGTTATGCCATACCAAATTTGGTATAAATCCCATTAACGGTACGGCCAGGAGAGCACAAAGTCGTAGGCGGCTAGATAGATAGATAGATAGATAGATAGATAGATAGATAGATAGATAGATAGATAGATAGATAGATAGATAGATAGATAGATAGATAGATAGATAGATACGCTCAAAGTCGCCGAAGTTCGCTAAGAAATACATCGCATTTAAAAGGGGAGTAACTGGCGGTGTCATGGCGCGAAGAATTGTAGGCAAATGTCACGTACGGAGTGCAAGGTCGCAGTCCGAGTGGGCTGAAAAAACATACTTCACAAGCATGTCTGTAACTGTTCGGTTCGGACGCTCCGTGAGGCCATTTGCCTGAGGATGGTACGCCGCAGTCAACTTGTGCCTCGTTGCACATGACTGCAGGGTGTCCGCTATGACTCTCGATAGAAAAGTGCGGCCACGGTCCGTAAGCAGCTGGCGTGGAGCTCCATGTTGCAATATCACGTGGTGTAGAAGAAAACTGGCGACATCTGTGGCGCAGCTTGTTGGAAGAGCTCGTGTGATGGCGTAGCGCATGGCGTAGTCCCTGGCCAACACCTATCCACCTGTTGCCAGAGGAAGACAGGGGAAAAGGGCCAAGTAAGTCAAAGCCAACGCGGAAAAATGGTTCGGACGAAATGTCGAGTGGCTGAAGGCAGCCAGCGAGAAGCGTCGGTGGTGTTTTGCGGGTGGCGCTGACATTTTTCACACGCAGCAACGTATCGCCTGACGGAGCGCACAAGCCCTGGCCAAAAGAAGCGTCGACGGATCCGGTCGTATGTGCGCGACACACCAAGGTGTGCGGCAGTTGGAACGTCGTGAAGTTCGTGGAGAACAGTCGAGCGGATGTGTTTTGGTATAATGAGCAGCAGGGCTGGTCCGTCCGGTGGAAAATTGTGGCGTTATACTGCATCAGCTTGGAGTACGAACAAGCGATGAGACCGGTCCGAAGATGATGATTTCAGACGTTCGATGATAGCACACAAGCAGACATCAGGGCGTTGCTCGTCGGCGATGTGGGTCAGCTGGGAAACGGAGAGGACGCAAACATCGGTGTCGGGGATGCGCTCGATCCACCGACCGGATAGCGAGATAGCCAGTCGGCGTCCTGATGTAGGCGTCCAGACTTATACATCACGGCAAAGCTGTATTCTTGTAGTCGCAGAGCCCGGCGACCAAGCCGTCCAGTAGGATCTTTCAGTGATGAAAGCCAGCAGAGCGCATGGTGTCCCGTGATCACAGAGAAGTGCGTACCATATAAATATGGGCGGAATATGGAATATGGGCGGAGACTGCCCAGACAAGAGCAGTACATCCACGCTCTGTAATTGAATAGTTGCGCTCTGCAGGTATAAGGAGGCGGCTAGCGTAAGCGATAACGCGGTCGTGTCCCTGCTGGCGTTGGGCGAGGACGGCTCCGATCCCGTGACCGCTGGCATCTTTTCGGACCTCTGTCGGAGCGGATGGGCCGAAGTGAGCTAATATAGGCGGC
The DNA here is from genome assembly GCA_030522465.1 of Rhipicephalus appendiculatus. Taxonomy (NCBI): domain Eukaryota; kingdom Metazoa; phylum Arthropoda; class Arachnida; order Ixodida; family Ixodidae; genus Rhipicephalus; species Rhipicephalus appendiculatus. Next base: position 346,677 of record JALIZH010001889.1, on the reverse strand, counting down.
GTTGTCAAAATTGTGATGAGATGAGAAAAAGCGGCCGCTTGAGTGGAACCCCGCGTAAATGGCACGTCTTTCTTCAGAGGCTCAGTAAGTGGTCGAGCGATGGCTGTAAAATCTTTCACGAACCGTCTGAAGTAGGAACAGAGTCCCACAAAACTCCGGACGTCCTTGACTGACTGGGGTACGGGAAAACTCGTGACTGCACGTATTTTCTCCGGGTCTGGCCGCTCACCTGAAGCATTGACGAGGTGGCCCAACACTGTAACCTGTCGGCGGCCGAAGTGCCATTTCAACAAGTTCAGTTGGAGGCCAGCGGTGCGGAAGACGTCGAGAATAGCCGCCAGACGCTCAAGGTGGCTCTCAAATGTAGGCGAAAATACGAGGACGTTGTCTAGGTAACACAGACATGTTGACCACTTGTACCCTTGTAGCAGAGAGTCCATCATGCGCTCGGACGTGGCTGGGGCGTTGCAGAGACCGAATGGCATAACCGTGAATTGGTACAAGCCATCCGGAGTGACGAACGCAGTCTTTTCTTGGTCTTTCTCGTCCACAGCAATCTGCCAAGAGCCGGAGCGAAGGTCTATTGATAAAGAGTATCGTGCACCTTGTAAACAATCAAGAGCATCAATTCGAGGCAAAGGGTACACGTCCTTTTTCGTAATGCGATTTTGATGATGGTAATCAACGCAGAAACGCCACGTGTTATCTTTCTTTTTAACAACGACGACAGGCGACGCCCAAGGGCTAGATGAGGGCTCAATGATGCCTTTGGCTAGCATCTTGTTCACTTCTTCTTGAATAACCTTGCGCTCTGACGCAGATACCCGATAGGGTCGGCGGTGAATGGGAGCAGCATCACCTTTGTTGATGCGGTGCTTCACCAGGGAAGTCTGGCCGAGTGGTCGATTGTCGACGTCGAAGATGTCGCGGTAGGAAGCCAAAAGGTGGCTTAATGCGGCAGATTGCTCGGGCTTGAGGTCCGGGGCGATCATGGGGCGTAATGCCACGTCGAGGCATGTGGTATCCGGTGGGTGACAAGGAGTATCTGAGCACACGTCTGGTGCGAAAATGGTGACGTGGTCGTCGGATAAGGATCGCAGCATAGCAACCGAGATGCCTTGAGGTAGCACTTGCCTCGCGAAGCCGAAATTTATAACGGACAGATATATCCGGTTAGCGGCTACGGTTACGACGCAGTGTGGCACAGTGATGTCGCGTGCCAGGAGGACATCGGGAATAGGCGCGACGACGTAGTCACCGTCAAGCACGGGTGAAGTTGTTGCCAATTCGACGAATGTGAGGGCTTTAGGCGGCATGCGGATGAAGTCTGTGGTGCAGAGGCTGTTCTGAAGTTCGGGGCGAGTATAAGGCTGAAGAGGAAGATCCAAGCAAAGGGAACCAACGGAACAGTCGATCAGGGGCGGAATGCGTCGATAGTCCAACCCCCAAGATGAGGTCGTGAGGGCAGTTGCTGAGCACCGTAATGAGCACGGGAATGTGGCCGGCCGGCAATGGTTATTCGAGTGGTACACATTCCAGTGACGGCAACAGTTCCGCCATCGGCGACGCGTACCCGCTTTCGTTGTAGCAGGTGTGAGCACTTTTTTGAGTTGGCGACAGAGAGGAGCACTGATTATGGACACATGAGCGCCAGTATCGACCAATGCCGTCAAGGAAATACCGTCCACATGTGCGTCAATTAAGTTTGTGTTCGTAGGGAGCGTCGACGGAGGATTTGGGTCGGACGAAAACGATGAAGCACTACCTCCAGGAGCTGCACGCTCTAGTTTTCCGTCCGGGACGAGGTGTAGTTGGGCGGCGAGGAATAGCGGCGTGGTTGAGGTGACGGGGAACGACGGCGTTGAGGCGACAGTGCACGAGCAGTAGGGCGGCTGTTAGGTGGGTCAGAAGGAGGGTAGGTACGGCTGGGCGAATATCGGCGATGCTCAGCGTACGGGTGAGTAGGCGACGGGTGAGTACGGGTGAGTAGGTGAGTTGCGGTTGGCGCCGCAGCTGTAGACGGAGACGGGCTGTTGTCAGTGGTAGCCACGGCCGGAGACTGGACGGTGAGGCCGCTGCGAAGCTTCGTGGTGAGGACGGGCAACGTTCCACCTCCACCAAATTCGGTAGACTAGTCCGTGGACTATTTACACGATATATTTGTTACGTCTGTACAGCCGCTTGTGGCTGCCGACGATTTATTTAATTAAAGGAAACATTAACAAGTTAGCAGGCGTAGCTCAGGCGTTGGAGTTGCAACTAGTCAGCGTTCCAAGCAAGACTCGCGCTCGTGCCACGGCGCCAGTGCATTCGCGCGCGCACTTCGTTGTTGTCGTCTTCTAAGGCGACATGTCAATTCTTCGTCCCTTAGACGAAGTCTCCATAGCGGTCCGAAGGTCACCTAACCTCTGGCGGTCGCAATTTCCGGGTGGACACTGCCTGTGACGTCGAGGTCGACGGTTGCAAGGGAGTATTCTGCATATCGAGCGACTCAGGTCGTTGAGCAGCAGAACTGGACAGCGTCTCTTCTGGCGTCGTATCCAACAGATCGTCTGCTGCGCTCCAATCTGTCGGCGATTGGGTTGCTTGTCCGGACTGGCTCGTTTTCTTCATGTGGTTGAGGTGACGCCGAACCCTTCTGTGGTCGCTTTTTACAAGCCAGGATCGTGGTCCGACGCGGCGTAGTATTTGACCTTCAATACAGTCTGGCTTTTTTCAAAAACTGCCGGATAAGCACTCTCTCCCTACTGCGAAGGGACGTGATTTCGTCAATGTCTCCTGGCTCTCAGGAATTTGTCTGTGTGTCTGTCGCTTGAGGAAATCGAGAGGACATAGAAGTTCTCGTCCAAACATCGCTCTCGAAGGTGTCATTCCTGTATCAGTGCGTATCGTGGTGTGTTGCCGATACAGAAATCTTGCAAGTCGCCGCTGTATGGACTTGTCTGCATTCCTCAGCAGTACTCTTTTCAGCTCTGCCTGGCCGTTTGTTGCAGGGTGGTACGCTGGTGACGTTCCAGCCTGTATGCCGTTCGACGCGTAGAACTGCTTAATCTCGCTGGAGATAAAGGCTTTTCCGTTGTCGGAGACGACCTTTCGGGGAATGCCAAACGTCGCAAAGAGGCCTTGGAGCACATCGATGACAGCCGCGGATGTTGCTTGCGTCACGTGCCGGACTTCCACCTACTTTGTGTGCGTCCACGACAACCAAGTAGGTGCGCCCTGAGTAGTGGCCCCACCAAGTCAACGTGCACCGTGTGCCATGGCGTGTGGGGATGGTCCCAGGTAAGAATCGGAGCTTTGGGTGGACTCCTCTGCGTGGAATGGCATTCACGGCCCTTCATCTGTATGCCCAGGTCAGGAAACCAGTTTCGTCCAAGGAGGTTACAACCTGCTCCCTTGATGACAACAAGCGGTAATGTCAAGGTCTTGTTTCTGTGCGTCACATTCACCGCTGCACATCCGAGAACTCGAAGGGACTGGCCTGACCATGTACGTAGGAGAACGTTGTCAGTCTGAAGCCGTGGTGGTCCACGTGGCTTTGAACGTGGCCTCACTGTCGAGTCGACTTCGAACTCCAAGGACTTGCTATGTACGCGTAGCTGAGTCATGACCTTCTGCGTGCTGGGCGCGTCGATTGAGGTGTTGATCTCGTAAAGTGCCACGTCGGATGAGTCCTGCTGAGTCGTCACTGGTGCTGAGGCCGCTGTCGAAGTTCCTTGTCGGGGATATTCGATGTTGTTATTCTAGTTCGTTTTCGCCTCTTTCAGTTTTTTCAGGCAGGCCTTTTCAATGTATCCGCGTTTCTTGCAGTAGTTTCAGGAGGCTGTCTGAAACTTGCAAGTGTCCGGACTATCCTGTGAGTCACAACGCCAACGGCGTTGTTTCTTCCTTTGGGCAGAGGTACTCGAGTGAGCGTGGTTTTCCGTCTTGCAGATACTTGTGCAGGCTTCGTGAATGTCTCTAAAGTCCGTTCTCACGTTCTTCTGATCCTCAACGGCGTTTTCAGCTCGCAGTGCATAGTCACAGGCTTTCTTGAAAGTCAGGTCCTTTTCTGCGAACAGCCGTTGCTGTACCTGCTCGTTCCGGAGACCACAAACGAAGCGGTCACGCAGCATTACATCAGAGGCAGCATTGTAGGATTCGCTGCAGTGTCGGCGCTTGTTCCGAAGTTGCAATCTGCCGCTAGCTTCTTGAGCGCTGTGACGTAATCACTGACAGTTTCGTTGGGCCGTTGGCCACGTCGTTGGAAACGTGCCCTGCAGAAGACCTCAGACGGCTGTGGATCGAAGTGAGCCTTGAGCATCTCGACTATGTCCTCATAGCTCACTTGATTGGGCTGCTTGAGTTGAACGAGCGCGCAGACGCTGTCGTAAGTCTGCTCCCCGCACAGCGTTAACAGATGAGCACGTTTATTCGAAGCGTCCGTGATGTCGTTAGCCTCGAATAAGAACTGTAGCCTCCCATACCAGGATCTCTAGGAGACAGAGCTGCCGCTGAATTCGGGTAGCCGACCGAAGTCAGGCGTCGCCATGTCGTTTCCTTGACGTCGGTGGAGTGGCGATGGGTCCAGTCTTCGTCGTCGCCAACTGTTACGTCTGTACAGCCGCTTGTGGCTGCCGACGATTCATTTAAGTTAAGAAAACATAAACAAGTCAGTAGGCGTAGCTCAGGCGTTGGAGTTGCAACTAGTCAGCGTTCCATGCAAGACTCGCGCTCGTGCCACGGCACCAGTGCATTCGCGCGCGCACTTCGTTGTTGTGGTCTTCTAAGGCGACATGTCAATATTTACAGTAGCGGTTGCAGCGCTGACCGGTTCAGCTCAGAGCCCGAGCAGCCAGGGATCTTCTTTGGCTTTGTCGGGCGCACTCAGGCATGGTTCAGGGGCTGACATTATGCATGCAGCAATATAAATGAGAAACAACAGAGGGCCTAAGGCAGAGCCTTGCGGAACCCCGGAATGAACTTTGCGAAAAGAATTGTGACCGTTTGCCGTAACGAATTATGATCTGTAAGTCAGAAAACATTCCATCCACATTAATAGGTTATCGTCAAGATTTAGTTCGCGCAGTTTGTGAAGTAGCAGTGTATGGCAAACCTTGTCAAAAGTTTTTGAAAAATCTAGAAAAATACAGTCGTCTTGCGATGATTTATCAAGAATCTGATGTATGTGATGAGTGATAGATATTAGCTGCGTTTCACATGAATATGTTTTACGGAAGCCATGTTGTGCTGACGTGAAGAATGAATTTCATTTTAAGATATTGACTCTGTTTTTCAATATTATACGCTCGAGTAGTTTACAACAAATACTACTTAAAGAAATAGGAGGATAATCGGTCGAACAGTTTATTTTACCCGATTTACGGAGTGGAACGACTTTCCCGATTTTCCATTGACTAGGAATAGCAGAAGGATCCAGTGATTGTTGAAAAATTTTAGTTAGTATAATGGAACTGTAAGCGCTAGTACTTTTGAAAAATTTTGTGTTAATACCATCATAACCGGGAGACGAATCATTCTTAAGTGATTCAATGAGGCGTACAACTCCAAGAGGTTCAATAATCACCGATGACATGAGTGAGTAATTGTGTAAAGTCACGGTAGGTAATTCATTAGAGCTATCTACGGAAAAGATTTTGATGAAAGATTCATTAAGAACAGCAGTGAAATGGGCTTCACTAATTTGGTTACCGGATAAGTCAATCAAGGAAATATGGTTGTTGGATAGAGGATTAATGACACGCCAAATTTTTTTTTTTGCGTTAGCTTGTAACATAGACTCCAAAACATTAGTTAGAAAGTTATCTTTAGCGGATTTCTGTGCAGATTTTAAGCAGCCCAGCGCGGTTGGCTAGTAGGTAAACATCTTGCGGCATGATAAAAAAGAATTTATTTCGGTTAGATAAACGCTTGATGTGAGCATTGTGCCATGGCGCACGGGCGTTAGATGTGAGCGCGGCAAGGTATATAGTTATTTGTTAGTCGATCTACTTCAGCTGCAAACATATCTCAGTTAGACTTCACTGAACGGGCATCAAAACTGCTTAAAGATATGTCTAAGAAATTTGCTAGTTCACAGTTAGGGCTAATCATGTCAACGTTTGTTTTCTTATAGTCCCGTATCGTATTCTTTTTTTCTGTCTGCGTTAGGACAGGGTGTATAGGTTATAGCGGTCTAATAAAGCGCTGAGACACGTTCTCGTCAACAGATACTGTATTCTCAGACAGTATAGGATCGTAGGCCTAAATCGTAGGTCAAATATAGATCAGGGTAACAGAGACGAAATAGAACTGGGTTTGGGTATGTGTGTGTTTGCAATTGTCGCCACGCAACTGCCTGTCTTTTATTTAATCTGTTGTGTGGCGGTGGGTATTTGCGCATTCCTAGCTTGTAGTGCTGTGTAATTTCATTGTAGCTAGTCATACGTTCCTCCCACTCCCACTCTTCCCCGCGTAGAACTTCGGTCGAGGCGGCGTCGGTGTTCGCAACGGCTCGGTTCGTGAGCTATCGAGCCGCCGCATGCGCCGCCTCGTTACCGGCCAGCGGGGTTTGTGTGTGTGCGGGGGGGTCCATATAACGAAAGTGTCATTTTTGTTCCGAATTTTTTCCTCGTGATTGGTTAGGATTCGTAGCGCCTTTCGGGAGACACGGCCGTTAGCATAGTTACCTATCGCCGCTTGCGAGTCGCTAATCACTACATCGGCCTCGGTGGTGGCCACCGCCAGGGCGATGGCCACCTCCTCAGCCGTCTCGATGAGTGGGGTTTGCACCGCAACGCTCGTCTTGCATGTGCCTTCGCAGTCTTCCACCGCGGCCACGTAACCACACCTGCGCGCGTACCTGGCTGCATCCACGAATACTGCTTCCTTGCAATTTCCGAATTTCCTCTGCAAGTCCCGCGCCCTCTGATTTCTTCTACCGGTATGATGTTCCGAGTGCATGTTTTTGGGCAACGGCGGAATAATTATTCCTTCTATCACTGTCGCGGGTACATCTGCTTTTTCACCTTGCTGTGTGTGATAGCCTATGCCTAACTTTTCGAGGATGTACCAGCCCGTTTTCGTCTTTGAAAGTCGTTCATACTGTGCTATGTCGTGCGCTTCTATCAATTCGTCCAGCGTATTGTGCAATCCCAGTTCTAGTAATTTCACGGTGCTTGTGCTCATGGGTAACCCCAAGGCTTGCTTATAAACTTTCGTGGTTAAGCAATCTTATTTGGACTTCTCGGCGACCTGCCACTTTAAGAGGCAACGTACGTTATTCTGCTAAGGACGAAGGCTTGCACAAGCCTAATCGTGTTGCCTTCTTTCATACCACTATGTCTGTTTGTAATTCGTTTTAGCCACCTGATTGTCTGATTTACCGCGTTTTCCAATTTGCGTATGGTTTCGCCGTTGTGCCCATTAGCTGCAAGATGCAAGCCCTAACACGCGTATGACGTCTACTCTGGGAATTGCGTGGCCTTCCGAAGTTGTCAGCCGGATCTCTCCCTCTGCGTTATTTCCGTTTTGTCCGCTGTCTTTGGGAGCCAATTGGAGCTAAAAAGAATTGTAACGACACCGAGGAATCACGAATCCAATACGGTCGCCATTACTCTTTATTTCCGTTCTTCTTCTTTCTCGCTCTCTAAGAGCTGTACCCTTGCGTCTCCTTTTCCATCTTCTTCCTTACACTCCCTCCGTTGTTTGTCGTCACCCCTCCTGGGGTGATACCGAAGAACGTTGCTTGTAGCGGCGAATTCAAGCTGTCCGTCATTGAGGTAGCCAATGGTCTTTAGCACACCTTGCTGTACCGATATTTTTACGACTTTAAACGGTCCGAGAATTCTTGTGTCGCTACCGGGCGAACCCTTCCGCACGAGCACAAGATCATTCAGTCCAATATCCGGCTTGTGTCCTTGGTGTCGCTTGTCGAATTGGAGCTTCATCGCCTTTCGGTATCTCCTTTGTTCCTGGTTGGTTTTTCGGTGTTCAAACAGTTGCAGTTGATCATCGATTTTAGGTTCTTTGTCGGCTGGCAGTATTGGCACTTCGCCATAGGCAGCAAAATGCGGGCTGCAGCCAAGACTCGTAGTGTGTGTTCTGTTGTGGTGAGCCACAGCCGCTTCTAGGCAGCACTTCCATCCGCCTTTAAACGTTGGGTACATGGACATGAATTGCTTGATGTCACGTATAACCCTTTCCGCCATTCCATTGGCCTGCGGGTGAAATGGAGCGCAACAGCGTAGTGTAATGCCACGGCTATCTGCCCACTGATGAAGTTTCTTGCTTAAAAATGCGGGTCCATTGTCAGATATCACGACTTTCAGCTGTGAGAATATCGCTCGGTCAAGCAAGGCGATAACGCTGTTTGTGTCTTCTCGTCCAGGACGTGCCGCTACCATTCTGGTGCACTGATCTATGGCAATCAAGAAAGACTGTGTCTTGCGAACCCCGGAAGTCTTCTTTTTCAGTTCCGCAAAGTCCACGTGGACGACTTCAAAGGGTTTGTCCGAATTGTTTGGCAAGACGAGCTCGTCGGGTCGAGGCCGGTATTTCGCTTTATTCACTTGACACAAGTGGCACGACTTGACATAGACTTCGACGTCTTTTTTCATATTTGTCCATGTGAACCGTTTGAGAAGCTTGTTGTACGTTCGCCAGAAGCCATCATGACCACCTGATTCGGGGCTGTCGTGATATAAGTGAAGCACTTTCGGAATCAGTGTGTCTGGTACGACGAACTTGCCATCCTTGAAGTGCAGACTTTCATACCCTTCCCATAATCTCGTCAAGTTAACTGTTCCATGCGGGATCTCGACGGCCAACCGAGACAGGGGGTCGGCGTCAGTAAGATGGCTACATTGACGGTGGAAAACGTCACAATCGCACTGTTGAAGTTCATTGACCCATCGGGCCAATTTCCCCTTGGCTCCGACATATTCAACAGGTGTGTTAATGTTTGGTGATCCGTATACAATGAAAACTTTCTTCCGTCGATGTATGATCGGAAGTAGCGCACAGCCATTAAAACAGCAAGAGCCTCATTTTCAGTTGTGGAATAATTCTGCTGGGTAGGGTTGAAGGTGTAGGAGTAGTATCTTAAAACCCTAAGCTGTTGAGTTGGAGGTGAACTGAGGTCTCTTTGGTACAGAACCGCCCCTGTACCATAATTGGAAGCGTCCGTATTCATCTCGAAAGGTAAACTATAGTCCGGTAGAGTAAGAATAAGGTCCGATGATATACGACGTACAAGTTCTTGATAAACCCTTTCGCAATCTTCGGTCCAAACAAAAGGCACTTGTTTCTTCGTGAGCTCCATCAAGCACTTCGTCAGCTTGGAGAAATCTTTAATAAAACTCCTGAAGTGTCCTGCGAGTCCAAGAAAAAGTCGAAGTGAGTGAATATCATGTGGCTTCGTGAGCTTTGCGATCCTTTGAACGGACTCCTGTTTGGTGCTGTTGGTGGTTCCGTCGAACACTCTTCCAAGGAAAACCACTTTCGACTTAAAGAACTCGCTTTTCTTCTCATTGATCTTGAGATCCGCGTCACTAAGTGCTTGTAACACTTTCCCGAGATGTCCAGAGTGCTCCTCTTTTGATCTTGAGTACACTATAATATCGTCAATATAAACGTTGCAGAAGACTCCCAAGTGTGGCTTCAAAACACTGTTCATCATCTTCTGAAACCAGGCTGGAGAATTTTTCCAGCCAAATGGCAGCCGGTTGTACTCATACACGTCAAATGGCGTAATGAATACCGAGAACTTCTTCGTTTCTTCTTGCAGAGATACTTGCCAGAAGCCTTTGCAAAGATCGAGACGAGAAAACACTTTGCAGCCTCCGGTTTCATTGATTATTTCGTCAATATGTGGCACTGGAAAGGGAAAAAGGTCAGTCTGCTTGTTTATCTGCCTGTAATCGGTGCAAAGACGAAATGTTCCGTCCTCTTTTGGTGCAATAGTTATCGGTGAAGCAAAAGGAGACGTAGAAGGGCGTATGACACCAGCATCAAGCATTTTCTGTAGCTCTGCCTTCAGCCACAACTTCTTTTCTCTGGACATGTTGTAAGCCTTCCGCTTCACTATGGTCGTATCTCGGAGCTCAAATGGTACTTCAACCTTAGTGGTCGCCTTCGGGTATCCGCCTACACAAAGTAACTTAGGATACATGCGAGTGACGTCTTCTGCGGCAGTGGGCTTGCGGGGGTTTTCGGCAACGGCTCTAAAGGTAGTCAGAAGGTGTCATCATGTGTGGTAACTTGTCCATCCCAATAAAGATTCAAACGTAATTCTTGCATTACCGGGCGGGACAAAAAGAAGTTGATACTTCACTCCGTGAAGGGCCAGTGCTTTTACAGTCGTACTCTTGCCCTGACACGTAATCAAGATCTCTGTTCATTCATCATACAGTTGTTTCCTGCCATCATAGCCGTACACGATGACGGGACAATCTTTTCTTATAGTTAGCTCAGGAATCACGTCCTTGTTAATGACAGTGATTGACGCTCCACTGTCAACTAGAGCTTTCACATCCTTCCCACTTACTTGCGCAGGCACGTATATTAGCTTGGCGCGGTCCATGAGAAAAATCTTTTCGTATGTTTGGGACGAAGGGTCGTCAGAACATCCTTCCGGTAAATTTCCTTTTCTTCGTCTGCCTTGTGTTTTTCGTAGACGGCACGTGTTCGCTGAATGGGTCTGGCCATCCAGGTGCTGGAAACATTTCAGCGGTGGTCACTTCTCTCGCCGAAGACTGTCGCGGTTGAACGAACAACAGCTTCATAATCTGCAGTAGCTCCTCAGGCGTTCGTGGTGTTCCAAGCTGAACATGGCGCTGCATGCATTCAGGAAGTCCCAACGTGATGAGGCACACAAGTGACGAGTCGGAGAGTGCAGAGTCCGCCGCATGCAATAGCCTCCACTTCTCAAAAAAGTAGTTCGTAACAGGACCAGAGAGGTACCTCAAGGCTATTGCACGGTCCCAACTTCGAAACTTGCTTTCACAGAATGGCGCTAGAAAGCTCTGCCTCCAGTCCGCCCAAGGATGTCCTGCCTTCTCTGTTGCTTGGATGTCATGCTAGGTCTTCGCAACACCTCCCAGGTAGAATCGCATGTACATTATTTTGTCGCGATCGTGATTCCCGAAAATTTTGATCGCATGCGTATTCGTAGAAGTCAAGCCAGGCCTGAGCACTCATTCATGATGATCCATCGTAGATCTCTGGCTTAGTTACTACCAATGGTGCTTTCAGAGATCGGTCAACTCCTGTCTGCATTATAAGCTCCAACAGATGTTGTTGCCGCTTGCTATTTTCTTCCTGCAACTTGATTATATCTTGGAAAATATCTTTGCCTCTTAACGGGCTGTCTGTTTCAGCAATCTCCTCTTTTGTCAGTCCGGCTTCGTGTAGTCTATCTTCACTATGGAGCCGACCAGTATGCGCGATGGACCGCTTTAAGTTCCTCGCGATTCATATCTTCTTTCGAGAATTGGCGATATGTCGCCGAACAGTCAGGGCTCACGCGAACAGATCGACTTTCCACCATAGACGCAGCATGCAACGCTCACCGTCTTGACACATCTTGCAGCGACGTCGACGCGCATGGTCGTCGGAAAATCGGAGCTGTTCAAGGCGCGCACAGGATCCTGCAGTAGACTGCGCCAAAATTGTAACGACACCGAGGAATCACGAATCCAATACGGTCGCCATTACTGTTTATTTCCGTTCTTCTTCTTTCTCGCTCTCTAAGAGCTGTACCCTTGCGTCTCCTTTTCCATCTTCTTCCTTACAAGAATTTCGTGACTCCACAAAAGACGGCGCCTGCCTTTCCATTTATCAAAATTTATGCACATGAAAAGAATATATACCACATAATCTTGCAATAAAGCCACAAAAAAGAACGGCGATATGTGCTTAAAAAGTGCGACTGCGGGCTATATACGGGGGGTATACGCATGTTTTTTATTCCTTTGTTTTCTTCGGAGTGTGGGTTATATGCAAAAAAATACGATCACCTCTCTTCACCGCAGTGGCCACACAACAGAGGTGATATTATTAAACAGACGGTTATGGCTGCTTGTTTCTATCGCACCAGAATTCGATGTGAAACCGATTTTAAGGTGGCAGAAATTGCAGCATATGCCTCTATTTTTTTCAATTAGAAAAGAATCCAACAAGCACAATTTACCTTTGCAATTCGACATTCGCTGACACGTCATATTCATTTTCGCTATCCTCAAAGATGAACGGCATGCATTTCAAATAGGTTTGCAGCCATCTGAACCAATATCTGCACATGCCTCAAACCACACCAATTCATTCTTTGATGCTTGTAATATTCAGAATAATACAGGCAGTTCTCATGATCTGTTGTGGCAGAATTTCGTATCTAAAGCTTTTTAAATGAGCTTGGAATTAAAGCAGCTTCTTCCCGTCACAACAATCTATAAAATACTTGGGAACTGTTCGCTCACCACATTGTTCATTGCTTCAATGGCTTTACTGATATGGTGAGTGCTACAAACATGTTTTGTTATTAATAATGTATTGTAATGCACGGAAGAATTTCCGGACATGTTTGCTTGAAAAAAGAAAAAGCTGTACACTGTAGCTGAGTAACGATGGTACTCATATTCTTTAGATCCTGCTTAAATGTCAGTGCGTGGAATGTGATAGTGATATTATATATGCTATGCCTCTAATCACATCGTGCGTGTAGCCCAGCCGGTAAATAACAGTTCCATTGGCAATTGATTTTAGTATTTCTGTCCTCTGCCAGATTTTCGCTCACATAAAATTGACTTTTTGCTTATTTCAGATGGTTTCGAGTTTCCACACGGAGAAGCGTGTAACGAGTTCAGCCTGCCGGACAAGCTGATCTTCATCAGAAGGCTGAAAAAAGTAAATCGGTGGTTCATCTGCATGTACGACAATCAGAGGTTCCCATGCGCACATAAACCACGTGCATAAATGGATATGAAATGCTCAGGAATGACTAGTTTCCCAGTGCCCCAGGTGGCTGTTACTAATAAACTCTCCATAATAACCAATGAAATATGGCTCATTTGATGACAACACTGCTCCTCAGATGTGCACCACATAGGAGCTGCAGGTTCCAGTGTTTATATGTTTGAAACTGCACAAATATATCATTATATTGTTACGCTGAAGCGGCAACGGTGAGACGAAAGAAGAGGAGAACGAGGTGGGCTGTCTTAGAAACAACTCGGTGTCGGCGCGGCTACCCTTCGCTATTCATTAGTTAATAAACACACCCCATCGTAACAGTTTTTGGTGGAGGTGCGGGGTACGATAACGGCGACTCCGACGAACGACGACGCACTGACCGCTGAGGCGCAATACGTGGAGCTTCGCCGAAGTCGACGAATTGCTGGCCTGCCACCTGCGATGGCGTCCGCGACACCCACTGTACAAAAAGCCGATATATGGGCGTATAAAAATCGACCAGATATGGGCATATATGACAAAATTAAAATGTATATGCACGGACACATTAAAAAAATCAAGCGCCATCTCCACGAAGTGAATGCTGATGGGTGGCGCGAAGCTCCAACGCTTATCGGTAAAACCGTGAAACATTCACCCCACACATCATATCAAGACGTGACAAGAAGTCGCGCGTGAAGCGCTCGTCGGCGCCTCCAGTCTTGGGTAGCGACCGCTTCGGGTGCTTCGGACGCTGCATCCCGCGCCCGTTCCGCTTCCAAGTTCGCCTTGTCGCCGCTTTCGTCTCTCTTCGGCCTCGCTGGCCCTCAGCGCTGAGTCCGCTTGCCGACGAGCCCTCCGCGCTTCGGCCCCCCAGGGCTCTCACCGCAGAGTCTTGGCGGCGAGCCTGCGCTGCTGCTGCCTTGCGAGCCCGCGCTGCCGCTGCCTTCGCTGCCGTCGCTCAACTAGCGCGCGCGTCGAGTGTGCAGCGGAGATGGGAGATGGGAGTGTGCTGCGCCTCTAGCGGGAGCAATGAGATCTAGCGGCTACGCCAACGGGAGATAGAACCCCGGCTAGAGGAGCTTTGCCCCTTAAAATTGGGCATATATGGACATTTATGATCCTCATATCCCATATCTTGTCAGATCTGTACAATTTTTAAGTCCATCTATGGGCTTTTTATATGAGTTCATATGGAATTTCTCTAAGGCAGGTAATGTATAGTATATGGAAAGCTGGGCAAGGAAAGTAAAGACATAGACCGCCAAGTAATACAGAGAAAAAATTGGCCGCGTATCTGCGTGCTTCGCTGCATATGACGTCGAAAGACGATAGTCTTGTGCCGGCCGTACTCCTATGTTTTGCCTTGCCTCAGACAGCGCCTACTCTACGTTGAATTGGCCGCATCTGGCTGGCATTGATAAAATAGAGGCGGCGCTGCGCGAGATATGGACGCCATCGAAAAACATGTGCTTGTGCTGACCCAAGGGCCACTGCCAGCGGCTGGACTTTATCGTCGGCAAAGCGCTTTTAGGGGCGAAGCTCCTTAAAGCGGCACCCGTTCGTCCCTCGTCGTTGTCGTAGTCGTAGTGCGTAACAAGTCTTACGCTTTGACCTCCAAGGTGGTGCCGGTGGGAGATTTCTCCTGTGCGTTGTTGAACAATAAAAAATTCATAGCGTGCGCGTTAACTAAAAGCCGAATTCTTCTGTCTCTCATTCCCCATTAGCAGCCATTGGCATGTTCCAGTAGGAAACGTTAAAAAAAAAAGCCGACTTCTGCTGTCTCTCATTCCCAGTAGCAGCCATTGTTTACCTCCAAGGTAGTGTCTGGTGAGATTTCTCCTGTGCGTGATTAAACAATAAAAATTTTGTTCAAACCGCCGTTGATTGATGAAATAAACCAACGAAAGACGCCAGATGTTTTCTAAAAGCGAAACGAAAAGACGCCAGATGTTTCTAAAGCAAAACGAAAAGACGCCAGCTGCTTAACGAAAGACGCCAGGTGTTTTCTAAAGCAATGGTTTTATAATCAAAACCATATTCGCGATACAGGTTTGTAGTTGACGATGCTCGTTGCCGTCGGTGTGTGCTCGTATGGATAAGGATGCCGCTGCAACCAGTGCCAAGAACCACTTAGCTTACATTTCACCGACCACAAAAGCGGTCATAATGAAAGGACAACGGAAACCAGCAATAAAAGTTTGATAAAACATTTAATCAATCGTTTCACGTCATTTTTATCGGGCGAATTAACGGAAGAAATTTCACGGTTTAAGCGATGATTAACTTCCAGGAGCTTCGCCCAATCTCATCATCATTCACCTCGTGGATCTGCCGTCAATGTTTTTTTTCGTGCAAAGCGTCGCAGTTAATGCACAGCTTCGCATTTTCAGCACAGCCTAAAAGACACTAGGGTCTTTAGAATTACGTATCTGTGTATTTTCCTAATAAAAGAACACACGACGTGATACTTACATATTAATGTCGGGCCTCAGGTATCCGTAGTATTTGCTTTTTGATCGAATATGTTCCCAAGTATGAAAGAAAATACCAGTTCAAGATGGCTGGGTGTTCAGAAATTAGTCAAACTTTGGCCCTGTAGCTAGCTGAATCAGGGTCACGGACAGACAAACAGAAAGACAGACAGACAGACCAAAAAATTTTGCGTTTAAGTATCCCAAGAAAGACTATCGTCTTTAAAAACCGCCAGGCCTGCGCGGAACGCGCAGCACAGTCACAGCGAAAGCTGGGAGAGCAGCATTTCTAAAACCCGTTGCCATCTATCTTGGGGCTACTAATACAAGTACGCTTGCAAGGTACCCAATACTCCATTAATTGATTCGGTGGCTGACGACGATGAAGAATTATGGCTGAGCCCTTTTGTAATGGGTTGGAAGCATTCAACGACCCCCCTCGTAATGCAATTCATATTGTGTGACGCCTGGTTAACACAAATGGCATTCGGTGACGCCTGGCTGTCGTTTAACTCTTCTGCCACGTTATATTGCGCATGTTAACGCGGTTCCTTCCCGACATAATGCTTGTATAGGGTTTTTGTGCGCCGGGTTTTCGAGCTCAGGTATGGCTCAGTGGTAGAACACTGGGCTGGCACAGAGTGGACCCAGGTTCGAACCCTGTTCCATCCTGAACATTTCTTCTTAAAGTTTTTTTTTTCTTATTTCGTGCGATAGCGGTTACGGACACCGGTGGCGGACAATTACGGCATCCCTTGTTGTGATCTCATAACAGCTTTCGCTGTAAAAAAGGTATAGTCTTGTATAATGCAGTAAATCATGGGGTGTAAAAGGCATGAAGGGTGGGAGGGGAGGGAATGAACAAGGGAAGATATTAAATCATAGCATAGGCTTGCATGGAATAGTGTAGTGATGGGGTGGTGAAGGTGTGGAATGAATAGCAAAGCCTAGCCATACTAGCACTACTACAAAACTCTCAATATAAGCGACCGGATGTTTAGGCAAGAGGTGCGCTTTAAGAACCACTAATAAGGAGCCAAAACAATGCCTGATCTTAAATATTGGCTCAATGTGTGTGTTGTAAATTCAAATACTTTAAAGCGAGGAACTGTACGCACTGTGTCTACGACAGAAAAACAACAAATGTTATTGTTCATGATGAAGAAGACGCCATAAATGAACATAGCCGGTCAGTTCGCCGTTGTCCCGCACGATTCAGAGAAAACATACTCTCCGTTTCTTCTTTAGCATGGAAATTGCAAGTGCCTACTGTCGAATCAATACACTTCTGGGTGTCTATCCTTTCGGAGTGAGTGATAAGGGCAGATCAGAAGCAGATAGCCAGACGGCTAAAAGACAAGGGAGGGATGTTCCTACTGGTGGTTTGCTATCGCGTAGAGCCACTTTCTCCTCGGCCAGTGGAGTCCGTAAAACGCAGGTTACAAACAAAAAGCCGCTTCAGCATCACATTTCCCTTCTTTAACTCTGGCAGATTCATTTAAAATATATATCGGGTATTGCGTCCCAAAACCGCCTTAGTGCATGGCTCCGGAAATTTTCATCATCCGGCGTTCTTTAACGTTTACTGACATCGCACGGCACACCGCCGTCTGGAATTTCACCTCAATCCTGTGTGCAAAGGCACACAGGTACAAAACTACCTGTGTGCCTCCTATCGTCTTTCGACGACATTTGCAGCGAAGCACGCAGATACGCGGCCAATTTTTTTTTATTGTGAATAGCTGTCTTGGCATCTTATTGGCACTTTTTTTGGTTGGTGTTTCCTGATGCTTATAATCTTATATCGGAAGTTAGCGACGCGATGTGATGTGTGTGAATTGTGATCACCATTTACGCAGGAAATATTGATTTTGATCATGTGTTGTGACAACTTGCATTGTATTTCAAAGAACTAGATTTTACATTGCCTATCATATAGAGTCAGTATCGCCAGTGAAATTCTAAGGAAAATAAATGACAGGGTTCAAATTGCTAAAATTATCTAATTTAGGGAACAAGCTTCTGTGGGCGCTGAATTTTCTTTTTTTCACCACCTGCCGAGATTTTCAAACCAGAGAATGAAGAAGACATAGAAGAGACATTGAGCCTCTTGATGTCTTGCGTCAGAATTGGTAGGGACCACGTTGACGAATTGACAGAGATTCATATTCGTGGTCCGAGCCACAGAGATTCATATTCGTGGTGCGAGCCAACTAAGTGATGGAAACTGAGTATGGAAGGCGACTTTTTGAGCAGTCGCCTCCGCAATAACTGGGTCACGTGACCACTCACCCTATCCAGCCAGTTTCAGTAAAATTGATGTCTTTTTGAACAAGACACAGTCGGCCGCAAAGCCTCACCTGCTTGGAAGTGGTGAGACAGCCGACGTTCTTGTTGTCAAGACTCCTTTGCCGACTTTCTCACACTATTTTATTGCAACGATCTTTGAAGTTACTGCTCACAAAACGGCAGTGTGCCCTAGTTGTAGACATAGAACAACTTTGCAAGTAACTGTGCAACTGTATTTATCTGTAACAGATATAGACGCACCGACTCGCCCACGCAAATGCTATCAGAACTTAGCCTTCACACGTTAGCTAGTCGTGCAATGCTGTTCCGACTCAAATTTTTGTACCTAATCCTGCATAACAAAACTAAAATAGATTCGAACACCTACATTTCTTACAACACTTCAAGAGAAACCCGCCATAAGCACCACCTAACACTCCACGAATACTTTTGCACCAACAATGCGTTTAGTTTTTCGTTCTTTCCGCGGGCTGTTTGGGAGTGGAACGCTTTATCGGAGACGGTGGTCACACAGCCCACTGCGGACAAAAATTTGTCGAACTTGCTGGCCAAACCGTGCTGTAGGCAACATGTTAGCAACCCTATCGCTATTGCTTTTATCATTGTTTATCTTAGCTGCATAATTGATATTTGTGATGTAACATGGTACAGCTGTTATCATTTTATTTCAGTGTGCTTGCTTTTCTATCTTTTTTTCTGTTATATTCTTTTGCCGTGCTTCATGCGAAACTGAGTCAAAATGTTCTTGAGTTATCTTTTTGCACTCATTCATTACATAGGATAATGATTATCCTGTCTTGTCTTTTTTTTCTTTTTGTAACCCAATAGAACTATTGCACAATATTGTGAACTTGTATTACAATGTTCGTATTCTCTGTAGACCCACTCCTGTAAAAATCCCTGGTGGGATTGGACAGTATCACTAAATAAAATTTAAAAAAAAGATCAAGCAGCTTTAGGTATGGACCTGATCATGGGCTGCATTCGATCTCTGAGGAGCTTTGCTCGCCACCAGGCACCCAAGAATATAAAGCGGAAAGAAAAATGTGTCACAAGAGCCAATCCTTAGACAACTTTACTGGAGTGTAAAAGGCGCCCGGCGGAGCCAAGCGATCAGACTCAGCTATACGTATCCACTGGCGATCAGTATATACCTTGACATCTGCACATCACTGCAGGCTGTCAAGTGTAGCTTCTTGTTCGAGGACGCGTTGTATGAAGTGCAACTTATACCTGTGCCTCACAAGTGACACACAATACTCTAAAATGTTGCATTCGCAGCGCTGACCACGCATTTTTTGCTTTGTCTTAGCCGCTATGAGTGTATTTCTCGCTGCAGCGAATCACATGAATAAAAGCCCAGCCCGCACATATGTGCGGGTCTGTTTTCTGGGGCAAAAACTCCAATTCTTACAGTTTAACCTTTCAAAACTTAGTTACAATAGAGCAAACATCAATAATTTTTGAGCAAGTTAGCAATTTTTCTATTATATTTTTCTCGGGCAGGAAAGGGCTATACAGACGTTATGTCGGGAAGGAACAGCGTTAACATACACGATTAAAATACTACGCTACATTTACTGGGAACATCAAAAAATTCGAAAGGACACACCTTACGAAGTGGACACGACAAGCACAAACTATCCACTGCATTTATAAAAAAAAACAGGAATGAAAATGAACTACAGGAAAGGGAAGGATCTGTTCACGATGTGGTGGGGGGGGGGGGGGGGGCAATCTTGCTGAACTGTCTTCTGGTGCTACACATGGGGTGATTACGAGATGTGGCAATGACTCAAAGTTCTTTTCCGAGTATGCTGATTCCACTGCTACATGTGGCTTCTGATGAATTCGATTTCCGTCGGGGTTAGCAGAATGGAGCTTGAACTGACGCACGCGCTTTGCTGGTTCGATATGTGAAAGTCTTTCCATATTTCGCGTGTCGTCTTAGTCTTCGTTCAGCAGTCACAAGTTGCCATAGGCGCGCGGTTATCAGAGCACTTCAAAATTCATTTCTAACTGCTCTGATAGCATCTCTCTTGATTTCAACTATGATTTCCTTAACCCCCATTTGTTCCCTGACCCACTCTGCTCTCTTCCTGTCTCTTAAGGTTACACCTATCATTTTCCTTTCCATCGCTCTCTGCGTCGTCCTCAATTTAAGCTGAACCTTCTTTGTAAGTATCCCGGTTCGTGCTCCGTAGGTAAGTACCGGTAAGATGTAGCTGTTATATACCTTTCCCTTGAGGGATAGTGGTAGGCTACCATTCATGATTTGAGAATGCTTGCCGAATGGGCTCCATCCCATCCTTATTCTTCTAGTTATTTAAGTGTCATGGCTCGGCTCCGCGGTTACAACCCCTACTAAGTACTCCTTTACAACTTCCAGTGTCTCGCAACCTATCTCAAAGCGCTGTTCTCTGCCAAGATTGTTCCACATTACTTTAGATTTATGCATATTAATTTTCAGACCTACTCTTCTGCTTTCCGTATCCAGTTCAGACATGGACCTGGGCCGGGCACGTAGCACGTCAGCAGGATAACCGCTGGTTATTGAGGGAAACTGACTGAATTCCAAGAGAAGGCAAACGCGTGAGGGGGGGCACGGAAAATTAGGTGGGCAGATGATATTAAGAAGTTTGCAGGTCTAACGTGGCAGCAGAAAGCACAGGACCTGGTTGATTGGTGGAACATGGGAGAGACCTTTGCCCTGCAGTGAGCGTAGTCGGGCTGGTGATGAGGATGATGATAACGATAGCCTCCGCGCCACAATCCTTGTTTGTGTACTGACAAATTCCCGTATTCCGCGGCCTAAAGTTCACGGCACGGCGCCAAAACATATTCGTAGCGAAAGCGAAAGCATCAGTTCGAACATGCGTGCCGACGCTTATATGGTGAATCTCCGTTGGTGTCCGGGAACCCGTGCAATCACTGGCTTGAGGATTCTTTCTCTTATGCTCCATTTGGTTATACAGGCAGTATAAAGACGCGATGTACGTTGCCTATAGACAGACGAGTTTAGGCGAGCAGTCGAATATACATCAGTACACCGTGAACGCTGGAGAGAGAACATGAACTTTATTGCGCGCGTATTGCGCCACGCGGTGCGGGTGCTGTAAGTGGGATTGTGCTGAGCACACCACTCGGAGTTCGTGGCATTGTGAGCGATAGTGGGTGTGTGGCACCACAATACTTCCCCCCCCCACGCCCCATTGGAAAATAATGGGAGGTCTTTAAGAATACTATTTGAGTAATGATATCCAGGCTACTTCGCGCTGATGCGACAGTTTAAATTAAGGGAAGTGAAACTGATACATCTGAGTTCGACATGTACGCTGGTTTCACTCGGTCGATTGCCACAACGTTCGTCCGGCCACTTACCGCGACTGTGAAGGTCTTTTCGGTACGGTCGAGCACCTTGAGTGAACCTTCGTACGGTGCTGTGAGTAACGGCCGGATGTCTTCTCGTCCCACGAAGACGTGATTTGACGAAGAAAGGTTCTGGCTTACGCAGACATCATAAGTGGATTGTAGTCGGGCAAGTGTAAGAAGCAGGCGTTGACATAAAAGCCGAAGGTGTTCGACGCAGTCAGGCGGTGACAGGTCGGTTGCATTAGAGCCGAATAATTCGTCAGGTAGGCGGAGGGTGGTGCCGTACACCGTTCCGGCTGCTGTGCACCCGAAGTCTTCTTTAATCTCTGAGCGAATTCTGAGCAGCACGAGGGCAAGATCGTCAACCCATGAAGTTGGGGCGTCGCGAGCGATGAGTGCAGCCTTCAACTGTCGGTGTAGTCGTTCGACCAATCCGTTCGCGGAAGGGTGGTATGAAGTTGTGTGAATGTGACGTACACCGACGATACGTGTCAGTGCTCTCCGTCTCAAATTGACGGCCGCGGTCCATAGTTACAACAGGGGGGTAGCCGAAACGAGTGATCCATCCGCAAAGGAAAGCTGATGCCACGGATGATGCCGTGATATCGTGTAGCGTGAACGCCTCTAGCCAGTGGGTGTAGCGGTCAACTCAGGTGAGAATGTAGCGCTTTCCTCGCGATAAAGGAAGCGAACCGACGATGTCGATGTGAAATGGTCAAAACGGCTATCTGGTGAGCGGAATTGCTGAAGCAGTGATCTGTTGTGTCACGTCGTCTTTGCAGGCTGGCAATACAAACACTGTTGTGTCCAACGCCGGGCGTCCTTGTTAATGCCGCGCCACACAAAACGAGTGGTGATGAGACGTGTGGCGCGCATGCCTGCGTGACTTGCTTCGTGCAGCTTAGTGAAAATTTGACGACGCTATGAGGAAGGCACACATGGGCGGGTGCGGCCGGAAGACACATCGCACGCAACTGTACCCGAGGAAGATGGCAGCGCCACACCAGTCAGTGAAAGAGAACTGGAGCTTGTACGTAAGTCATGAATTTCACAGTCAGAACGTTGTGCATGTGCAATTGCGTTGAAGTCCACAACACGAGATGTTACGACACTCACACGCGAAAGAGCGTCGGCAGCAGCGTTGACACGGCCTTCTATGTTCCCCAGATGGACAGTGAATTCGAAAGAAAGCTGGGACGCCAAATTTGACGATATGTGAAAGCACTGTTTTTTTTTCATGCAAAAGGAATGTGAGTGGCTTATGGTGAGTTATTACGTGGCATATCGTACCTTCCATTTGGTGGCGAAAGTGGCGGATTGCGAGGCAGACGACGAGAAGTTCACGGTCGAACGTGCGGTAACCAGTTTCGGCAGGCTATCATTTTTGGGAGGAGAAACGTAGCGGGCACTACGAGTCTTCCTCGAATTGCTGTAGGACGGCACCAACGGCGTTCGAAGATGCGTTGGGTAGCGGGTGCACGAGCAATGTCGCATTCATGAGAGCACTTTTAACCTCCTGGAACGCTGTGTAAACTACACTTGTCCACTCGAGAGGAGCTGACGTTGCTCTGGTTGACATAAGCATGTTAGTGAGTAGCTCAAGAATCCGGGCCGCATGAGGTAGGAAGCGACGGTGAAAGTTCAGCATTTCAAGGAATGCGCGCAGCTTGCGAAGTGACGTTGGGCGAGGAAAATTGTGCAGAGCTTGAACATTGCTTTTCAAGGACTGGATTCCTTCATGTATGACGAGGTGGCCAAGAAATTCGACGCTGCCGACCCCAAAAAACACACTTCGCTATGATAATGGTTAGGCCATGTTCCTGGAGTATTGAGAAAAGCCATTGCAGATGATCGCCGCGCTCTTCAGGTGAAGAACTTCCCACAAGGATGTCATCGAGCTAGGCGACGACGAAGTGTAAGCAGCGAGTGACCTCACTGATGAATCGTTTTAATGTATGGGCGGCGTTCCTCAACCCGATAGGCATGCGGACGTACTCGAAAAGGCCGAACGGTGTTGCAATGGCGGTCTTTGGTATGTCCGATGAATTTACAGGAATGTGGTGGCAGGCTTTTACCAGATCAACCTTGATGAGGATCGACGTTCCTGCTAGTGTGGTGGCAAAATCATCGATATGAGGAAGCGGATATCGATCTAGTGAATGCTGTGGGATGGTCAACGGATGTGGAAACACGCGGAAGTGATAATTTTCCAATATTTGCAAATCACTCTAGCATACGAAGTGATGACATCAGGCGCTACAGCAGACTGAGGAACTGGAAATCTTTTCGGTGCCGCCTAGGCAGTCAACATACTCCACATAATAGTGCTGAATTTACGGAATTTTTACAGGAAAATGTGAACATATGCACAAAGAAGGTTCCAATTCCTAAAGACTACGCTACAGTTGACGGAGAATACGAACACCTCAGAGCCATCAGACGCCGGTCTGAAAGAGCGTACCGGTGGAGTGGTACCTCAGAAGAATACAAAAGCGCTAAAAAAATCCACAATGGCATGCGCACACGCGTGGAAAATTTAGGAAAACGACGGTGGTGAAGTTTCTGCGGCACGCTTTCTCCTCACACACGTGTTCCGAGAATATGGTTCATAATTCGAGCATTTAACGACCCTGTAACACGGACTTTCCCTTTTCGTGCCCTCGCTTTAGCCCTGGACACAGGAGAGATAGTTGTGGCAGGTGAATTTTGTGAACTTATCTCCAGACCCTGCAGTACATCAGATTGTGCAATATTTAATAATTCTGTTGTGTTAGCAACGCACAAAATTAACGCTTGCTGTTGCGCCCAACATCGTCAACTATACCCCGCATTCCCATTAAGCGAGCTGCATTGTGCTGCTTCATGTTCTTCAAAAGTTTGCTGTTGGGCCGGATGGCATTACTAACAATATGCTAAGAAACCTCGCGCCAAGAGGCACAAAAACTCTTTTAGACATTTATAATAATCTATGGACAGCAGAAATTGTACCACAACCTTGGAAAGTCGCTCGAGTTATTCCAATTCTAAAACCTTGTAAGACGCCCTTGCGCCTTGGTTATTTTCGTCCGGTCAGGTCGACAAGCTGCTTATGCAAGGTAATAGATACAATGATTGACGCTCGTCTTGAGTGGTGGTACAACGAAACGGATGTGTTGTCCAACTACTTAACATGTTTTCGAAAACAAAGATGCACAATGGATGCTATACTAGTTATAGTAACATATGTGGAACACCAACGCGCCTGTGGTAACGTGACAGTTGCAATATTTCTGGACATAAAGTGAGCATTCGATACCGTCAGTCACGTACATGTTCTACTAAGTATGCTGGAACTCGGAATGTGTGGCAGTTCCTTGTGATTGATTTCTGAATTTTTATCCGGTCGCAAAATATTTGTCCAAATGGGTGATAGAAAGAGCGCAGAACACAATGTGAAGCAGGGAGTGCCACAGGGAAGTGTGCTTAGCCCCTTTCTATTGAGCTGCGTCATGGCTGATCTAGAAAAAAGACTGTCACCTCACTTACGATTCTCACTGTATGCAGATGATGTGTGCATTTGGACATCTGGAACTAATGTTCAATTAATTGACACGACATTACAAGAGGGCATAAATACCATCAACAATCTTTTAATAGAAAGAGAGATGGCTCTGTCACACGCGAAGGCAGCTGTGTTTCCCTTCACCCGTAAGAAGTTAAAGAATTTTCAATCAGTCTGGAAGGACAACCTTTAGAGTTTATGACACAGCATCGATTTCTTGGAATAATACTTGATCGGCAGCTATCCTGGACACCACACATAAAAAAAACAAGAAAGCGATGTTAATGCAATAGTCAATGTACTTCGCAGAATTGCTGGCACGTCATGGGGAGGTATCGTCTCTACTCATTGTTCACAATGCTGTAATAAGACAACGAATAGCATATTCTGTGGCAATCGTACACGGCCTTTCGCCCACGTCGGAACAAAGACTTCAAAGACTTTTAGCCAGGGGATTACGCATATGTTTAGGAATTCCACGAGCGACTTCCACTTCCCTTGTAATAGCAGAGGCTCGCCAATCTCCCTTTACAGTCATGAGAAGTATGAAAACATGTCGGCATTTTTTTCGCCTTCAGACACAACATAAAAACCACCCATTGGCTCTGGAGATATTACAGAGGAATAGAAGCTGTGCTCATAAAAAAAATAAGGAAAATGCCAGTACATTGCCAAGAAATGACTTTTTCAATTAAGACGTCGAATATACTCCATGGCTGTTTACGCTACAAAAGATCGAAGTGTCAGTGGATGGCATCAGAAGGAAAAATTACGTGTTCATTCGAGCCGCCGATCAACTAGCGCTTTGCCAGATATATATGCAATATTCGGGTTACATGCATGTCTATACAGATGACTTCAGTATACCAACATCTTCAACTTCAGCATTTACTCTAACACACCTCAATGTACAAGATTCATTTAAGTTATCTCGCGTGACATCGTCTACAACAGCTGAACTATTCGCTATTCTATGCGCTTTAAAATTGATCAATTCTGTAAGAGATGTTCAAAAATGGGTAATCGTCAGTGATTCACAAGCGGCACTAACATCACTCTGTAGCACAAAAACGAAAACAATAAATGATAGTCTGATTTACGAGACACTTAAAGTGCTCACAAAGGAAAACCAAAAGCAACATGAATTATAGTTCCAGTGGATACCGGGACATTGCCACATACCAGGCAACACTACAGCTGAGGAAGCAGCACGACAAGCTCATCACAAAGATGATATGCTGTTGTAGATCAAGGAGACGAGACGGTGTTTGATGAGGCCGTGCCGTCGTCTCAACTTTATTGGGACGCGGGCGAGGCGAAGCGATAGCGGGTGCCGCGTCCAGCCAGGTCAAAAGCCAAGGCGTTCTAACTTGCGCGTGGCTCGCACATCACGAGCCACGCGGCTCACCTCTTTTTCTTCGCGGCCAGCTGGCCAAGACTGGCGTGTCACTACATGGGCTCCCCCCCCCTAGCGCTTTGCGCGATCTTAAAGATGACTGAAAAAGAAAAGCCGAGAAAAACCAATAATATGTACATGGGCGGCAGCTCTAAACTTGTCCATAAGGAAGTCAGAATCGTAAGGTTGAAAGGCATCGGGTCTTTGTCGTAGCTCCGGCGGGCGGCACTGGGAGCCAGGGAGTGGGCGAGGGCGGCGAGCGACAAAGACTGCTGGCAGAAACGTTGGTGGTCGTCCGTATGGGCGGGTGACGCAAGTCGCTCGCCCCTGACGCAGACGTGGGAATCGGCGATGACCTGTCGCCGACTGACGCGTTCTGCGGCGTCCGTGGTGCTGGCATGAGCACACAGGTCGACGGGTGCTGAAACGCGGGGTAGTAATGTCCGCACGACGCGTACCGTAGGTGGTGGGCTGCAC
This sequence comes from Rhipicephalus appendiculatus, assembly GCA_030522465.1. Classification (NCBI taxonomy): domain Eukaryota; kingdom Metazoa; phylum Arthropoda; class Arachnida; order Ixodida; family Ixodidae; genus Rhipicephalus; species Rhipicephalus appendiculatus. The sequence continues at coordinate 320,180 of JALIZH010001889.1, read as the reverse complement.
AGCAAGTGGCGTGGTGGCGTTGTAGATGCGGCACTGACGATGCTGGTGGTGCGAACGACGACGTCGGCGTAACGTCGACTTCTGATGTGGAGAGCACCGGTACCAGCGTGCCTTTCCTATATGGCGATGCGTCAAGGGGGAGCCTTCGCGGCACTTGCGCCTTTTTGCGGTGGATGCCTGCACCATGAGGTAGGTCGGAAGGGCGGGTGTAAAGCTGCCCGTGTGTTTGACTCTGGGTGCGATGACTTAGTCGTCTTTGACTTTGAGTCACAGATGGGAGACATGCGAAGTCGTGGTCAGGTGTCGGCGTACTTGGGGCCGGGGCGCTTGCATTTTCGGGGCTTGGCCACTCGCATGCCCGGGGCTCGGTGAATAAGGATGTCGCGCAGAGGAGGCGCAGACTCCGCGGTAGGATCGGACCTTGAGCCAGCGGTCGTGGAATTCCCTTGTGAGTCCGGTGACGAACAGCACGCACGCAGGGCAGCCTGCTGATTGACTACTTGCGTGGCTGTCGTAGCATACGCGGGCGGTTCCAATCCTGGCTGCCCCGGTCCGTTGTACGCGGTCTTCGCCGTCCTAGTGTGAGGCTCGGTGGTTGTACCCGAGAAGTCAGCTGCTGATGTGTTGCCATATCCGATGCCGTGCAGCGCAAGAACGGGCTCCGGGTCCGTGGTGTAAGCGTTGTCGCGGGCTTGCACGGGTGTTAAGACAGGCATCGACTCTGCAGGTGGATCTCCTGTCTCGTCTGCGATCGTGGAATCACCCAGGGCAGACAGTGCAGCAGAACAGGCCTTCTGCAGCGGATTGGAGGGTGCGTGGTGCAGTGGCCGGCGTCGTATACGTGACGGAGAGAGGTGGGCAGAACCGGCACATTGGAGGTGGGAGCCGTAGACTCCGGGGTTGTGGGTCGCTCGGCAGAGGGGCCGATTGACGTGGGAGCTTGGTCTCCGTCACCTGTGTAGCCGGTTGCGAGCAGGGGAACGGTCTGGACAGGCCGAGCTGCGAGAGGCGTCGAGGTCGATGACGAGTCATATGCCGTGGGGTCACTTTTGGGAGAAGAGCGATGTGCGATCCCGTAAAACTGAACCACGGCATCGCGCAGATCATCATAAGGGCGAGGGCTCCACGAGAAGTACATACGTGAGGCGGCGTTTGAGGTCACGCGGAAGATGGTATTCGAGTACCTCAAACATGAATTCTTGGAGCCAGATGCTCTTGAGCTCCAAGGCCGCCTCGAACTCTTCCAACCATGACTTCAGGCGAGAGGTTCGGAACGGTGGCAGCGGAGGGTTGAAGTGCGGCTGCAAGGCGTGAGCTGGCTGGAACATGGCCGCGGAGCTCAGTGGCAGCGGTGCGGTGAAGGTCGCTTGTCCGTATGTCCGTGGTCACGACTTGTAGAGCAAGGAGACGAGACGGTGTTTGATGAGGCCGTGCCGTCGTCTCAACTTGATTGGGACGCGGGCGAAGCGAAGCGATAGCGGGTGCGGCGTCGAGCCAGGTCAAAGGCCAAGGCGTTCTAACTTGCGCGTGGCTCGCACATCATGAGCGACGCGGCTCACCTCTTTTTCTTCGCGGCCAGCTGGCCAAGACTGGAGTGTCGCTACACTGTGTATTCCAATATCTAAAAATGATTTGCGCCGCATTGTAAAGGCAAAATCTTTCAATATGTCTAGAAACACGTGGTTCGACCAAAACTCCAAAAGTTCCGATTTATATCATATAGATCCACTGATTGAGTTTGAAATGCCGTTATCTTTAGACAGAGGTGTGGAAACCCTTATTCACCGATTAAGGTTAGGCACTGCCTACACCAAGCATTTTTTTTCACAGAATTCGCCGTGCTGACACTCCTGAATGTGACTGCGGTTTCTTAGATGAAGAGATATACCACCTCCTTCTAGAATGTCCACAACATGAAACACCAAGAAGGCGACTTAAATCATCGTTAATGACATTAGATCGCCGACCATTAAGTTTAAAGGCACCGACAATTGATTTTTTTCCGACCCAGTTTTTTACGGCGCGACAGAAAGCTTACCCTTCGTAGTGTTCGTAGCTGCAGTAGTTAATCTCAAAAGCACGTAGTTATTTTGTAAGCAGAATATTTCGATCTGAAAGGCTCCAAACACACATGTCCCTTTCATCCAGCAACGCTGAGAATTGATAGCAATGCCGCTAGCCCTCCTAGCGACTTGTTGTTCTGCTTTCGCAGGAGTTCTTGTAACTATGCTTAATCACCTTTATTTTGAACTTTTCAACTATTTTTGAAAATAACAAGCTGTTACAATCAGATGATGTGGCTTTTACAGCTTCCCTGTATCTGTACTGCGTTGTGTGCGCCTGCGCCCAAGGTTGTTGCGCCGGTGTTATGGATGGTTTGTCCTGTCGTCGTCACTCTCTCGACGCACGAGCCAGGCCAAGTGATCGAAAACAAAACTGCGCCTATGCACGGCCGCGCCGAGCAGCAGCGCGCGTCATTTCGGGGACGAAGTGTAGGTAGCAAAACTATGTCGCTCCAAAATCTAAGCGACCTGGAAATGCGAACCCAGCTCGCATGCGTGAACAGAATTTGAACCCCTACGAGCATGCGCCTCACCGTGATGTGTCGACGGACGACAGCAGTGAAAGCGAAGATCCGGATTTTGGAAGGCCCCCGTCACCGCATGCTGGCCGTCTAGGCAACGTCGACTGGTGACTTATTATAAGTTGCAGAAAAGCAAAGCTCCACTATTAGAGGGCTACGTGAACTTAGCGATGATCTCCTAATGTACGCAGGTGCAGGTGCAAGTACTGCGGGCTTATGCCGACGGTGGCCGAGTGCGTCTGCTGCAAGGACATTGCGGAAATCCGTACTGAACAGCTGTGCGTCACACTTGGACGCTGACTTTCAGGTTCTGTGTCTGAAAACTGCAGTGCTGCGAATCGCGTATATAGACGTCCACGTTAATAGGGAGGATGCCGAGATCGCAGACGACCATACGTAAGGCAAATCGACTGAAATTATGCCAAGAGCCTACAACTTCCTTTGTGTTGCAGGCGGTACAGGTATACAGCATACCGCCAGTTTACCAGGTGGACGTGGGGTTACCTTCGGCAAAAAAACTGGCGCGTACTGCCGTCTTGCGCGGTGCGGCGCATACGGGAGCAATTACCATCTGCAACGTACCGAGGGTTCCGACTTGCACCTGGCCGGTGAGCGCCACTATACCTTCGCCCGCGAGAAAGCAAAACCTATGCTAAGGACATTTGTTCACAAGTTTTCAGCTGGTTTCTCTTTATTTTCAAAGCGAAACAATGCAACAGGAAAGCTATTACAATAAAGCACTTCAATAGTTATTTCATTGCTGAGAAAAACTTTTCAGTAATGTATCTCTCGACACTCATTTGACTACACATCCAGGCAAGATTTCTTCTATATAGTAGTACAATAAATAGCATACATCCTTGAGCCTATATTTTCAATAAAAATTACGTTCACTTGACATCACTTCGTTTGCAACACGGCAAGAACATACACTAGGCATTTTTTTTTGTAAGCATCAGACAATTCTACTGCATGTACAGGGGGGGTCAAAAGTTCGCAGGCCTCTATCCCATGTATTTCTATGGTAGCGTGGCCTGCGAACTTTTGACCAGGACTGTACCTGTTCTGCCTCTTTAGCTTAGTTATACACATTACCAATTATGCATTTTTACAAATTAACGCTGCTTAGCCTGCATGAATAGCCTCATGACAAATTCACACAATACAATTACAAATTGAAGCCTAGCAATATGCAAGACATGCTCAGCTAGAACCTACACTTCTTTATAATTATTATTTCAGTAGTGTCTGCACAAGCACTCATAATGAAGTGAGCAGAACTGAAATAACATTTGTTGTACAACGGTTGAAAAACAGGTCACTAACCAATGTCAAAACAAAACAAAATGACGTCTCGGGATCCCGAAACGTCATTTTGTTTTGACATTGTTCAGGGACCTGTTTTTTCAACAATGCTTTTACTTGACGGTATTCTGTTGAACTCTAGACTACATTGTACAACTAAATTACAAAGATTTCATCTTTTAGTGCTCTAAGGTGCGCAAGCTCTCAAGTATGCTGAACTAATCTCAAGTGTTCATACTGTCGTCATTTTTCCTTCGCACAGCTTAAGACTGCAACGGCCTTTCCCGCCGCGTGGCTGCCTCAACTGCCTTCATGGAAGAAATATTTACGTAAATAATATCATGGTCAATTCATTTTTATTTTGTATAATTCTGTATATTTTGTGTGCAATACCCCCCAAGGGCCCTTGGGTAAAAATAATTAAATGAATTGACAAAGACCAAATGTCTACTTTCTCTATTACTTCATTCATTGCCAATGTGATATTATCCAAAGCACAGTTTGTTAAATTAGAGGATCGATTCAGGAAACAAGAAACAACTGCAGGAAGTTGGCTAGTGATGAACCTTGCATGAACATCACTCATTGTAAATGGCATTTGCGCAAAAAAACATGCCTGATGCCTCCATCTTAAGAATAGATATAACACGAAAGTGTAACGTGTCTTCACAGAAGTAGTGGTTATTGCGTAGTGAAATATGACAGCTTGTACAATGTCTGTACATGTTTGGCAGGTGTAGCACTATTTAACATGTATGCACTCACGCTGAAGCCTAGTAGAACATTTCCATCGTGATCACTAACGCCCATGATCATGATTTAACCATTGCAGTATCTGAAGTTCACATATACCTGCACCCCAGCGTGTCGCGATTTCAGCGAAAAGATATGAATAAGCACATAATAAACACCGCCACTCGACATGCACTTCTGTAAAGCCTCGTCTATTAAGGAGAGAAACAGCGTGGTGTGTGCTCCTGAGTATTCGGGTAACCTATGCATACACTACCACACTGCACTTCAGCAACATGGCTTGTCTCGTTTTCTTCTTTCGTGTTTTTTTTTGTGCAAATGCCATTCGCAATGCAATACCAACTTGTCCAACGCTCTCTTCTTCTAACATCACTCAAACATGCAGATAGCAACTGAGAGTGTAAACCAGCAGACGGCTTCCCGATTTATCTTCTAGAGGCTTCCACAGCTTCGCACCTATACCCATGATGTATGGACAAGCATGCACAACTTTTCTGCCTCTCACTGAGCTTGCACAGCACATGTGCAAAAACACAACAGAGGACTACACAGGTACCTTCTCATACACTTCTCAGCGCATAATGTGTGGCAAGTCTAGTGTAATGTATTTCATTATAAACTGGCAAATCCATCTTTAAATTATCTAGTATTATTGTAGTAGTACTCACAATACTGTTCCCTACAGTAATGCTTGAAGAGTACGCTGAGCCTAACATCCCAAAGCAACTGATGCCATCAAAGACTGCGTAGTGGAGGTCTCCACATAACGTAGACCAGCTGAGTTTCTATAACATGCGTCAACATTGCACAGTACATGGGCCTTTACCATTTCACCTCCAGCTAAATGTGAACTCTGCGGTGCTTGGATAGTACTAAAGTAGGTGGATGCTTGAGCTTTGCCTCTAGTTATACGCGACAGTGTACACAAGCATTGTTCTCATCGGCTTCTCAGTCTCTCAACCGCTAGCCTGCTTCACTTCTCGGTGGACACCTCAACCGTGCCGCAAGGAAAGGAACGTCTCTGCAAGTTACAGTAGATGTGGATTTGAAACTGTCCTAGAATGCAGACTGCGAAGTGCCCACTACACGTCCGTAAGGCAACACGCCCAACTGCACAGCTGCACACTTTGATGATGTTGCTAATAAAGAGTATAATGTTTTAAATGCGAATGCATTTCTTAGTCGGGGCATGTCAGGCGTCTGTCGGTGTCCGCGCGCCGGCAGGTGTTATCTCTCCGCTCTCACTCCCTCTCCCATAGCAACAGCTGCGGCCGCGCGCGCTTATCCTCGCCCCTAGCAACCGGAGCAGGTGGTGCGGGCGGGGTAGCGTAGAGTGAGTGGAGAGGAGGAGCGCGCTCTGGTGTGTAAGGGCGCTCGCATCGCGGGAGCTCGGCGCAGCTCCCGCGTGTGTGGAGAGAGTGTAGGAGAGGGTAGGTGCAGTGCTTCGCCGCTCCTTCTCTCGCCGTTCGCTCTCTCTCCTCCCTGCGCCCCACTCTCCCGTCCGGCTCGCTCGCACGTATATATAAATGGAGTGAAGCGCGCGCGAATAGCATTCGCATTTCCTCACGATTCCCTTCGGGGAGGTGGGGGGCATTTTTTTGTAATTGGTGGGGTTTAAACCACCTACTTGTGAACTTCACGTTTTGAGAGCTGGCGTGATTCTCCGCTTCTGCCGCACAACATTACATGCGCCAAGGAGACTCCACGCACTACACGACATTTACATTATATTTTTAAATTCATTTTTTATTTTTTTTAATACATTTCCAAGTAATGGTGTGGCTCTGTAGCAGAACACACGTGCTAGCCACACAGAAAGCCTCGGTTCGATTCCCACTCGACCCGAAGAGTTATATTATTTATTTATTTGGATCTACCTCGAATTTTCACTGAATACCAACGATGCAGTAATTTCTGCAAAAGGAGATATTTAATGCTGTCACATTAAATATGTTAGGTAAAGCTCACTGTTCTCAAATTTATCTCCTTGTAGCTTTACAGCAGTTTTGCACAGCATGAGTTAAGTAATTAGAACAAGAATGCACTTGGTTGCCCCATTCCAAGTACTCGTATCTCAAAAACTGCATGACTTACAAAATCTTTTATAATAGAACATGCCTTGGTTCATATTATAATAGAACAGCCTACCATAGCAATGGGCGCGTGTCTTACATTGCTAAGCATGATAGTTACTAAGTAGAATACTTTTTATACGCTAATTAAAAGCCATGCATTCTCAAGCAGACAAGTTGTACCTCAGTATATAAGCAGGTAAAGAGGCAATATTTTGATACATACAACACAAGCCAAATAAGAAAGCACATGTCACTGCCAGCTGAGGAACAAAAAAAACATGTGATTACAGAAAATTCAAGCATACGAGTATACAGAAGTGATAAAAGAAGTGTGCATGCTTAAAAAAGTAAGATGGTGTGGTTCTATTCCCACAACTAGCACATGTTTCTAAAGAAAAAAATACCGTAATGCATGAAAAGTTGAACATTTTTAAGTGTACATTTTCACAAACACAAACATTTTTAAGTGTACATTTTCAGTCAAAAACCGAAAACAAGTAACTACGCAGTACAATATGTTTTTCAAGTGATAACTTGAGAGAACTATTTCAGATCACTGATTGTGTGGTTGTCCAAGATGGATTGGGCATCAAATTCAGCATGCAAGCCAAAGCCACACTCACAGGAACTGTGATGATAGAAACGGGCCAGATGGGCCATTGCATAAAGGTATCTAGTTAGCGGTCATTTTGCGTCGTAACTTGCCCTTTCCAATAGAAGTTAAAACTTAATTGTAGCATAACCGTGTGGGACAGAAGAAGTCGATGTTTCACTCCGCGGAGGACCAGTGCTATTATAGTCATGCTCTTGCGCTGACACATAATGAAGATCTCTGCCCATTCATCATGCAGTTGTTTCCGTCATATCCATGCACAGTGAAGGGACAGTCTTTCCTGAAATCCAGCTCAGAAAACAAGTATTTGTTATTGACAGTAATTGATGCTCCACTGTGAACAAGAGCTTTGACGTTCTCCCATTAACTTGTGCGGGGCACGTATACCAGCTTGGCACGGCCAGTGAGAAAAATTGTTTGTTGTACTTGGGACAGGTGGACTTCAGGACTTCCTCGGATACATTTCCTTTTCTTCGTCTGCCTGGTGTTGTTCACTGTAGATGGGTCAGGTTCGCTGCATGTGTCTCGCCATCCAAGTGCTGGAAATGTTTCAGGGGTAGTCACTTCTGCCGCCACTGACTGTCGATGTTGAATGAACAGCAGAGCAGATTCATAATTTGCAGTGGCTGCTCTGGCGTTTGTGGTGTTCCCAGCTGAACATGGTGCTGCATGCATTTAGGAGGCCCCAATTTGATGAGGCACGCAAGTGATGAGTCCGACAGTGCCGAGTCCCCGGCATGCAATAGCCTCCATTTCTCGAAAAAGTAGTCCGTAACCGGACCAGAGAGGTACTTCAAGGCTAATGCACGGCCCCCCACCTTGACACTTGCTTCCACAGAATGTTGCTAGAAAGCTGTGTCTGCATTCCCCCAGGTATCTTTTTCCTCTTCTGTTGCTCGTATCTCATACCAAGTCTTCGCAACGCCTCCCATGTAGAACCACATGTTCATTACTTTATCCCGATCATGTTGCCAAAAATTCTTCAGCCAGGCCTTAGCACTAATTGACGAGGATCCATCATATATATCTGCCTTGATTATTTCTATTAGTGCCTTCAGCGATTTTTCAAGGCCCGTCTGCATTATAATCTCGAACAGACGATGCTGCCGTTTGCCGTTTTCTTCAGTAGCTTGATTACATCTTGCAAAATGTCGTTCCTTCTTAAAGCGCTGTTTGTCTCAGTGAATGTTCTCTCTTCATTTGTAACTCTGGCTTCCTGTAGTCGCTCCTCCCTATGCAACCCAACAGTATGCGTGATGGCCGCTTGAAGTTTTTGGTCACTCACTGCTTTCTTCGAGAATGGATGATGTGGCGTCGAACCGTCAAAGCTCGCACTAACAGGACGAGTTTCCACTATAGACACACCTCTCAACGCTCACCGTCTAGAAGTCGTCCACATGGCTTGCAGAGACATTGACGCACATGGTTGTCGGAAAATCGGACCCGTTCAGGTGCGTAGCACAGGTTTCTGCAGCAGCGCCAAAGTTGTAACAATACCAAGGTCGCCATTACTGTTTATTTGTCTCTCTTCCTCTCCCACTGAGAACTGTACCCTAGCATCTTCTTTTACGTCTTCTTCCTTACACTTCATTTGACTACGCTTGTGGAACATTCATGCACAGTACGTGTGCTGTGTGCAGTGGCGTACCAACTCTTTCGCGTGGGGGGGGCAAACCTACCATATATATATATATATATATATATATATATATATATATATATATATATATATCGAGAGAGAGAGAGAGAGAGAGAGAGAACTTCATCGACACTCACACTTTGATGTAATTTTTCATACACAGAGCATTCGTTAAATAGTGTTTAATAATATAAAAAACAGACAGTAAGTTTTAGGCAGCATGCACTGGGACAACAACACATATATGCGAGTTATGCATGTAATAGTATTACACGTGACGCTTTTTATGCATCACCTCACAACTTTCCGCATGGAATACAATTATGTCGATGGCGGCATCCCCAGTGGTATATTTTTGTATCATTCAATGAAATTTCGTTAATGACTAAAAGCAGCTCACTAACAATCGACTTTTTAAATGCGAAGCAATCCTTAGGGAATCAAAGGTACTTTAAGCGTTTCTATCTACTTATCTACCTATCTGGCCACCTATGTGTGGGTGCTCTCGTAGTTGCCTCATTACCTTGGTATACCTTGGTTTCATGTCGTGTACGTCATGAAACTCTTTCCTTCAGTCACGTGTGTCACATACCCGTATACCACGGGCTGCGGTATGCGGTTATGAGCCTTAAAGTCTGTATGTGCCCAGGAACGGCGACAACAGACATCGGTTATTTGAACGCGAGAGCTTTAAAAAATCCGGTATCGGCAGCGTTGATCCGACAAGTGCAAAGAATAAAGATCAGGATCCCAGCAGGGATCGAACCCAAGCATTTCGTGTGGCCGTCATGCATTCCTACACAGAACTACACAAGGTCATGAATCTGCTTTTGAAAAGGTACTATGCAGACATAAAGTCGGTGTAACGTCCATTGTGGTTACCGCGCTATATCTAAATTGATAACAGGGTGATAAACATTGCATATGGACTCCTATTATACAGGCGCCATGTCGGGTTAACATCAGTTGTGGCTTCAGTGTCGGCTCCGCTTTTATAACAGTCTCGTAAACATTATATATGCAGTTATGTGAGTCAGCAAGCTATAATCAAGCGTTGCTCGGCAACGGGGAATTCGATTCGCTAACGAATGATATTCACATCATCGCCCCGCAGCGTGCACTTCGTTTCCATAAAATTTACGTTCATGTCCTAACGTGAGTGCTGACGTTGCGTCAGGTCATAAATTTCCCTTTAAGCGCCAGTGTAGTCGACGCGCCTAGTGAGCGCACGGTTTGCACACTGCTACTGCATTTACAAAAACACGTCGATGTACCCCGTAACGCCAGTCTGATAGAAAATAAGAAATGTGGCATAGACAGGTACTCGCTGACTGCTTCGCATGAAACCGATTCCCACAGTTCATGGGATCTGCCGAATTCTAACACAAAATTGCTGCATCCCATATTGTTGTAGACTTCAGTGACGTATTTCCGTCACGGAAATGACGTCATAAACGTCAAAAAGAAAAAAAGTTGAAATCAAGAGTTCCACGAAACCTCGTCTGGTCGGAAACAATCATGGTCGAAAGGTAAAAGGAAGACGCCAACCAAAAACACTTTAAAAAATAAAACAGACGTTTCGGCTTCCGTACGGCGGCCTTGCCCGTACGGGAGCCGAGACGTCTGTGTTATTTTTTAAAGTGTTTTTGGTCGGCGTCTTCCTTTTACCGTTTGACCTAATAAAAAGTGCCGTCAACGGGCATCGAACCGATGACCTCTCGGCCCGCCGCCACAAGTGCCGAGCACGCTATCAACTGCGCAACGCGCCTTATATATATCTCACACATTCATCTCGCAGTGCTCTCGATCAGCGGCGTGGTGTGACCATCTTGTAGCCGTAAAATAAAATAATTCATCATTAATGTGGCCTCCGCGTTTGGCACCTGCAACGCGTGTTGCTACGCGCCCGCCCCATTCGATACGTTTTTAACAGAAGTGCAATTTTGTCAACGTCTTAACACGCCGCCAGGTGGCGACCTTAGTCTAAGCGTCGCCCTCGCTCATAGCATCCATCCAACCAAAAACAGCTCTGCGATGCGCGCCTGCCTCACCTGGCTGTAATACCACGCGTTCTTTGATTACATGTACTCACCCCGAAAAAAATGGCGACCGGGCTACAGGGGCGACACGACGAGCTTAGCGTATCCCTCTAGTCCGACCGTGGTGTTCAATCACACTTTAACAGGCCGCGGGATGGCGACCTTAGCCCGATTTCTGCGTCCAATATGCGGCGCTCATTTGGCTATCACGCCTCTTTCTCTGATTATGCTCTGGCCATTAACATCTACAGATACCACAATCGTTTGTTTAATAAATTGATCATGGACGTTAGTCATCGGGATGGAGATGTACCACCAAGCGTCAACGAGGGTACATCCACGCTGAACGGTGCTATAGCTGCCAAACACCAAAACATACATTGTGCAAACCCTCCTATATTATTGTACAGTAAACATTCAATTACCTCTGCAAGGGCGCGTTTTACTTTCGTGCTAAATCGGTTCCTATGACGGATGAATTCAACCATGTTTTTTTTTTTCATGAATGATTGATGTTGTACTTTTTCATAATAAGTACTTTCAAATATTCAGGCTTGTGTGCACTATAATTTGCCTTGTTTGGAAATAGTCCAAACAGTGTTTCTGGCGGGTGCTTATTAACGTTATTACTATTATTATATTACTCTTATTATCAACTTGTCAACCCTTTTCTTTAAAAAATGTATAATTTGTGGTGTTAGGGGCGTAGTACAGTGTTTACACTCAGCGTATTTGTATTTACAACATTTCTTAAAGGGCCCTCCGGCACCCCCATAAATACGCCAATACAAACGGTGTAACCAAAATTTTTCTTTGAAATAGAAAAAGTTGGGCTATTATAACGTTCAACTATCCCTCGTTGCTTCGTTCCGAAATGGTCATTAGCTGCATATGATTGGTCGAAACATTCTGGGTCATGCACACAGCACCAGCTCGTTACGCGAGGCAACAATTGACGCGAAAATGATCCATCGCGCAATGACCACTTATTCACGACCACGTAAAAAATAAGCGAATGAACTATTTTCATTGCAGGCATTATGTTGGCCATTGGTTCTTCGGTATTTAAAATGTATTGTGTGCCATAAAATCGCCTCCTTGTTACATGACGTCACGAATCTGTGAAATGTCGTGGTGTTTATTATTATGTATGCACATACAAAGCGCATTCATGTGTTGAACAATACCTAAAACATTTTGGAATAGCCGGAGAGCGTCTCCTTCTAAACGTAATTCAAGCAGGCTGGCCGCCGATCACATTAGCATCGGCTACTTATAGCAGCTGGCGAGATGGATTCATATGAGCATAATGAATATTTTCACTTGCAGCATAACGACGTTTAGCAGTTTGTGCGTGTTTACATCTCTAGCCCATCTTTGCTGAGAGAGAGAGAGGAAGAGAGAGAAATAAGCAACGCTGCGCGTGTGTGCTTCTTTGGCGTCCGAGTTGTATTTTGAGCTGTAAAATTCAAGTTGAATGAAAACCAAGTAGCCCGCGACTCTTAATTAGGCCTTAAAACCACAGACCTTCACCCTCTCCTTGGCCCGGTGGATCAAGTTGCGAGGCAAGCTTAAAAGCTGAGTTTCCCACTGTGCTCGAGTCCACTGCTTTATTCGTCGCCACTTTGCAAGCTGCCGCCATCGCTCCAAGCTACCATAAGCAAGGCTGATCAGGTTGATCAGAGCCTCAAGCGGAAACCTTTTTTGGCGCTTCCAGTACGGCAAAACTAAAACATTAAAAAAGATTCGTCACACTCATTCGGCTCACAGCAGCTTCGACAGAGCAGTGGTGATGCTATTCCTTTTCGATGAAAGAATATGATTTTCCTGAGCAGAAAGTGCTTTGATCGGTCCATGAAAAGTTTGCTCGTTCCCATCCGTAATTGCATCGTCAGTGATTTAAATTTCAGGCCAGGCACAGCAGAATAAAAGCATTAACTAGTGATCTAATTTTATAGGGCCCCGTGCTCAGCGCTAGCCTCCTCATGCAATCCGACAGCACAAGGCGCGAAAGCGTCGCATAGGCGTCCCGCACCGCAAACAGCCTACTTGGAAAATCGTCACAGCAGAACTTTAGGAAAAATTTCATCATATTATAACATTCACTCGTAACATTCCCATTCCCTCGTAAAAATATTATTGAGTGATTATTGTGGTGAAGGAAAACTTCGGCTTAGTTGTTGGTTTACCAGCGTGCAGCCAACTGTGACCATGTCGAAAGTGGGGGGGGCTCAGCCCCCCTAACTTTCTCAGTGGGGGGGCTCGCGCCCCCCCTTGCCCCCCCCCGGCTGATACGCCTATGGCTGTGTGCCACACTCAGGCCTGACCTCTTGAGAACATTGAGCACCTCCTTCGTCGTCCTGCCACCTCGATCAGGACTTCCACATGCACACAGTGATATTCAACTTAGATTGTGTCTGTACGCGGGGCGCTCTGTGGTGGTGCAGATTTGTTGATGACAAAAGAATGTTGAGCAGCACACGCTGGACACTACATTATAGGCAAAAAATATGCGTTTGTGGCTGTGTGTGGTGGCCTGGCATTGAGTGCTACATCGAAACACCTGCCTCATAGGCCAGCCAACCCGTCATGTAGAGGGGCATATTATATGGCCACTTTAGGCATAAAGCGCCTGTAAAAGTTGAGCATGCCCAAGAAACAGCGGGGGTATTTTGCACTGGCAGGCCGCACAGTTTTTAAGGGCCAGGATGCGGTCATGCAAGGGTTTAGTTTCTTCTGAAGAGATTTGATGGCCAAGAAACGTGACGACAGGGGTGCTAATCGTGCTCTTCAGGACTTTTATGAGTAAGATGTGGTCGTCAAGATGCTGGAAAAGTTGACGAAAGTGTTCGTGGGCGTCCTGTTCATTGGGGGAGAAGACTTTAGGATGTCGTCTAGGTAGATGAAATGGAAGTCTAGGCCGCGAAAGTCGTCGTCGATGAAGTGTTGGAAGGTTTGTCTCGCACTGCGGAGGCCAAAACTCATGAAAGGAAATTCGAATAAGCCGAAGGGTGTGATAATGGTGATGTTTGGGAGGTCATCTGGGTTGACAGGAATTTGCATGTAGGCCTTTACCAGGTCAACTGAGAAGATGGTGATGCCGTGTAAGCAGTGGGCGAAATCCTGTATATGTATGACGAATGGGGGTGTACCTGTCAGGGATGGTGCGGGCGTTGAGGGAGCGATAATCTCCACAGGGGCGCCAGCCATCGTTCTTCTTTCGTACTAAATGAAGCGGTCAGGCATAAGGTCCCTCCGAGCGGCGGGCAGTACCTTCACGGAGCACGGCTTCGAACTGTGCTTGGGCAATTCGAAGGCGGTCCGGAGCTAGGCGACAGGAGCGGCAAGAGACCGGGGCGCCGGGAGTAGTGCGGATGTAGTGCACGGTTGAGAGGCTTACCTCTCGGGGACGCCCACTAGCTTGTGTCGGACCAGGAAATTCTGCGAGGAGGGCATGGCACGGTGACTGATCTTGAACGGCAAAGGCTTTAATGATAAGCTGTTGGGTGATCGTGTATTGGCCCGGCGTGGAGAGGCCTGTTGTGGCGTGAATAAGTCGGTCATACCGGCAGTCAGGTAAAAGATTGCAGAACGCCAAGAAGTCGGACCCGATGATTGACTCTGCAATGTCGGCAATGATGAAATTCCATGGGAATTCGTGGTGTAGGCTTTTGAGGTTTATGATGAGGCAGAGTTAGCCATAGGTCTTCATGCTTGAATGATTCGCGGCACTTAGCTCCAACGATGTGCAAGGACGCTTGTCGTGCAGGGAGGCCCGGGGAAAGCAGCAGATGTCGGAACCGCAGTCGATAAAGAATCGTTGCTTAGTGACGCTTAGTGACTTGGTCGGTGACAAATGTGACCTCTAAATTGGCCATCTCTACGGGCTGCCGTTGAAGTTTCCCGGACGTCCGGCTATGCAGGGTGGTTGTCATTTCCGGGCTTAGTCACCGAAGCGACGATGGTAGTAGGTGTCGCCGTCATTGTTTCCTTGCGATGAATTGGCGTTGCGGTCTTGGCTTTGGATGTGTTTCCCGGGACACAACGTTGGGCGTTGATCCAGGTGTTCTTGAATAGAGTCCTGCTGACGGGTGATTTCGTCGATATGGCTTGAGAGCGCGGAGGTGGGCTGTGGGGCGCCGACGATGTGGACGGAAAGACGGTAGAGAGGCTTCGATGACTCGTTCCGCGATTTCGGCGTGCTGGTCCAGCGGTAGATTTGGCTGAACCTGGAGGATGGACTGTGCGTGAGAGGGTAAACACTGAAGCCAGATTATTCGTAGGAAGGAGTTGTCAACAGGCGTGCTGCCCGCAAGCACACGCATATAGCGCAAGAGCTGCGATGGCTTGCAATCACCGAGCTCTTCGTGCTGAAGAAGTTGACGCACTTTCTTGTCTTCTGAAGGTGAAAGCCGTCAGATCAGTTCCCTCAACAGGTGCAAATAGCAGTCGTCAGCCGTAGGACTTGTGAGTATGTCGCGGAGCTTAGTTGCGTAGCAAGAGTTGAGGTGGGCGACGACGTAGTCGTAGCGCGTCCGGTCCTGGGTGATACGTGCCAGGGAAAACTGCGCCTCGACGTGAGCGAACCACACCTCAGGTGACTCTGCCCAAAATCGGGGGCAGCTTGAAGGCGATGGGACAGACATCTGTGTCGGCGGCGGCCGCAGCAGAGGTAGCACCTCTGCTGGCAACGACCGCTGGAGCTTTGGGGGGCGTAGCCCGAGCAGGGCTGTGCAAAATTGTCAGGCGAGTGCAGTTCATTTCGGATGCGTTGCTGCTGTTCCTGGAGTTGCTGCTCTTGGTTCTGGATCACCTGTTGTAGGGCCTGCATTTGCTGTTGCTATCGCAACACAGGATGTCTACGACCCACCATGCAACCAAGGGCTACAAATTAACAACGCGTTCTCACTCGTCAGCTGCAACAAATCCTAGAACGAGTCCTGGTGTCAGTGAAGAGGTGCAGTGGCCTATACACTCTAGATCTTAAAACGCAGCATTCGTCTTGACACAAGTGCTTCCTTTGGTAAGCGTGTGTATGCTACTGTCATGGGTGGAGGTCAAGGATCCATCTTCTGCTCCTTCATTTATTTATTTATTTTATTTATTTGACAATACTGCTAACTCCTAGTGGAGTCGTTGCAGAGTGGGATTACATTCATGAATCACGCATTAATCTTTTTCAGGAAAACAGTTTCAGGAAAATCAATACAATATAAAGCAAAGAACGAACACAACTCGCTAAGCAGAACAATAGCACAAAATGTAACAATAGCAGGAGATAAAGCAAAGAATAAAGACAACTCGCTCAAGCAAGACATACGGCAAAAGGCATTGAAATACAAAGGGAGGAACATTACATAATCAACTGGCAAGCAATGAGTCGAACATTTCAATGCTGTCAGTTTCAACGGTGGGTGCATCTAGGGCATTCCACTCAACGATCGTTCGCGGGAAGAAGGAGTACTTAAAAACATTATTAGCCGAGTGATATGGAGCGATGGAAAGACTATGTCGCCTTCTAGTATCATATCCTGATGAAAAATGCACATAATTAGACATACTGCCGTTGAGGTGTCCTTTAACTATTTTAAACATAAAACTTAATCTTGCGATTTTATTCCTCTCTGAGGTGTGATTTAGATTGGCCTTCGCCACCAAACCCGAGACCGAGACCCTGTCGTAGCGAATTAAAAATAAATCTTACTGCTTTGTTTTGGACTCTTTCTAACTTATTAATATTAATTTGGGTAAAGGGGTCCCAAACAATATTAGCGTATTCAAGAATAGGTAAGACAAGTGTTTTAAATGCTATAAGCTTTGTGTCACACGAATAATGACGGAGGGAGCGTTTTAAGTAATGCAGTTTGGACATTGCTTTGTTAGTGATCTCTGTTATGTGATCATTCCAGCGCAGGTCACTGCGAATGTGAAGACCAAGGTACTTATAGCGCTCGACGCGAGATAGGATGTTACCATCAATTGTGCAGTCGAATGAGTGTATATGCGTTCTATTTGATATAGACATGACAACACTTTTCTTGAGATTTACTGACATTTGCCATGTATTGCACCATTGAAAAAGCTGATGAAGTTCCCTGTTTAGGTGAAGTTGATCATTAATAGAGTTAATAACGGAGTATATTACACAGTCGTTCGCGTACAACCTTATTTTTACATTACATGCGTCAGCAATATCATTGATGTAGAGTAAGAATAATAATGGTCCTAACACCGATCCTTGGGGTACTCCTGAAAAAACCGGAAGCATGCATGAAGTGGCTTGATTAAACGTGACGCACTGTTTTCTGGAGGTTAAATAAGACTCTATTCAGTTAGAAATCATCCTATTCTTTAGGATGTGCGAGACTTTAAGTAGTAGTTTTGGTTGCGACAGTTTATCGAACGCCTTGGTGAAATCGGGGAAAATAGCGTCGATTTGAGTACGAGTGTTGATCGCCAAAGCAAAGTCATGAATTACTTCAACTAGTTGTGTTACGGTAGAAAACCCATGCCTGAAACCATGTTGTGCAGGTGATAAAACTGAGTTGGTCTCCAAGAATTTCATAACATGCTTGTATATTACGTGCTCCAGTAGTTTGCAGCATGTACAGGTGAGGGCTATCGGTCTATAGTTGGTTATCAGGTGTTCATCGCCTTGCTTATGTAAAGGTTTAACTATTGACGCCTTCCAATCATTAGGTAAAGTACCACTAGACGGTGATGAGTTGAAAATTATTGTAAGATACTTGGCGCACCACAGCGCGTACCGCTTTAAAAACGCGTTGGGTATTTTATCTGGACCAGGACTTTTCTTTTCACTCAGGTCTAACAGTAAATTAAGTACCCCAGATTCCAGTACTTCTAAATGTTCTATAGGAGGCAGGTCACTAAATTTTTTATAAGAAGGGGAGCTCCCATTATCCGTAACAAATACAGATTTGAAATAATCATTAAATTCATTGGCAATTACAGTAGCATCAGAGGTAGAAGCGTTTTTTACAATGAAGGTATCGCTAATAGAGATCACAGGCTTTATGAATCGCCAGAAAGAGGCCGGAGACTCTTTTATCATTGTACTGAGCCTGACATTATAAAAATTGTATTTCTCTTCTCGCATTTTAACTTTAAGTTGCCTAGGTACACTTGAGATTTTATTATGAATGTTTGTGTTATGGTGGTGCTTTTTGTTAGCTTTTTTCAAACGCTTAACCTTCCTTTTTAGATGGATAATCTCTCGTGTAATCCAAGGATTGGAATGCGTTAGTTTTTTTGCTTCTAAGTGGTACAAAGAGTTGTATACAGGCATGGACTGTGTTTCTGAACTTTACCCACAAAGCGTCAACATCACATGTACCAACACTGCGAAAGAAATCGTCGTAAGATGATTCCAACCTGACCAAAATATAGACATCATCAGCCCTTGCAAAGTCATGGAAACATGTGACCTTAACATGATTTGTCGCCTTTAAAGAAGGAAACTGTACAAGCACAGCAGAATGATCAGAGATGCCATCAACTACATCACACTCAATAGTTCCTGCAATGTTGCTTCGAACAAAAAGAAGATCCAGAATGGATTTAGAATCATCCTGAACGCGTGTAAAATCCTGAACTATTTGTCTTAGATCGAAGCGAAACGCAATGTCGATAAGTTCCTCACCACTCACTATATCGTTATTAGTTGCTGAAAATATATTCCAATCAATTCCGGGCAAATTAAAATCACCGCAAAGAACGAGCTTTGTGTTTTGCGATATATTGGAAGCCATAAATGTACTTAGCTCTTCGAAGACCTTTACATCTTCTCCGGGTGGTCTGTAAACTACTCCAATTATCAGACATTTGTTTTCAAAAAACAACTTGCAAAACATGGCTTCAGCTCCAGATGGCTCGGGCAAACGTACAACTTTTAAGCCCTTCCGAAACAGCAGTGCCACACCCGCGCCCCTATAATTCCTATCTCTTCTGTGAGCGCAAAACCTAGGGGGCGTGAATTCGGTATCGAAGACACCGTTATGAAGCCATGTTTCGGTTAAGGCGATTACGTCAGCATCGTGAATTGATGTTAAGTGCTCTAAATCGAGGCTCTTGCGCACAATGCTTCTACAATTTACGTTCAGCAGCTTCAACGAAGAGGAAGGATGTTGGGGTCATTGTTTTACATTTCTAGAAACTGCAACCTTATTGTTAGCTGCCTCATCCCAGATATACAGAGTTCCGTTGACAGATACCTTGTCATAGGAAAGTTTAACCAAGTCCCCGCGTTCTCTGATCTCACTGGTACAATCCCACAACCTTTTTCTTATGTTCCGCAATTTTTCTGAGTAATCTTCAGTCACGTACATACCAGAATTTTTTAGTTTGCCACAATTCTTTAGAATTGACTGTTTCTCTCTGTAATCAAGTAATTTAATAACGATTGGTTCTCGTTCTGTTTGGGCGTTTTGATCCGATCCTATGACATCTTTCAATACCATTTATAGAAAGCTGAAGCTTTTCTTGAAAAAAAATCCTTGGAAACACACTCGTATAGGGATGCCAACGTTTCATCAGAGGGTTCGCGAAAACCATGAATAATAATGTTATTCCGCCTGCTGCGATTTTCGAGGTCGTCAACTTTATCAGCAATGGAGGCAATGCTTTTATCTATATTTTGCATATGGGATTTCACAGAAGCAAATTGCTCCTGAGTGTTGGCCATCGGTGTGACTGATGCCTCCAAGGAATCTAGTCTGTCCTTGAGCTGAACTAAGGTTTCCTCTAAAGACATGCTCTGGTAACTCTCACTACAGCTCTCTTCCATGGCTGCTTCCAATAACTGTTGGACATAGTCTGCAAAATTCCATATCAGAAACAGGACACAAACCTTGTGTTAGAATATCTCTCCGTGTTCTGTATTTTGGCTAGACCTGTGAACTTTTTTTATCCAGGCAGCTACGTCAGGCCATTACCTGACGTAGCTTCGATTATCAAGAAAAAACTGCCAGCTTTGCGTGGAACACACAACACAGTCACAGTGAAAGCTCGAAGAGCAGCCTTTTTGGAGACAGTTGTAAACTTTCGTGGCGCAACTACTACAAATAACGTTTAGAAGTGCCTTCCATTGGGGCTAGCTGGTATGGCATTGGGTAAATGAAATGATGCGCTGCATAGATGAAAAGAGATGAATGACGTAAGAACACGAAATGGAAGGTCCTTGTCAATTCGTGTTCTTGTGTCATTCGTCTCTGTTTATCTATGCAGCACATCATTTCACTTCACAACTACTTCAACTACACTTGCATGACACCTTCTATGCCATGAATCATATTTTTTGTGAAATAGGGAAGCACCCACTACGCCATCATTCGTTATTCTGCAGAGCAGCAAAGTACCCACTACATATCTGTAAGTCATTATGTGCACTTCATTGACGCTGAGGTTGATTACGATGAATTATTGCTGAGCCCTTTGTAATGTACTCGAAGCTTTAAATGACCTCTACTTGCACAATTCGCATTGTGTGATGCCCAGTCATTATTCTACTCTTATACCACGCTATACGTATTACACATGTTAATCTGATCCCCTCTCTGAGATGAAGCGTGCATAGGGTGCTTCTGTGAAGAAATATCATGCACCGGCGTTGCTCTCTGATAGAATAACACAGAGGGCCCGGGTTCGAATCACATTCTCATTTCATTTCATGCAATAGCGGTTACGGACACTGGCGGTACAGAGAACTACGGCACTGTTACCTCGTAACAGCTTTCGCTGTTAAACTGGTTGATTAGCATGTGCCACCAAACCAAAGGGGCATTACACATTTTCACAAACAAACTCACCATAAGTAGCGCTCTCTTTGACTGGGCAGACGACTTCATTTCCTTTTTTAGACTTCAGCAGCTTCCGTTTGAACAAAGGCTCGCCGTCACTGCCACAAGCTTGCTGACGGGTACTATTTGCATTGTGGTGCAGGACCGCAAGCATGGTTCTGCAGAGTGGAGCAAAGCGATAAGACAAATAGAACAAGCAGTCTTCAAAGAATTAATGTAAACTGAGCTTCACCTAGCGGACATCAAAGCTGGTGAATACGCAACGGACGTCGGGGCGAAACGGATCATGAAGGAGTGGAACGCCTCAAACATGATGTCTGTGCATCCGAGGACAGTTGTCCAATGTGTTTGAGTAGGCGAACATTCAGAACTGTCCCACAAAGCTTCTTGTAAACTTCACTCCCTGCAAAAGGTAACATGCACTATATAGAGAAACTGTGTGTAGCTACATATTGCTACCTCAGCAAACGCTGCTTCACATTCATAAAATGTTAGCAATTTTTTGCAGAATCTGATAAGAAAGAATTATGCACAAAAAGAATCAATACACACCAGGATCAAGCCAGTCCTTGTGAGAAAGCTGTTCGTGCAGGCACCGATGATATGGGCCCTCATGGCCACTGTGGAGGTTCACAATATGTCTTGTCAGGCCTGCAATATAATCTGACACAGCCTAAGTGAACAGTATGAAGGCCCTTTCTCATTAGAGAGACGGTTCACAGATCACTGCAGTCAATGATCACCCAACACGCATTCCTCTTCTTGCACATGAAAAGTTGCTGTGTTTGTGCTCAAACAGTCCTAGATCTCCCACATGAAATATTGCACATTGCAAAAGTGACCATTGCTGAGTCCTTTCAATAAAATTTTAGCTTGTTGGCAGCTGAGCAAATGGTGTTACATCAAAATCTACTTCTAAAGAAAGCACTCTGTGAAGGTTCAAAGAAATTTTAAAAATTTCAGGGCACGTTTTATTGAGTGGAATGTGACACTATCTCAAACAAAAAATCTCATTTCACATCTTACAGGCATATTTTTAATTGACATCATAAGGGCACATATTTAACTGCTTTCTCAGTGCTTATTGGCTTGCGGAAAAAAACATTTTTCCAGAAGTTGTTTTACATAAACACAGTTAAAGGGACCCCGAAACGGTTATTTGAAGCTTTGTCAGCGTTTAGACTAGAGAATCATCAAACCATTGGCACCACAAATTTAGCGACACGTCGTGTACCAGGGCGGCTACGGACAAATATATTGTACCCTCCTTCTCACGCCTGCACATTTGGTCTAGCAATTAATTTATTATTAAATATTTTTACCAACACGCGAGCTGCTGGAGAGTCGGGCAACACTGGCGCACTTGCGAGCCTTGACATAACAAGCAGCTTGCTGTGCGAGCATCTGCATTCCGGCGAACGATATTGTTGCGTGGTCAGCTGCGCATGAAATCGAAATATTTTACCTCTCTTCTGCTTGGCACCAAAATTTCACAATTTTGAGCGGCTGAACTTGTAGTAGAGGATGATGGGACCGCTCTTTGCTGCATGGGATATCACAGGCGCCATGGCAAAACGGCGGTCACCGGCGGTGGGTGGGATTTAAAGCCGGCGCCTTCTAAGGCCTGTTTTGCACTGAAATATTCTTTTACGGCCCACTTTTCATATCCGTATAGGCATAATAGACCCTCTACCTCTAGTTTTTGCTGAAAACCACAAATTCGTGGGTGACCGTGTCATGGCCCCCTTAATGTTTCAGCCATGAAACTTTTTACTCTCTGGTGTTTTGTTTTACTTTATGCCACAAATAAAATTACACCATTTCAAGCAATTTTCAAAAAGATGTAAACGAAGTGGTCATAAAGCAACTTCGTTTAATTCAGCCTTAAGTTACGCATCAAGCCCTCCAGATAAGAATAAATGAGATAGTTCACTAGCCTTTTAGTTTGTGTTTTTCAGATGTGCATTCGGGGAAAGTATTTTTAATACGACAAGATAAATTTCAAGGTCTTCATCCAATATCACTATCAATAATGTACTGCTGAACATTTGAGAGACACGTGATGCTGGACATTTTTGTAGCACACACACCTGCACTCTGCCTCTTTGCCAAGTGAATGTGTGCAGGCCACCTGGCAGGCAGATAATTTCATTACAAATAACATGTTTTTGTCAATTTACCACATCTCATTTTCAATGGGAGAGTCTAACAGTGTTACTTGGTGACTCACAAACAGAGCAAGCTAGGGCACAATAAATATTGCTGAAAGCTCTCCTAGTTCACATTACATGTCACGAGCCACTTACTCTTCCACATGCTGATCCGAAGAGCCACATTACCCTCGGAAATTGCAACACTGAAGTAGAGGTGGTTGTATATCGATTGAATCGATCCAGTCAATATGGCACAACCAGTCATCTTTGCAATGCCCTCAAGTTTTTTCCGCAGACCTGAAATACACAAAGTACATATACTGGATGATTTGGCACGATGCTAGTTTGCTATGTTTAAGGCACCCTATAACACTAGAGCAAGAAGTGACCGCTATAACAAAATTGTGTGTCCCATATTTATATGTAGGTTATGATATTGGTGGAAGCTCAAGGTCACAATTTACAGTGCAACTAGTGTTCGGTCTACTAACCTTTCACAACATGCCAGCTGTCCAGGTCATGCTTGAGGCCTGGCTCTTCCTCCCTGGTATATTTGCGAATGCCAGGGTGTCTGTCTCTGGTCACTGATGAGACCTCCAAGCCTTTAGATCGCACTTCGCGAAGGCATTGCACACAGCCCACTTTCTCCATTTGCGGCTTGTTTTCACCTGTGAATCCTTCAAACAACAACAAAGAAGGGCAGTAAAGCTACAGGTAAAACAATAAAACTAGACTTGTGCAACACAGAAGAAATTCAACTCCATTATCAGCGAAGCTTCTTAGGCTGAACAGTAGCAACACACATTGCGCGCATAAGACTTCTCCATTTGAAAGTATTTGCACATAATGCTTCAGTGAATATTTTAAGGAATTTTAACATCTGCAGTGAATAATCGACGCACGATGTATCGGAGGGAGTTCAGGTCATAGCACTCAAAAGTACTTGAATAATCATAAAGCTCATGGTTTCGCACATTTCATCGAAATGCACACTTCACGAGTCATGTGCCTTTTTTTCAGGAAACCAAGAGATCTAGCATATTATTTTTCTGGTGCTTTTATACTTGCATTTACAGTTCCTATGTAAAAAAATACTTATAACATTGAAAATGCCCAGTGAACCTGGCCGACCTACACTTGAGTAAAGTTGAGGACTTTCTTGCTGTCTGCGTCCATCAAAGTGTAGGTGAGGTACTTGGCCGAGTGAACGGGCGAATCACACCGGCCATCTCCAAGCAAATGTAGCTCACGGACCTTACAAGCTTCCACAAGAGAGACTTGTTGCGTAGTCCACACCTGCACATGAAACACTACATGATTCCAGCTCTGTAGAAGCCTATGTTGCATTACCTTCGTTATGGCCGGCACAAGGCAACCCTTTTGGTAGATGTTATATGCTGATGCAGTGAACACTTCAATGTTCACTGAAGCCAGCAGCCGCAAAAATTTGATTGCACTGGCACCACTGAACAAAATGGCCCCAGCTAGCAGCACCTACCCGCTGCCATGCCATTTGTAGTGGGTTGGCTGCACCAAGCTTTCTCATGGCCTAGAAAGCATCTGGCCTTCACGGTCAGGGAATTTCCTTTAGTGTGTTTTCGTATAGTGCAGGTGTCTCCACACTGATCACAAACACTGAGAAGCTCCCGCAGGCAACTCTAAAATACGATGTATTTGCTTTCTTGGTGCAGCGCTGCTTCGTCCCTGCGAAAAGAGATCGTGTTACTATAGTTCACAGTACTATAACGAATGTGCCAAACATACATGCTGTCATCTGACGATGGTTTGTAGCTGGTGTCGTTGGTGTCATTGAAAGGTGTTGTGCGGCCACTCCGAGGGGTAGCAGGATCAGAAGCCATAGAATGATCGGCGTCAGACCTTTCGAAAGGCGTTGACACTGATGGAGGGGGCGAACAGTAGCCCACGACGACTGGTGCTGCCCGTGCCACTACACAGTAATCAATCGGCACAGGAAACATTGCCGTCTGTCTGAGCGCTACTGCTCCTCGTGTTGGTCTGCCACTGCGTCCCTAAGGCAGAACACCGATTCTCATGTGATGGTATTTTACGCATATGTAAAAGAATTTTGCACGGAATTCAAAACACAGGCATATAATGTCAAAGAAATGCAAAAACATAAAGATCAGCAAAGAAAATGTCAGTCATAAAGTATGCATACTAAAAACTAATGCCACCTCTTAGTTCTTTCTGAGAGTACCTGTACTGTTCGTGCAACTTATTTCCAATTTTTTTCTTCAAAACATAAAGCACAGACCAGGCCCCTTTTATGACACATGCTTAGTTGAGGCAGCTGGTGCAAGCCCATAAAGAAAAATCTGTAGAAATGCAGCCAGAGTAAGCGAAGGCAATGTGCATTACAAAGCAAAAAAGTCATTAGAGAGTCTGTTCAGACAAGCCATACCGTGGAGAAGAAAAATGTGTGCCATCTCAAGCATTGCATAAAAGTGCAACTGCTCAGCAATGTTTTAAGCAAGCTCGATATGCAGTCATGCTGCAGCTGGCACAAGTTGTCCAGTGACAGCATAGGATAATGCAATAAGGTTTCACTGCAAATGGGTTGTGCGCAATCGCGCAAGGTGGCGGAAGGATTAGGAAAGGAAAATAGACAACCACCTGTTTGTAGCACGAAGACACAAGGAAATCCGTACGGATTTCTCAGAAAGAACGCCTTCTTAGTTGCCGAAAAAATTTGTTCTGGTCCGGGGTTCAACCCGGGACCAATGTCTTTCCGGCGCGGTCGCTCTACCAATTGAGCTAACCAGGAAGCCAGCAATCGGCAGCGCAAGGGTGAATTTATCGACAACTCCAAGCACATGGACACAAGTAATGCGAATGAGTTCTGCGGAATCCCGCAAGGTGGCATAAGGATTAAGAAAGAAAAAATATAAAACCACCCTTCGTAGCACGAACTCACAAGGAAATCCGTATGGATGGTTGTCTATTTTCTCTTTCTTAAGGTTTCACTGGCGGGAAAAAGTGCCGTCCAGAGGGAGGTTTATCATCTCAAACTTTCAAGTCAGTGCCTTGTCAGTGCACAGTTGAGTCTGAGTTAATAAAACAGCTGTGCTTCAAGCAGAATTAGTGTTCAGAATACCAGGAAAATTTAAGATTAAAAAGTTCATAAGAACAGCTTATATGGAGGTAGCTGTACTACAACAAAAGCAATTCAACGAAAACATTGAAGACATGGTCAAGAAGTTCTGGTAACAGACATTGTTTGGTCAGGAAAAAAAGGCAGGCTCCTGGAGTGCCAAATTTAATGCACTAACATGCTTAGTTACGGCATTAAATATGAAACAAATGGTACCTGCTGAACGGTATCTTGGAGTGTGCTTACAGGTAGAATATGAGCCGTCTTTTGACGCATAGTTGTGGTCGTCATGTTCCATCAAAAATAGAATTGCAAGAACAGTATGCTGAGTGTGCTGCTAATCAATACTTTGAAATACAGCATGGAACTAAAAGGATGAAAAGAAAGACAATGAACAAGTGCTGTACTATAACCACAGACTGTTTAAATAAAGCAAATATTCGATAAAATGCACTAATGGTAACATGAATGATATTGAGAAATTCTAAAATTAGCAGCAAGGTACTTCCAGCGTACGAGACATGGCAGACGGCCATGGAACACACACACCACCTACTACCTGATTAGGGTAAGTTCCCACTATCACGTGCCCTCAATTCCTGTACGCTGACATTACCTTGGACTGGCACCTGACGAGGGCGATAGTTCCTCACACTTTTCCGAGCAATTATGGCGGTGACTTATAAACGCTTCGCCAAAATTCGCAAGGGAGAATTTTCGAATAGGAAAATTTTGTTATCATTCAGGCATCACTTGTTTAAATTCGAAGTAAAACAATCCATCACTTCCCGTTTTCCCATTCGGATGAATTTATTGCTCCGAAAATTGTATGTGTCTTAGGCGCAGTAACTTCGACAGGATTGGGGGTACACGTAGCAAAGCAGGGGCAAGTCACACCTATTCACAGTAGTCGTTATATCGCCAGTGACAATATTTTTCAAGTCAGCTGAACTTATCAAAGACATGGCATAGCCATCTGGTAGTGCGTTTTCGTGGTACCACTGCCTTTCTACGTCAGCAATTAGCAGTTCCACTTATAAAATACAAGGTCTGAACCTTGGCGTGCGTATGAAAATAGCGGGCAATGATTTCATTGATAATGATCCCATCAAAAATTCATCGATACACTATAATTAAACACGTCCTTTCTGCGTCGTCCCATTTATGCTGCAGGCGTCAGGGATCAAAATTTGCGAAAAAAGGTTTGAGGTTTATCTTTTGCAACAACATCGTCTATGACGCAGGAAAGCTGACACTTCGACAAAAGGCGAAGAGAGAACCACAAGCGCAACCCTCTCAGTCGGAGCTCAGTATGTCGACGTTCAGAGACTGTAAAAGAATTGTGCATATATAAATTAATAAAGTCTGTACCATATCAAAGAGGTTCAGCAGGGAAGATTTTGTCGTTAAGCTTTCATGTCTTTGTTCAAAAAGGTAAAGCGACTTTTTTCGTAAACGCGCATACTTCGTGTGAATCAGAATTTGACGCAAAAAAGTTTTCCGTCAGTATTTGTAACTTACACCTCAGAAATAAGACTACTAAGGACATTTAACGATGCACACAGCATGATGTACTGTGTGGCTCTCTTTAAAACATTTTCCAGCAGTGTTGTAGTAATGTTAATTATATTTAGAGCCCACGTAAGCGGCACATTCAATTGGTGTGATGCTTCAGCGTGATTTTTGGGGTGAGGGTGTAAAACAACCCAGGATCGTCCTTTAGGTTCGGTAGTTCCCCCACTGTTTTCAAGTTGTTAGCTTCACGAGCTTGAATGAGTACCAACTGACTGATGACGCGACAGGTAGAGAGAAAAGATACGTCGTTTCAATCAACACGAGTCGGTGAGAAAGCTACAGTTGAAGAATCGCCTTATTCAAAACTTCAAAATTTTGCAATTTATGGTCATGTAGAAGACACTCGTGACATTGAAGCCAGAACTGAACTATAGGAAAAGTAGTTAGTCTTCAAATGTGTAGTGTACGTATAAGTATGATCAAGTGTAGCGGGAGAACGACGTGCCTATAACGCATTGGGTCAGTTAAAGCAACATAATAAATACAAAAAAAATGGGAAAAGCAGCGGAGGCGGGCCGCGAGTTAGGTGAGAGGTGTTACAATAAAAAAACAACACAATGCAACTGCACTCTGTGAAACCTCAGGAAGTGCGAAGCACGGACACCCAGCGACTACCGTTCGTAGACTTCCCAGTGCTCCGCTTACCAGAGCGTCGATGATGCCAATTTCTGAGGTAGGTATATACGGCTTCACTGGCACGAGTACCACATTTTAGGGAGATCCGATAACTCTGTGTGCATCATAAGTGCTAATTTTTTGCTGCTGTTTATCGACTTCTTGCATTTTACGCAGGTCAGATACATGTAGTCTGCAGCGAGTTCCGTCGGGTACTCCCCCTTTCAGATTTAACGTCGTAGAGTGCCGGTGAGAGACGAAATCGTGCGCTGTGGTGCTGGTGCCATCTCTGCAAGCACTGGTCAATCTGAAGGACGATCTACGCCGTTTTCTCATTTTAACGTGGTTTTGAGCATTCCTAGGCTTGTTATGGCCTGTATTGAGAGTTGTGCTGTAAGCGTCATCACGCCCCATGAAATCCGTGTATTAACAAAAAAGCGGAGTCCTAAAGTGCTCCACATTTAAAATACAAACCCAACTCGCACTACTGAGGATGAATCGGAGATCACTGGCTAAGGCTGTCGTCCTGAAGTGAACACAGCATTGCCTGAGGATGACGGAGACGATGATGAGTGACCAGGAATATGCCTGTCAACAATTTTGAAAAAAATATTGGGTTCAAAGCCTAACGGAAGGGCGTTCTCTTTAAATCTTGACGCTGCGCAATGCATGGCAGGGGCAATAATGTGACAAAATCTTCACGATCACGTGCAAAATATGAAAGCTGCACGGCATTTTACTGGAATCGTCAATAATATAAAGAATTGAGGGCTTCGTTATGTAAGCAGTTAAAGTTTCAAGAAAGCTTTAGGAATGCAATTCACGCGGTGTATCTGCAGTTGTAGGCGACACTGGGAGTATTCGCCAGCGTCATTCGTAGCCGGGATGGGCAATGCGAAACATTTTCTAGCCGTACGAAAATCAAAAATATCTCAGCCATAGCAATGCGTTGTAGCAGCGATGTAAAAGAAACCTAAGTCAAAAAGAATTGATTCACTGATAGATTTTTTAATTTGTTTCTACAGACTGCATGCTGTACCTTCTCCCCTCCTCTTTTCCTTCCTCCCTCAGGATCACATCACCTCACCTCACTTATTTTTTTCACCTTTTGATATTCTCTAGTATACATGGCCATGCTTTACCCATTTCAATCCGCTTTTTCATCCTTTATCTGCTCCTAACCCTTCCTTCCTTCCCTAACCCCCTTGCTATAAAAAAAATTTACACCATCTTCCCAAAGGGAACCCTGATGGGATGCGAAGCAGCAGCGTTGCGCATGGGAGCGGTGGAGAGGGGTGAAGCGAGAGAGAGGTGACACGTACAGACATGCTTCAACGCGTACGTTAGGCGTGCGTCAGGCGGCAGCTGCGGGCGCTGTGGTGAGCGCGCGGCAGGCGAGGGAGAGTGACGTCAGCGCGCGCTGCGAGGGGGAGCGTGACGTCAACGCGCAGCTGCGGCGTGACCTACTTGGCACCGCTCCAACACGTGCGGCGAGGGGGAGCGCGTTGCGGCGCGTTCGTACGGACGCACGGACGGAGGGACAGCGTTACACAGCCTAGTCAAAGAGCTGCTTCGCATCTAATATACTATACATGGCTCCTCACCGGCGTATCACGCCTCCATACCCTCACTGCTCTTTTCCACTCCTTGGCATATCATACCCTTTATGGCTATGCTATGTTTTACAATCTCCCCCTCTTCATCTTCTCCACTCCGCTTTCCCACCTAATGGGTATAGTAAACTATGCTTTACTATGCATTAACTATCATCCACATCCCGTACCGTTGCACTGTATAGCAATACTCGTCTTTCCTCCTCTCTTTCGTTCTCCCGCACTTCACCTATTTTGCGCGAACCACAAATGGTGATATGTCAAGCTTAAACAGCTCGGCAGTTAAAATTAATTCTAGCGTAAATACTTACCGTTATAGTAAATAATATATAACCTTAGTATATGAAAAACATGACTGACAACTCAATAAAAAAAACCACCATGCCTTTTTTGAACACTCTTGCGGCAGCTACTACAAGCTCACTTACATGGTACCCAATACGCCATAGATCATCAAATCATCACAATTTTTGTGTAGTGGGGCACCGTCCACTATGCCATTATTCGTCATTCTTCGGAAAAGCGCGGTACCCGCTCTACACTTGTAACGCATTGTGTGCACTTTGTTGACGCTGTGGCTGACGACGATGAAGAATTATGCCTTAGGCTTTTTAATGGGTTGGAGCATTGAACGACCTACTCGTTACGCAATTCGCATTGTGTGACGCCTGGTTGTTATTTTACTGTTCTAAAACGCTTTACAACACATGTTAATGCGATTGCTTACCATGACAAGAAGCCTGCATAGGGTCAGTTTGCAATGCAGTTTCAAGCACCGGGGTAGCTTTGCATTGAAGGAAAAAAGCGCCGGGGTAGCTCTGTGCTACAGTGCTGGGTTGTCAATACAAGGCTTCTGGCTTTCCTTTATATGAGGCCAACAACGCACACGCCCTCCATCACGCTGTCAAAACAAGCCACTCGGTAATTCACCTCCCGCTACGCGTTGTCACACGGCAGTCGAGTCTCCACGAGGCTCATGCGTGTTGGATCGTTCATGCGCTCGCCCTCAACAAGTTCCTGTATTTTGTACCTCATGTCCAATACAACCAAACCGAACTTAACACCATCGAAAGAGCTCTGTTAGGTGTCTACGCCATCCTTATGGTAAATGCTGGTAAAACCCGATGCAACGAAACCGGATTGCACAAAGCTTCTGATATAACAAAGAAATTTCGAATACCGAGCGAAGTCCCACGTGGCTTAGTATTGTTATCTACTCGAACTTACGAACTGGCTTCGTCGCCAAGCTCACTTTAACAAATGTTTTCCAGAAATAACTGAGTGAAAAGGCGGTGATTGCCTTCCAATTTTGCAGAGACGGGTATTTCTTTGAGCGTCGGCTCTGACTCTGTCGCATTAAAATGTCTATGCGCCCTAATCACGGTTTCATAGCTTCAGTGTGACGAGGCTACACGCAGCGTTCATACATAGAACATTGGACTCGGGAGTCAGTAGCGCCCTTGCGAACCGGATGGTGCTATGAGCGGTTCTGACTGGCTTTGTGATTTCATGGCACTAATCATATCCTTGCAACTATCTGTCTCGGTTTGCGCACGCAATCACTTCATTCCTTCTCGGTGTCTCCGCATATTATTGTCCCGTGAATGCTTCACGTAACCGCCTTTCCGGCCTGTCGTCACTCGGGCACGGTGTGCCTTACGTGACGGGCGACATGAGAGCCTCCCCGTCAGGGCCGCCCTCGTGTTGCCCTCGCAGACTTTTCGAACCCGCAGGGGTAGATTCGTGGGAAGAACAATTGCCAGGTGGCTTTTGGTTGTCGCTATGTTAGATATTTATAATTCGAAGAACCACACAATTTTTTTTCCTCAATTTTACGAACTTGACGATTGAACCAAATAAATCGAGCATCCTGATCACTTCATTAGATCGAGTTTCAACTGTAACTACTCTGCTGTTTTGTACCTGTTCCATTCTTAATATATAATACCTGTGTCACCCGGGCACTTTTGAAAGGCCTTCGAGTCGACGGCTGTCGAAACGCCGCAGCTCCATCGACTCGATAGAGTTGTCACGCTGCTACACGGCAGTTTTCAACGGTCGTTGAGTGGTTCAGGTGTTTCTCGCAAAAAAATGTGTGGCGCTGCAAATATTTATATCCGTTTTCAGAGCCGGCACAGTTTTTTTTTTCCTTTTTTGGCGGCAGCGCGTTGGCCATTTCCCACAAAGTACACACAAACACAGTAACTCCACCGAAAAAAAAAATCACATCCTAGAATTTAATGCCCCACATACCCACACAAAAAGAAAAAAGCACTGCACAACTGCAAATAATAAATAAAACACTTCGAAGCAAAATGAACACGTGCAGATGAAGAAAGAAGCGAAAAGCAAATACTGACACAGGAAAAAAAAAGCAGCGACCAATATGGCGGCGGAGACAGAGTGGCGATAACGATAACGAGCACGGCGAGCTAGCACATTGCTGTTGTCGAGAGTATGAGCAGTTCGTACATTCAAAATGGCAGAAATACTTTATTAAATAATTTGTTATGCTCACGCATGATACTTTTTAAAACATAATGGTGCAATTTTTCTTTTTCTAATCGTGGGTTTGGGCACGCTGTGAACGAGAGTGCAAGTTTGCGCTGTTTCCGCTTCCGTCGCTCAATAGCTGTCGAAGTTTCAACGGACGGGTTGGGTGCTCCGTTGACTCGATAGAAAATTGACTCGACGGCCTTTCAAATCGCCCGTGTGGTAGCTCGTGCTTGACAGTTGAGTCAATAGACCGTCTGTTCAAAGGCCTTCCAAACGCCCGTGTGACACCGGTATAAGTTAGTGAAAGTTAGTGTTGCGCAAATGTCGTTGCTCATTTTAGTTTTCAGTTGGGAAATCTTTTTTATTTGACTATAGGAACCAATAAAAGGCATGACCAGATGAAGATGACTTAGCAAAAGATAAATGAAGAAGGTTTAGCAGCACTGGACTGCAACGAATTGGAGCAAAAACAAATTTTATGACTCTGCGAACAATGACACCTGCCTTTCCATTCACAAAAGTTAATGCAAATGAAAAAAAAAAATGTACATTTTTTTGCTTTTAAACAACACAAAGAACGGTGACATGTGCTTGAAAAGTGGGGCTGCGGGTTATATGCGGCAGTAAATGCATGTTTTTTTCATTGCGTTGTTTTCATAGGAGTGCGGGGTTAAATGCGGAAAATTATGATCACCTCTGTCTCTGCCGTTGGCACACAACAGAGGTCATATTCTCAAAAAGACGGTGCTAGCCCCTTGTTGTTTTATACCCCACCAGAATTCAATGTATACCCGATTTTAAGGTGGCAAAAAGTGCAGCATATGCCTCCATTTTTTTTAAATCAGAAAAGAATTCAACACGCACAATTTACATTCGCAATGTGACTTTCGGTGATGCGTAATCTTCATTTTCGATATCCTCACACATTAACTGCATGCGCTCTAAATAGGTTTGCAGCCATCTAAACCAATTGTTGCACATGCCTCAACTACACTAATTGATCTTTCAATGCTTGCAATATTCAGAAAAATAGATACACATATTGTGAGGAACCGCTTTATTCGAGTCGAGCTCGGGCTCACACACGCTGATGATGATATATATGGATGAGGAAGTTGTACAAATGATGGTGATATGTCCAGTCGACAAGGAAGAGTCACACTAAATCCCTCTCGCGCTGGAAACGGCCGCCTGGCCGTGCTATAGGATTAGGGAACTGCGTTGTGTATAGGGCTTCAACCGAGATACATGCATGATTTCTGTCCCACGGAAGCGGTGACCGGAGGAAGGCCTAAGGCATGGTAATTAACAGTGGATGTTTGCTCAATGACCGTGTAAGGGCCACTAAAGTGACTCATGAATTTTTTCCCATAAGCCTGGTGCGCGCACCGGAGTCCAGGTGGCTTTTTCTCCAGGCGAAAAGGGGACGGCACGATGAGTCGTGTCGTAGCGCGACTTCCGAGCTTCTTGGGAGATGTTCGTGTTGATTCGGGCAAGGTAACGGCAGTTTGCGAGGCGAGACTGAAATCGTTCGGATAAAGGGCCTGCTGAGGTTGCATGAGCCGAAAGGAACGAGACGTCCAGAGCGAAACTCGGTGAGATGCCACAGACAAGGAAAAAGGGAGAAAAGCCGGTAGTGCGTTGCGTAGCCGTATTATGGGCGAACGTCACCAACGGCAGAATTGCATCCCGGTTCGTGCGGTTGGGGCTGATGTACATTTCAGTGTTGTCCGAGAGGGTGCGTTGAAAGCGTTCTGTCAGGCCGTTGGTCTGCGGATGGTAAGTAGAAGTTGCCTTGTGAATGGTGGTGGCGGCGCGCAGAACCTCGGCAAGAACAGAAGAAAGGAAGACTGTGCCGTGGTCGTTGAGCAGAACGCGGAGAGCTTCATGTCGTAAAAATATGTTGCGCAGACAAAAATCACCCACTTCAGTAACAGTCCCAGCTTACTGCGAGCTTGTTTCCGCCTAGCGGGTTAGATGGTCAACAGCATTCGCAATCCAGCGATTCCCAATGGAGGTCAGGGCACGAGGGCCGTACAAGTCTATCCCGACGACTTCGAAAGGCAAAGCGGGACAAAGAATATGTTGAAGGAGGCCAGAGTGAGCTGTGGTGGGTCACTTACGGCTTTGACAGTGGACACATGAGGCAGCATACTTGGCAACGGCTGAAAAGATGCCCGGCCAGGTGCAGTGACTTCGTATTTTCTCGTACGTTTTGCGGTAGCTGAGATGACCGGCGGTGGGATCATCGTGAAATGTTTGAAGAACCTCACGTTGCAGAGAACTTGGTATAACTGGGACCCATTTGTTTTCATCGACGTGATAAACCTAGCGATGTAAGGCACCACTGTGAACCTTGGTCAAGTTATCGACGAGGTCGGGCGTTAGGAGGGGCGGAAGTACCCTCCAAGCGTGCTAGAATAGAGCGACAGAAAGGGTCGACGTATTTATGCGACGCAATGAGAGATGGGCTGCCGCATCTTAGCCAATTGAGCGTTGAGATGGGTGATGCAGTCGCGGTGGGAAGTGGCGATGGTGAGTTATTATGGCTGGGCAGTGGGCAACGAGACAGGGCATCAGCGTATTCATGCTTTTTTGCAGGCCTGTAGGCGACATCGAAATCGTGCTCTTGCAAGCGAAACACCTAGCGACCAAGTAGACCCAATAAGTTTTTTAGCGACGAAAGCCAGCACAGTGCGTTATTTTTAATAACGTCTTTAAAGTGGCTTCCGTGGAGATATGGGCGAAATTTTTGAACTGCCCAAACAACAGCAAAACACTCCTGATCTGTTACTGTGTAATTCTTCTCTGCGGCAGTAAGGGCAGGACTGGCGTAAGCGACGACTCGTTCATGTGCGGTGGTGTCACGTTGCAGAAGAACGGCACCAAGACCATGGCTGCTGGCATCAGTGTGAAGGATGGTGGGTGCGCACGGATCGAAGTGGCATAGTACCGGGTCGGATGTCAGGGTTGGCTTCAACTCCAAGAAAGCCGTATAACAGTCTTCACGCCAGACAAAATGCGCGTTACTTGCGAGCAGTTGGTGGAGCGGGGACGCAAGCTCCGCGAAGCCACGTATGAAGCGCCGGAAGTAAGATGCCAAGCTGAGAAAACAGCGCAGGGCTTTTGACGCAGCGTACGGGGAAACTTGAGGACGGCGGCAAGCTTCTCAGGGTCCGGTCTGATTCCTTCTTTGCTGACTAAGTGCCCAAGGACCTTGATCATCTTGCTGGCGAAGCTACAATTTTTTTGTATTCAGCTGTAGGCCAGTATTTGCTGTACGTTGATGCTCACAGATATAATTGGAAGCGCTCCGTAGTGACCATAGTAAGCAGCGACACGATAATCATGCTGTCCAGCGTATCACTGTACACGTCTTTGATCGCCAAGGCCGAATGTTTGGCCATCGCGTTGGCGAATAAAAGTCGAGAGCGAAACGTCGGGCAGGCATACATCACCATAATCTCCGATTCGTAGGAGGCGTGTCCACTCTTTACGAAAGGCCGCCTCCCATCAAAAATTTGCAACCTCTTAGGGAGCGAACTGAACAACACTTATGGTTTGGTCTGGTGCCCGGGACATGCAAGCCTAGAGGGTAACGAGAGGGCGGACGCTCTAGATCGCGCGCTCATGAACCGAGCGGGGCACCAGGCTCCCCTCCCTGCTACCACCACCCAACACTACGCACGATGCCTTTCGCGATGAGGAAAACAACGACCCTGCTCGGATGGCTCCGCGAGAGCTTCTTGCTCATCAGCCTTGCGCACGGCAGAAATATGGCGCCCTCCACAAATCTGTAAAAGCGGAAGAGGCCATAGACCTCCCCCAGAATTCAAACGGGGGTCTATCCAAATCTATTGCGATTGCACAAAATTTTTCCAACTTTGTATGGGCGCGATTGCCCGTGGCGTGGCGACTCGCCACCGGCCCTCTACCGTATCTCGTGGGGATGCATTAAAAGGCCACATAAACTCAATGGCTTACGGCGTGAGTATAAAATAGAAAACTCTTTGGAGCAATGGGAGGCACTCCTCGCTAGCTCGGAAACGCAGGTGCAATTAGCACTTCTGGACCACGTCCGGCTGGCGGCACACGTCAGTGGAGCCTTGGGCATGGGGCCCCACTCATCGAGCTCCTGAACCCCATCCCTTTCCCCTAATAAAGGTTATTCTTCTTTGCAAGGCAGGCTAGGACTTCTTCGAGACGCTGTAGATGTTGCGAGAACGTGCACGCAAACACTACGATGTCGGTGAAATAGCATAATCAGGATTTCCACTTCAGACCACGCAGTACACTGTCTATCATGCGTTCGAAGGTAGCGGGTGCATTACAAAGTCTAAAAAAGCATAACATCAAATTCATACAGCCCATCTGGGGTGAAAAAGGCGGTCTCTTTGTCAGATTCGGACATCGGTATTTGCCAGTAGATCGATCGCAGATCAAGGCTAGAAAAAATACTCGGCGCCATGTAACGAATCCAGTGCGTCGTCGATGCGTGGCAGAGGGTAAACATCTTTGCGCGTTATCTTGTTCAGCGCACGCTAATGGACGAAAAAACGTACTGTTCCATATTTATTTTGCACTAAAACAACTAAAACAATATCATGATCTGTTGGGGAATATTTTCGTATCTAAAGCTTTTTAATGAGTTTGGCATTAAAGCAGCATCGCGCTGTCACCACTATCTATACATTACATGGTAACTGTTCGCTCGCCACCTTGTTCATTGCTTAACTTGCTTTACGGATGTTGTGACTGCTACAAACGCAGTTTCGGTTTTATAATAAATTGTAATGCACTGGGAATTTCTAGACCTGTTTCTTTAGAAAAAAAGGTGCACACTGCAGCTGAGTAACGATGCTACTTATGTTATTTACATCCATCTTAGATGTCAGTGCGTAGACTGTGATACTGATATTATATATTCTATAGCTCTAACCACCCTTTGCGTTTCGCACATCCCCCTAATAACTGTTCCATTCGTCATTGGTTTCAGTATTTGTGTGCTCTGCCAAAATTTTTTGCTCACATCAAAGTGATTTTTGGCTTATTTTAGATGGTTTGGTGTTACACATGGAGAGGTGTGAAAAAAGGTCTTCCAAGTCAGAGTGGTTGGGAGTGTGGAGGATAAGCTGAAATTCATCACAATGCTAAAAAAAAAAAAAAAAAAAAAAAAAAAAAAAAAAAAAAACAAATCAGTGGTTCATCGGCATGTACAGCGATCAGAGCTTCATGTGGTTACATAAATCACTTGCATAAATTGATGTGATTTTCCCAGGATTGACAAGTTACCGCAGTGCCCCAGGCTGCTGTTACTAAGAAACTGTCTATGATTACCAGTGAAATATGACTCATTTGATGGCAACAATGCTCCTCAGATGTGCACCACATACGAGCTGTAGGTTCCCGTGTTGATATGTTTGAAACGGCCAAAGTACAGCAATATATAACCCTACCATATAAAAAGCCGATATATGGGCAGATAAAAATCGGCCAGATATGAGATCCATAAAAGAGTCTATGTACGGCCATATTACAAATTGGACATATGTGGACATATATGATCCTTATGCCCCATATCTTGCCAGATCTGTACAATTTTTAATGTCCGACCTTTTATGTAAGTTCATATGGAACTTCGCTAAGAGAGGTAAAGCATAATATATCAGAAGGCGGGGAAATGACCTCTAGAGAGACCAAGAAATAGAGAGAAAAAAGGTAAAGCAGAGCCTTGCGTAATGTGGTACATCATGGGGTGGGAAATACATCAAAAGGTGAGAGGGAGGAAAAAACAAGGGGGAGAGAGTAAAACATTACACAGCCTTTCATATAATAGTATAACGATGGGAGGAGGGAACTCAGGAAGTGAAGTGAATAGGAAAGCCTCGCCATACTATCGCTACTGGGATACACTCATCAAAAGAGAACGGATCTTCAGGAAATAGGTGCGTTTTAAAAGCCAACAATAGGCAGCCAAAACAACATTTTCGGCATCCAAAATCGTAAATATTGCATCAATAGGTGTCATGTAAATTCAAGTATGCCATGCTTTCCTTGTTCGCTGCTCCCTTTGGACAAGTCGTTATCATACAACCATTTTTAGCAAATCTTTAGAAACCGCGTACGTTCCTTCCTCGTGGCGACGTGTTAAAGTTCTACCGTTGTACAAATCAGGTAACAAACAGATGTTAACTAACCACCCACCGATTTCTATGACTTCTCACTCGCGTAAGCTACTCGAACACATAATTTACAAACATATCATGGATTTTTTGGAAACCAATAGTATACTAAGCGACTGCCAGCATGGTTTACGTCGTGGTGTTAGTACTGTAACTCAGTTAGTGCAATTCACCCATGACATCGCTAAAGCACTAGATCTTGGTACACAAGTTGACGCAATTTTTATAGATCTGTACAAAGCTTTCTGACACTGTCGTGCACCATAAACTACTATTCAAGCTAAGCCTCATTCTGAATAATCCTAAACAAGTAGACTGGATTGCCAGTTTTCTGTCAGATCGCTCCCAATATGTACACTACAATGCTTCTGACTCCCCTGTTGCTAATGTATCCTCAGGCGTGCCGCAGGGTACAGTCCTTGGCCCTCTTCTCTTTCTACTTTACATCAATGACTTGCCACAAAACATAACCACTAAGATGCGTCTATATGCCGACGATTGCGTTCTTTACCACACTATTAACTCTACTGAAGCCACACAGTTCTTAATGACGCGGTCTCCCACTTTTGCTCATGATGCAATGCCTGGAAAATGAGTATAAACTTCACCAAAACTGTTTCAGTGACATTCACAAGGCATTTAGCTGCCTCAGTTTTCTCGCACTCTTTCAACAATTCTTCTTTACTCAAAGTACCCGAGTACAAGTATCTAGGGTTTTAGACAACCACCACGGGTGGTTGTCTATTTACACAACCCCACGGGTGGTAGTCTATTTTCTCTTTCTTAACCCTTCCGCCACCTTGGGGGATTGCGCAGAACTCATTTCCATTACTTGTGTCCACGTGCTTCGAGTTGTCAATGAATTCGCCCTCGCGCTGCCAATTGCTGGCTTCCTGGTTAGCTCAATTGGTAAAGCAACCGCCCCGGAAAGGCCTTGGTCCCGGGTTCGAACCCCGGACCAGGACGCATTTTTCGGCAACAAAGAAGCTTTTTCTCAGAAATCCGCACGAATTTCCTTGTGGCTTCGTGCTACAAACGAGTGCTTGTCTATTTTCCCTTTCTTAATCCTTCCGCCACCTTGCGGGATTCCCCAGAACTCATTTGCAACAAATGTTACTGTTTATGATGAAGGCTGCAGCATACGAACATAGCTGGTCAGTTCGCCGTTGTGCCGCATGGTTCAGAGAAAACTGTCTCTCCGTTTCTCATTTAGCATGGAAAGGCAGGCAAGTGCGCACTGTCCAATCAACACACTCCTAGGTGTCTTTCTTTTCGGTGTGACAGAGAAGGGCAGAGCAGAAGGCGGTAGCCAGAATGCCAAAAGAGATGGGAAGGATGCTTCTTACTGGTGATTTCGAATCGCGTAGAGCCGATATCTCCCCCTACGAGTGGAGTCCGCAAAAGGTAGGTTACGAACAAAAACCCGTTTGTTTATTACATTTCTCATCTTTAAGTCTGCATCTCTTTGATAATAATATCTCGGGTGTTGTATCCCAAAACCACGACATGATTATAAGAGACGCCTTAGTGCACCGCTCCGGAAATTTCGATCACCCGGTGTTTTTTAACGTTTACTGACATCGCACAGCACACGGGCGTCGAGAATTTCACCTCTCTCGAAATGCGACTGCCACAGCTGCTATCGAACCCGCCACATTCGCTTCAGAAGCTCAGCACCGTGACCGCTACTCCAACGTGGCGGACTCTGCAGACTCCTATTCCCTGATGGGTCTCCACCGTCTCGCAATAACCATCATCTCGCGCCATGTCAACGTGATGGCGTATACTGGCCGGTGCGTTCCACTTCACTGCTGGTAGTGGTTCGCTTCTCCGATTTGGTTGTATTCGACGAGTAGGTTTAATCCTAGTGGAGTTAAGAATAGTCCGTATTGCCCGGTAAATGAACAAGTCTCAAGCTGTCCCCGAAAGCTTAATTGCAGCTAAATCGTCTTCATGTAGGTCTCAATTTAGAAATAGGCGTTCATAGGCATTTATAGGCACGTGTGGGCATTAGGAATAAACCTTGCGCGTGTATTTAGGTTTAGGTGCACGGTAAACAACCCCAGGTGGTCGAAATAACCGCAGCACTCTCCTATGGCGTCTCTCATAATCATGTCCTGGTTTTGGGTCGTTAAACCTCACATATTATTATTATTTATATTTAGGAACAAATGCTAAAACACCATTTATAATCACCATGAAGGCTCTCTAAAAGTGATTCCTAACCACCAATTTATACTCACATATGAAAGTCGCTCTGTCGGAGAGTAACGCAGAGGACAGGAATCTGCCTAAATCCTAGTCTGTACTCATCACTACTATTAATGCCTAGCATTATTGGCCAGTCATCATCCCTCGGTCAAATACGGGCTCAGCTGTTGGTTCCAGGATTGCGCCACTAGTGCAAGCTGCGCAAATTTCTTTCTCTGCGAGGATCGCAACTAGGGGCGCAGCCGCAGCTTTGCTCTATATTGCAGGCAGCTGATTTGCTTTTTTCTCGACTATTTATAGTTTAAGAAAGATACCTAGAGACGAGATCCACATGTCGCGCGAAATGAATAAGCCGTCAACTTGTTCATTTCATGCTGCTTCCCGTTTTCTGTCACGACGTTCTGCTTCGATACACCTCGGTTACAATATGGAAACTTTTATTTGACGGTATATTCCCGCGTGATCGCACACAGTGGCCGCGCTTCGTGCGTACCAGGCAAGGTCGGATGAAAAAAGGGCATTTAAAATTCTATTATGAGCATATCAAATAACTGAAACTTGTGTTAGTTAAAAAATGGCTATGTCATCAACTGCGACGGACTGCAGCTGTTTCATACAAAAAAGTACACTTAAAGGAATAAAACATAGTTAATTGGTAGAATTTTGTTATTATTTTCCTTCAATGCCATAGTACCTGCGGCCAAGCAATTCTGGCTCGACGTAGAGTTCGTGTGCGTAAACGGTAGGATAGCTACTGTGACAACATTGATGTTTATAAAGTTTGTTTCTTCTAAATAAACAGCCTGCACTCTTCTAAAAAATATAGAAGTATTGATGTGGTGCGAACGTGATCTTCTGAATCGAGTGCGTATATTTTGGCAATATAGCGGGAATGACCACTTGTCACTACAGATGGTACATTAGTAATGCCTAAATAGAAGTTGTAAAACAAATTCCATTGATACAGCGGCAACATACAAAGCTATTCAATTTGATATAACTCTTGCCATGATAGACGCATTAGAATATGTTTATTTTTCGCTACCCCCCACGAACTTTCATCGATATGCTTTGATCATTTCAAAAATATTTCAACGTGCTCTGATAACCACCTTGAAGGGAAAAAAAAAACTGACAAGTATTCTACATAACAGGCATATCAGTCTTAATCCAATATACACGTGCGCATGCTTTATTCAAATGAAGGAGTACATTCACATACATGCGCCGCGTCAACAGAAGACACAATAGAAGCCTGCCCCGGGCACTTTACGTTAATTTAATTGTGAAAACGGCTTCCCTGTTAGAAACTTCTTCTGCCACATGGGGTAGGCCATGTAGGAATGATGGGAAACAAAATTCCGCAATTGTTCCACACGATGTTGTTTAACGTACACACATGACAGGAGTAAGCAAGTTTGTTCTAGAGCCAA
This sequence comes from Rhipicephalus appendiculatus, assembly GCA_030522465.1. Taxonomy (NCBI): domain Eukaryota; kingdom Metazoa; phylum Arthropoda; class Arachnida; order Ixodida; family Ixodidae; genus Rhipicephalus; species Rhipicephalus appendiculatus. Next base: position 277,967 of record JALIZH010001889.1, on the reverse strand, counting down.
CTCGGCGACCAGCGACACCCCTAGAAGATTAACTAAGGCATGTATTAGAAGCGGCGCGTTCCGCCGACCATCATATTTCCGATGGCCAACAACCGTAACCGTCACACACAATAAACATGGCTTTTCCGCGCTCACACTACACATTTTACACCTTCAAGGTGTAAAAAAGGGGGGTTACAGATATTTACACCCTTCTTCACGCGGTACAATGCCCTTTTTATGCGCCGTATACACCCTAACAAAAGAGGGTGTTATAGAGGGTGTTAATGCCTTTCATAAGGGTGTTAATGGAAGAGAAGTAGGGTACACATTTATAAATGTAATAATAATTGTTAGGGTTGAACGTCCCAAAACCCCATATGATTATGAGAGACGCCGTTGTGGAGGGCTCCAGAAATTTAGTCCACCTGGGGTTCTTCAACGTGCATCAAAGTAGGAGAAAACGGGTCTCAAGCATTTTCGCCTCCATCAAAAATGCGGTCGCCACACCCGGCAGTCGATTCAGCGACCTGCGGGTCAGCAGTCAAGCATCATAACCACTAGTCCACCGTGGCGGGTGGTGCACATGTAAGCGTTAAGCTACATCCATGCCTGCATATTAAAATAGCGCGCATTGCGCCAAGTGTCTATAGTACTGCCTTTTCTAAAGTTGTGTCGGTGACATCACAAAAAACAAGCAAAAGGCGGAGCCATTGACACATTGTTATTTCTCGTGATATTTTATTTTTTACACAGACAACTCATAAAGTAGTATTGCTTCACAAAACACTATCAGAAAAAATTGAGAAAATGTAAGGGAAAATCGACAAACACTTTTTTTCACACTGGTTCGACATGCGTCATACCGTTTTATATTTTCCACAATAAATGTCACCACATGGACATTTATACGTGCTACTGACACCACATATACAAATGCAGAAGCAATTGAGAACAAAACCTTTCTCGGTCTCAAGCTGTTTGAGAACGCATCGTTCTCACAAGCTTCTCGAATACGAGACGTGCTTGATCGAAGAGGAAAAACAAGGCACAACTTTCTGCAACCCTTGCGGGAGCACGGGGGAGCGATTCGTTTAGGAAAGAAAGAAAGGTCAGCAAATGAGATGGTGAGCTTGCCACAGCGCCTTTGGGGAGGGCAGAAGTGCATGAAAGATGTGACGATAGAATGGAGGAAGAGCGGTAACGGCATATCCCTTTTACTCTTGCCCCTTGTAAGTGACGCCTCTGGAAGCAGACGCGTCGAGAGCGCCAAAGCATGCCCAGGCGAGGTTCAGAAGAGACTTCTGCCTCCCCCCTTTTCCCCCCTTCTATTCAAAGAAGCGAAGCGAGCGGTGAGTGAGGGGATATGAGGGACGCAAAGAACGCACGATGCGTCCGCACTCTCTCAAGGACACGAGTGGAGTTGCGAGCGCACTCAAGTGACGGACACATCCCTGCGTTGGCAATCGGCTTCCTATATGAGGTACATGTAATTTAGAATGTTTAATTAATAATCACCCCGTCTGAATGATAAGGGTGACACCCCAATTTACGACTCAAAGCACACTCTTCCTCGAGTGAAAGCCACAAATCTCAAAGGCTGTGTTCTTCTACTTCAAGTGCAGACGCAATTTTTGTGAGCGACGGTTTCGTCACGGTCGCCACTATTTATGATTCCCACTTGAAACATAGCGCGAAACGCATGCAACTGTTGGCATCTGTAGTCGCTGCGCTTGCGAGTGCGCTCAGTGCGCCGACGAAGATGATCTCTTCCGTGACCTCGGGCGCGATTCTCGTGGTGTCCACTTAGTGGACTGTCCACTTTGGCCTCCACTGATTGGCTGGAGCTCAGCGAATAGCGCGCCGCCTGTTTCGGGTCTTTTTTTCGCAACGTCATTTTGACGCCAAGCAGCTTTCACAACTCCCGACACAAATTAGAAAGATGGAATGCGTTTCGCATCAACGAATGCTGCCCCCCAGAGATCTGCTTTCGGACGCACATCTCGGAGGCGGAGCATGAACTGTAATCACGTTAGCCCTTGAATTATGTTTAACGCTGCCGCCCGTCTGACGCACCTTGAAGGTCGGCACGCATTACCTGCATCGTTCTTCAAAACATCTCAACACGTTCATACAAAAGTTCGGACTTGTCAAATTTGTTTACGAGTCCTGTTACTGTACATTTCGTCCACTTTCTTTCTCTTTACGCTGAGAATGTTCAGGCAGGTTCGGTGCGTCGACGTGTTCAAGAGCGCCATGACGTCACGACTCGCCGTTGTTTTTCCGTAACTGAACGCGCTCCGCCGAAGTGGACATCCGCTAAGTGGATACTGCGAGAATAGCTCCCCTGTGCTATTCGCCGCGTGCTGATGCGTTTTAATTGTTTCGTTGAGCTTGTTCGTCCCCTTCGCTGAGCACGTTGGAACGTCGGTTTTGTGCGCTGCGTTATCCATGATGCCACCTATGCGTTGCCTTCTGACTGTACCACACCTCCAAGAAAAACGATCGTACTGCTTGGGAGAAGGTTCCTTGGTCGCCATGAAACGAGAAGTTACCGCGAGTCCTGTTCATGAGTCCCAAGTGTTGCTATCCTACAACACATTCCAGGAAAGTGACCGCTTACTTCAATTGTGTATTAAATGCGAAGCATTTCTTTGCGCACTGCAAGCACTTTGAGCGTTTCTATCTACGTATCTATATATCTATCTATCTAGCCGCCCACGTCTGGGTGCTGTCGCGATCACCTCCTTAACGTGAGGTCGATCAAAATTAGTGTAGGAGGGTAAGAGGATTTGACGAATATGCCAGGCTGTTGACTAACGTGAAAATTCGGTCGCGTATGTCGTCAAACTCATTTATCTAGACACGTGTGGCTCATACCCGTGAATCACGGGCCGCGGTATGCGGGTATGAGCCACAGGTGTTCGACAATCTATATCTACCAATCAATGGTGAGGCCAAACATTGCTCGTTTAAATGCGAGAACGTTAGGAAAAACTGACATCGTCGGCGTTGGCCCGACGAATGCAAAAAATAGAAATCAGAGCCCAGCAGGAATCGAACCCAAGCATTCTGCGTCGCAATCAAGTACCCAGTAAAAAAAATTTACACCCTTAAGGGTGTAATGCGGGTGTTTGCGTTAAAGTCACCCTTGTGAACACCCTTATTACACCCTTATTTTAAAAATCTGGGTGTTGGTAAGTAAAACACCCTGGCAACACCCTATTTACAGCCTCATCTGAGGGGTGTAATGAACAAGGCTACAAATGTACGAAATTTTTGGGCAGGTTTTGCTTATATATTAAGTATACATGAACCGTCTTGATACCAGCAAGGCCCGTCCTACTAGCGGCTTGCGGTTCTAGTAACGAATCGAAGTGGGAAGTAACCTAATGCAAGCGAAACAGTGTTCCTTCATAAAGCGCGCGAACTACAAAGACGGAGACACAACAGGAGCGCCGCTTATCCAATAGGATCAGGGCCAATCCTTTTGTATGTGTTCCTCTCGTCTTTGTAATTTTCGCGCTTTGTGAATACTGAAAAAGTGAACTAGCCCGAGTCAAGGTAATGTTGCGTACAATCCCCAACCCCCCCCCCCCTCCCCTTAAGAGCGATGATCTTAAAGCTGGAGGTAAAGCATCTACCATCTGCAAAATAGCCTCCGCGCAGTTTACATAGCCATAACCTCGACGGCAACGGGCGATCAGGTTCCTTAAAAAATGGGCATTGACGTGATGCATTTTGAGCCGGGCACGTGTTATTTAACTACTGTTGCGAATATTGCTCTTCGTGCAACACATTATTCGTTAAGTGCATCAGAAAAATTAAAAGGAGGGCACCGACTATAAAAAAGAATGCAAAAAAAAGACGTTTCGGTTCCCCTGACGGAGCCTTGCTCGCAATGACGGGAGCCTTCTTGACTAGATTGCGAACGAGGTTCTCGTCAAGGGTGCCGAAACGCCTTTTTCGCATTTTTTCAAGGCGGGTGCCTTTCTTTTAATTTTATGATGTTACTTCCCGAGCATACGTACTTCCGTCAAAACCTCAACTTCATTAAGGGCGAGAAGTCAACAGTACTGCACCCTTTTCAGTGGTGGTTTCGTTCGAAGGACTACAAGCAAAGTACAAATAGGTGTTCTCTTGAAATAGTGTAACGATCCATGCATGCAATGTTGCGTGGAGCAATGTCTTTCGCAAAATGAAGGCGCTCATGAAATATCGCCTGCGTGGCCATGAATGCACAGTCGCGCAGTCTCGACTACAGGAGGCTGACTGGGCACCATCCGAGTACGCTGGGCCAAGTGTCAGCCATGGGAGGGGGGGTTAGGGGCAAAAGTGCTCCCCGCCCCCAGGCCACACACACCTGGATTTTACAGCCCTACCACTGCTTGCTTCACGTTTATGCTTCGTAGAGCTTCGTAGCGCTCTGCGCTACGTCGCCGAGCTTCGTAGCGCAGAGCGCTACGAAGCTCGGCGACGTGGGGCGAGGATGAAGAAGAGAAGCGGCGCGACAGGAAAGACGACGGCAAGTTGCTAGACTATGGACCCAACGAGGACGTGCCGACCCACAGTTTCGAGCAAAGGAAGCCTAGGCTAAGCTACCAAGAATAGCCGAAGACGATGAGTTTTGAGTGAGGGATGTGGCGTCGTGGGAACGGCACGACAAGGCTCATAGCGAAGACAGACGTTCGACTGCCCATCAAACAAGTAGTAGTAGTACCTGGGGTTTTACGTCCCAAAACCAAGATATGATTATGAGAGACGCCGTAGTGGAGGGCTCCGGAAATTTCGACCATCTGGTGTTCTTTAACGTGCACCTAAATCTAAGCACACGGGCCTCAAGCATTTTCGCCTCCATCGGAAATGCGGCCGCCGCGGCCGGGATTCGATCCCGCGACCTGCGGGTCAGCAGTCGAGCACCATAAGCACTAGACCACCCTGGCGGGTTGCCCATCAAACAAAGGGAATCCGACCCTCGCTTGCGAGTTCTAGAAAATTTCCGTCTCCGAGAAAGAGCGGCTACAGCCGACGCTGAGGGAAGGTTTAGTGGAATCATATTCTCATCGCTATGCCACAGCTAATACAGTACTTAGTAAATGTGACGCTAAAGCTATGCAAAAGCCATTAGCTCCGCTGTTTCTCCAGTCTTCACGACGTTAAGTAAGTAAAGCTGCGCTAAATAATTCACTGGAATATAACATTCGCGCGCTGTGACATGCAGCCCGTGCAGTCCTTACAGCATCGTCGCAATGCACACTGCGATTCGAATACACTGTTGAAGAAGCATAACGAAATAGGCCGCAGAAATACAGCTGCGGCCGCGCAATCCAACAACGGCTGGAGCAAACGTACGCTGGCGCCGGTTCGTCTCGTCGCCTAGGCAACCTCGGCTGCCCTAACCGCCGCGCTTGCTCAGCGCGCGGACGCGCGGGACTATGTACCACGTTACTCAATGCGCTGGCGAAATATTTTCCAGTTTTTGTGCGTGTGGTGGTGTGGTGCGCGTCGTTCTCCATTAGTCGAGTTTAGCAGTCGATGTTTTTTTAAAGACGATAGTCTTTCTTGGGATACTTCCACCCGGAAATTTTGGTCTGTCTGTCTGTCAGCCGTATCAGCTAGCTACTCGGCCAAAGTTTAACCTATTTCTGAACGCCCGGCCACCTTGAACTGCTGTTAGCGTTCATACTTGGGAATATATTCGATCAAAAAGCAAATACTTTGCATCCTAAGGAGCAACATTTATATGTAAGTATCAGGTCGTGTGTTCTTTTATTAGAAAATACTCAGATACGTAATTCTAAAGACCCTAGTGTTTTTAGGCTGTGCTGAAAATGCGACGCTGTGGACGAACTGCGACGCTTTGCACGAAAAAGCCCTGTGCCGAAGATAAAGTGCTGCCGCTGGCAGTGGCCCTTGGTTCAAGCTCATGTTTTTCGATGGCGTCCATATCTCGCGCAGCGCCTCCTCTATTTTATCAATGCTAGCCAGATGCGGCCAATTCAACGTTGAGTAGGCGCTGTCTGAGGCAAGGGAAAACATAGTAGTACGGCCGGCACAAGACTATCGTCTTTCGACGACATTTGCAGCGAAGCACGCAGATACGCGGCCAATTTTTTGTTTTAAATGGGCCTGCGCTCTGTGCTCGTCCTTTGTGTTCTGCCAGTGCTACTTATGAGGAAGATGCACTGTATGAAGGGGAGGCCTGCAGCTTCATATCGTGGAACACTCGAAGTGAAACGGTATGCACCGCTCTCATGGTGCTGTGGTCAGCGCTTTGTTAACTGCGTGAGCGCGATAATAACGCCGTCAACTGAGTCTTTCTTAACTAGTGGACGATAAGTCAGCATTTCTTTACGTAGCGAGCATATTTGTGTGTATTGTTTCATCGGGATGATGGCAAAGTTGTGTGATGTTAAGTGCGGGCAAGCTTTTCTTTCTTTGGAGTTGAAGGCAGAGTGCGCATGCGCGGCTGTGATTCGGCGAGGGATTTGAACAGAGTTGTGGCGGCGCCCTTCTCTGTTGGCAGTGGTGTTTGGTGCCCCGCTCGCGATGAACCTCTATTTTGGTTTAATAATAGTTGAGTGGGGAAGGCGCCTGTTAGCTCTAAGCGTAAACCATGACTAAGGCGCGTATGCTTGGGCATGTTTTTAATTCATGTGCACTTTTTTTAGCGCACAAAAGGACCAAGGGCGTGGTGTCCGCGTCGTCTTTTCCGTCCCTGTTCGTTTTGTGCGCTAAAACTACCATGATACTCGGGTTGATGCATTTGGGTGATAACACAGCATATTGCTTCGCGTTAGTATTAGCTCGCCTACGTGCTAATACATCCCGTTTCGTTAAATTCGTACCGATGTTTTCATTCATCCGCAACGCAGGTTGCGGGATACTGCCGGCACCCGTACATGTGGAGCCGTTCGTTGAACTTGACTTGTGTTTGAACGGATCTTTCATTGTGTGTGTGTGACCAAATAGCCGCATTGTGTGTGTGTGTGTGACCAAATAGCCGTACCTTAACTGTGCAAGCGCTAGTATGAGCATAAGTACTGGCGTACGAACAAAATTTATTTTGTTCTGTTTGTTTCCACCATGTGTAGCTTTCGTTACATTGTTCTGGTTATTAAGAGTTATTCGCTTCACCCCATTTCGGTGTTTTAACTGCGCTAAGTATTTTTACGTGTAGAAATATTATAAAACGCAGTTTGTGCCACCGCCTGCAATGGCATTTTCTGATAAAAGCCAAACCTAATAGTTTATCCGATATTGTAAGTTCTCTAGTCATACGTTACAGATGTTAAAGGGATTTGTGATGTGTCAGGCATATCAATATTTTCTTTCTTGCACAAAACTCGCGATAATGTTATACATACTGCACGATATGCATGCATGTGTTGCTACTAAAATGTAAGATTACGCAGCGTATTTATCTGAGAACACAACAAATATAGAATGCTTTTTTCGGGATTTTGGCATTGAAACAATCAGATAACTTAAGCGATCTGTTTCACCCAATGATTATTTTGTATTACTTATTTCCGGTCAATAGCTTTCACGATTATGGTTATTGGCGATTGTCGGAGAAGCTTACATACTTTTTCTTACAGCTTACAGCGCCCGTCCTCATGTCACCTTCCTTCGTCCTTTCTTTGCGCCGTATTGTCAAGTTTAAAGTTATGTGCCAACTAGCCCACCTTTCGCCGCTTGTCCAGTTTACATACTTTATTGTGATGGCATGTGGTTCATGATCGGTGCTTTGTAAGTCTCGGAATAGCTGCCTCTTCTTCCCCGCACAGCCATTAAACAGCCTATGCTGCATTAGTAAGGAGTTCTGCTTTTTTAGCTGACCAGGATCATTGAAACGAAGAACCATAATTTAGCAGTATGCAATAGTCAGTGAGCGAAAGCAATTTTTTTACATTATATAATCGTGTCAATGTGAGCGGCGTGAAAAACACTACTTCAGTTTTATTCGCAAGCAAACACTTAACTACACATAACTTAATTTTACATGTTACCTGCACTGAATACATGAGGAATGTGAATACCGTCGTGTATGCGCAGTGGTATTGTGCTTTTGTGTAATAAATAAAATATTTGTATGATGCGCATAGCATTGCATTCCCTTTAAGAAACACATCGTATGAGTACCATGATATATCTGCAGAAATTCACATATGCCTATGCGGATGCATACTTATGCATAGAACTCAACTTTCACTTAGACGTGGTCGATGCATAAAGCTAATGGGGCATCATCGCGTCGGAGCTGTATACCTTTGTATTGGTGCGCGAGCAGGCTAAAACGGTAAAGTTCAGATCTTCGTCTTTTAACTTAATAGGGCGCGCACACAGACAGGGACACTAGAAGAAGAAAACGCACGCAACACAGGCGCTGTGTTGCGTGTGTTTTCTTCTAATGTCCGTGTCTGTGTGCGCGCCCTATTCAGTTAAAAGCTGAACCGATACCAAATAGCCCAATTAGCCGTGCTACTTCAGATCTTCGGCATCAAAGGTATAAAATGTTCTGCCACAGCACGCTTCTTATTGCATTTATTCCGCAGCAAACCCTTTTTTTTTTGTTTGCATTTGTCACTGTGTGGAGTCCGATGCCACTGAATATGCTGGCTATGCACTTCATTTATACATTGTAGTGACTGACGTGCGCGAGTGTTGGCAGTGCGCGCACCATGCAAGATCGAGAAGAAGAAGAAGAAGAAAGTGTCACGAGCGCTGGAAGAATAAAATAGAAGAATAAAAGTAAGGACCAATTGGAGTAGGCCACGGGATGCGCGAGGACGAGAGGGCAAAGCGTGGCGGCGAGAGAAAAGGGACACGAGAGAAGCCGGAGAAGACGGGCGACGTTCCACGGCGGTCGGGTTCCGGACCCGAGCCTTGGCGACCACCTGAGCCCGCGGCGACCTGCCCGTGCGAGCAGGCCATGGCGACGCGTCTTTGACGGGGTCCTGCTTCGAGGGGTCCTGTGCCCGTGGACACGTTGAGCTGTCGGGTTTCGGACCCGAGCTCTGGCAAAGGTGTCCGGCCAGGACGCGGCTTCGACGTCGGTGCCTCGTCTTCAACCAGCAGCCATGGAAGACCTCTTCGACCAGTGATCTGCGAGCTCCTCTCCAAAACCATTCAGCAACGACTGACCTTGGTGAGACCAGCGCTCGTGCCTCACTTTTCCGATGGCCGTAGGAACTGCACGTTTGGGACTATGATTTCTCGTTTTAGTTGTTTAGTGTTTGGGTTTAGTGTGATGTGTGCTTGTTTTCAGTGCGTGTATTAAATGTTGTGTGCAAACGGCCTCGTCCTTTCGTGGGTGTCTGTGGCGACGTCCCGGACATCCATTGATTAAGAACCTGCACGTTGTTGAAAACACCATAACAACGTAACATTGGCGTCCGCAGCGACAGGACGAGGCCATTTGTATCACTTGAGTGAGGCTGACGACTAGTCGGGAAAGATGAGAATTGCAGAGTTAATAGAGTTGGCAATGGGCACGGGTTTGCAAGGCGCGGAATTGAGAGAATGGTATGAGGAACGGGAAGCTCGAGCGCGTGAGGAGAGGGCCGCAGAAAGAAAAGCAAAGAAGGAACAGCTAGAGTTACAATTAAGGAATGAGGAACCAGAAACTCGAGCATGTGAGGAGAGGGCCGCGGAACGTGAAGAAGAATGTAAAGCTCTGATTGAGCAGTTAAAACGTGAAGAACTAGACCAGAAAGCGCTACTGCTAAAGTTAAATCTCGCAGAGGCTTCGGAGACACCGGTAGGAAGTGAAGCACATGGTATGTCGGTGGCTAGCTCCGGGAAAGAGGACTTCGAAGTGTGCTCTCAAAACGGTGTCTACAGGCACGAGCAACGCTCTTTAGGTGCGGTTGTCCTGGAACCTCACCGTAGCTTTTCTTTAGAGCCAGGGGCTCAGCTAGAGCATGGCGTAGAGGTGGCGAGCCAAGAACTAAGGGATGTTCAGGTTGAACTCGACGAAGCAGAGTACGGCTTCGGGAGCACGGAACAGAGAAGTTCCATAAATGATGAGTTAGGCTTTAAAGCTACAGAAAGGCAAAACACTGGTATTGAAGAGACAGGGATGCCTCTGAATAGTTCCTCAGAAGGAACAATAAATGCTCTTCAGGATAATGACTGTAAATGCAGTAGAACCAATTATGAGGTGGTTCACTCAGATTTGTCAAGGGTCCCACATGCTGAGGCAACAGCTGATACGGGCATGGTGGATCACCGCGCTAATGCCTTGGTGATGAATGCTGTCGGCTCCACTCCTCAGATCAGTGGAAATGGGATGAGCCCGAGAGAATCAGAAGAAAGTGCAGAAGCACATATCAGAGCAGCCAAAGTAGAGCCAAAAGCAGAGTCTTCAGAATACGATGGCTTTGACTCGCAGGATGACCTGAATAGAAGGTCCGATATTGTTCGAGAGCCAACAATTCAATTGGTAGGAGGCAGTAAAAGAGTGCAAATGTATTGCTCTTTGAGCGCTCAGGAAGCTGACACATCCTGTTTGGTGTCCTGGGAGACAGAAGGCACTTGTTTTGACAGTTTGAAACCCCAAGCTGATCGGCACAGACAAGGCGTTGACGTGCCTAAGACACTCACTCAAACGCGTCTGACTCGGGGCGCGTGGAAACAAGGCGTCCAGTTGTGTTGCGATCGCTGCTGGGTTATCAAATCGGCAGGGCGTCTGAGAGTCATTCAAAATAACAAACAGACGTCTGCAGAAAAACGCTGCCAAGCGTTTCTGATGTTTTGTGGCAAATCGAAGGCCGATGCCATCCGCCTCATTTGGGACGCTATAACTTGAGCGTGGAGGTCATTAACCGGTGGCTTTTCTGGTTTTGACTGTAGGCAGCGGAGTTACATTTGTTGTACATATTCTGCTTCTGTACTTGCAAGTGAAGTGTAAAATTGAGTATTTCGTGTAGTTTAATTTTCTTTGAACTGTTGGTTTAAAGAGGACATTTATATTGAATGGACCATTACAGTGGGAAAGTGTGTTACTTAGGACTGTATAGGGACCTGTGCGGTGAACAGGTGCAGTGTGGTGCATTATGCAATGCGCACGTCGCAGCAGTTTTTTTTTTCTAAAAAAAAAAACTTTATAAAGGGGGGCTTATGTAGTGACTGACGTGCGCGAGTGTTGGCAGTGCGCGCACCATGCAAGATCGAGAAGAAGAAGAAGAAGAAAGTGTCACGAGCGCTGGAAGAATAAAATAGAAGAATAAAAGTAAGGACCAATTGGAGTAGGCCACGGGATGCGCGAGGACGAGAGGGCAAAGCGTGGCGGCGAGAGAAAAGGGACACGAGAGAAGCCGGAGAAGACGGGCGACGTTCCACGGCGGTCGGGTTCCGGACCCGAGCCTTGGCGACCACCTGAGCCCGCGGCGACCTGCCCGTGCGAGCAGGCCATGGCGACGCGTCTTTGACGGGGTCCTGCTTCGAGGGGGTCCTGTGCCCGTGGACACCTTGAGCTGTCGGGTTTCGGACCCGAGCTCTGGCAAAGGTGTCCGGCCAGGACGCGGCTTCGACGTCGGTGCCTCGTCTTCAACCAGCAGCCATGGAAGACCTCTTCGACCAGTGATCTGCGAGCTCCTCTCCAAAACCATTCAGCAACGACTGACCTTGGTGAGACCAGCGCTCGTGCCTCACTTTTCCGATGGCCGTAGGAACTGCACGTTTGGGACTATGATTTCTCGTTTTAGTTGTTTAGTGTTTGGGTTTAGTGTGATGTGTGCTTGTTTTCAGTGCGTGTATTAAATGTTGTGTGCAAACGGCCTCGTCCTTTCGTGGGTGTCTGTGGCGACGTCCCGGACATCCATTGATTAAGAACCTGCACGTTGTTGAAAACACCATAACAACGTAACATACATACATATAACCAAGAAAGCAATTGGTCATACTGTATGTTACACTCTTTGCAAAATGTTTGGTCATTGCTCCTTGTGTATTTATTTTAGGTTTCCGGGAAGGAATTTACTGTACAGAAAGAACAGCCTGGTCCCACTGGCTGTCGAAGGAACCAGTCATCTGAGCAGATGAAGATGGATTGTGCAACCAGCAGTGAAGAGCTGTGGTTTTGTAATGTACAAGTGTATGAACAATCACGTTACGTCAATCTAACCCCAGTTACATAACCTTGTCAAACGTTTCGATTGTGTAATGTCCAAGTTTATACGCTGTTACATATAGTGGGCTGTAGGTAAGCCTTCAGCAAGTTTGTAGCCATGCCTTTTCGCAGTGTTTATAGCGCGCACATGCTACAAATAGTACAGCTCACTCTCTTGTATAGTGATTTTTTTTGTGGTTTTAGACTCGGTGCTTTGTGACTTTTTTTGGAGCAGCTACAATAACTGAGATCATTTGCTGTTGAAATTTTAGCTTAACAAAACTGCCAGCACTTGTCAGTAAAATCAGTGTGTCGAATACTGTTTTGGAATTTATTTTGGAGTTTGATCACAATCTTTTAGTTTTATAACAATTTCGTTTAAAACAAATAAATACTCATATTTCATTCATTTGCCAATGATTCTGTTGTCTTTGCTTGGAAAAGGATAATCCTTAAAATATGTCTGAGCACGCCTATGTAAAATTTCATTCTACTGCTGTGCTGCACGTCATGTTTCTGCAGTGCGGTCGTGATCATACCGTCCCTATTACATGCATTTTCTGCATATTATCGCATTTAGTATGAACTGTAACGTTCAAGACATAGTCAGATTGCTCACCCGTTTTTGTTGCAGCCACAATCCATTGCTTCTGAGTAGGTGGGAAAAGTTTCTTTTCAGCAATGTGCAAAGTCTTCTACTGCACTGATGTACTCTCCCGAAAAAGACATACTGTGGAGGCCTGCTGAGCGAAACGACATTCTGAGTCCTCATAATGTTGCATGAGTTGTTACGGAGAATCGCTGCTCGTGTATCACCTACAGCTGTTGGATGGCAGCGCCAAGAAAGTTGACGACAGCCACACTGATGTGGGCACTGCTGCAGTTTTCGAAACTTTTAGATGTGAAGCATCTTATGGCGAAGCTTAATCCGGTGGTGGTGGTGGTGGTGGTGGTGGTGTGCCGGCGTGACCACCCTTACTGCGCATGCACAAACCTTTCAAAAAAAAATAAAAATAAAAAACCTCCTCTCCCCCTCTCTCCTCTAGGCATCCCTCACCGCGGCAACCACACCCTCACTGCGCATGCGCCTCCCCTCCTCTCTCCCCTCCTACGTTCCCCCCTCTCTCTCCTCTAGGCATCCCTGCCCGCGGCGTCCATACTCCCACTGCGCATGCGCGTCCCCCCCTCTCTCTCCTCTCCTACGCTCCCCCTCTCTCCTCAAGGCATCCCTGCCCGCGGCGTCCGCACTCCCACTGCGCATGCGCGTCCCCCCCCCCTCTCTCTCCCCACCTCTCTCTCCTCGCGACGCCGACGCAGGCGCGTCTGCTAGCGAGTTTCTTGGTTGAAAAAACCGACTGCTCGTGCTGCACAACCGTTCACTGGCCACCCCGTATATATGGCAATGGATCTTGACCTCCAAGGTGGTGCCGGTGGGAGATTTCTCCTGTGCGTTGTTGAACAATAAAAATTCGCAGCGTGCGCGTTGACTAAAAGCGGACTGCGGGCCTCTGTGTCCAGTCGGAGTCTTCTGTCTCTCATTGCCCATTAGCAGCGATTGGCATGTTCCAGTAAGAGGCACCGCTCCATCACTGCGTGCTTTGCGCCTCCCCAGTTTTCTGTCCTGCGCAACGCTGCGATGAGCACAGCGTCAACGCCACCGCCAATGTAAGCGTTAGCGCCCGCTGCTTCACATCTACACATGGTTCCCTTTAGCGGGAGATGGTGTAATTTTTTTTATCAATCCATTTTTGTCAAGGGATTGCACATATCTGAATCATCTCCTTAACATGGGAATTCTTTCTAGGGTGCACCTGAAAGGATTGGCTACATGCTGATGTCTGGAGTGCTCCAAGGGGTCTGACTGGGAAGAAGTATCAAATGTGCTTCCCGCTTTACTGCCACCCTTTCAAGGGTATTTGTTTGTATTACACCCCACTCCGAACGGGTGTAGCTTGTAACACCCATACTCGGGTATAATCATTCCTTACACCCTACGTTTTTAAGGCGTGTTTCTAAACACCCTTAATTGGGTGTTGCCCCATGGGACAAAATAAATACACCCTTAAGAGTGTAAAAATTTTACTGTGTATTCTACCATAGACGCACGTCGCGTCTCGCAACTGCTTTGGAAAAAAAAATCCATGCATATCCAGGGAGTGAATGATGATGAGTGATCGAAGCTCCGGAGGTACATCGGTAAACCGTGAATCTTCGGTGAATTTCACCCAGTACATCATGAAAGACATGACAAACACTGTATATATACAACGAAATGATTTTATTGTTCGTAAATGGTAGCTAGACGTGGCTTTCGTTCACCCTTCAATATAACTGCTTTATGGTCGGTAAAGTGAAGGGCCGTAGTGGGAACTTTGCACAGACGAGACCGATGCAGGTTCCTCGGATGGTTGTGGGTTGCATGTGGTCGAACGATATGCACCTGGGACCATATCGAAACGAGATCGATGCAGGTCTCGGATGGTTGTGGGTTGCACGTGGTCGATCACTAGATGACACCGCAGTGGCATCTAGTGATCATTCTGAGACCTAGATGTGGCTACTACGACGACGACAACGACGCCGGACTAGCCTACGCCCTAAGGAGCTTCGCCCCTAAAAATCACAGCATATGCACGGAGTTAATGATGATGAATGAGCGAAGCTCCGGAGGTTCATCGGTAAACCGTGAATCTTCCGTGAAATTCGCCCAGTACATCATCAAAGACGTGACAAACACTGTGTGTATATGTACAACAAATTTATATTTTATTCTTGAGCCGTGATTTTCCATTTTGTTTTCGTTTCTTCATTTGTGGTGGTTACCGTTTACATAAGCAGTGGCTTCCGTTCCCCCTTCATTATAACGGCTATATGGTCGGTGAAATGGAGGGAGAGCGGTTTCTGGATGGGTCGTAGTGGAAAGGTTTGCAAAGACAAGAACCGATGCAGGTTCCTCGGATGGTAGTTGGTTGCATGTGGTTAAACGATATGCATGTGAGACCATATCGCGATGCCATGTGTTGTATCAGCCAACTGTTTTCAGTGATGTCAACGTTAAAGTCACCCACCAGTAGGGTAACGGGACACGCTTATTCTTCATCGTCATCAGCGTCATCGTTATGACGCATAGTGGGTACATTCCATGTGCTGTGCCGTGATGGCAGCGTCATCGTCATCGCACAGGGGTGGCTACGACAACGACGCGGGACTAGCCTATGTCCTAAGGAGCTTCGCCCCAAAAAATTAAGGTGTGTTCAAATGGAGTATTTCTGAAATGACAACTGAATGGCGACACTAAAGACATTATAGCAAACTTTGAGGGCAGAGTGATCAGTTATGAAGTGAATCAAAGGTGCGTTTCGCGGCAGCGGCCCGGGCGCTCATTGCGGCGCTGCACAGGAGAGAGAATGAGGTGCGCTCCGTCATTTTTATACCGCGGAACTACGGGGGCGACCCCAGCGGAGTATGCAGCTGTCGCACCACCTGCTGCGCGCCGCTCTCTAGAGGAGAGAACGGGGGGAACCGTAGGAGAGGAGAGAGAGAGGGAGGACGCGGGAGCCGCTCCGTAGGGTAGAGAATTCCTAGAGTAGAGAAAGGGGCTGAGCGGAGGAGAGAGGGGGGGACAGGACGCGCATGCGCTGTGAGGCGCGGGCGCTGCTCCGTAGAGTGGACGATTCCTAGAGTAGAGAAAGGCGGTGAGCGTAGGAGAGGAGAGATAAAGGAGGGGACGCGCATTCGCTGTCGGGATGTGGGACGCGGGGGGCCGCTCCGTAGACTAGAGGATTCCTAGAGGAGACAAAGGGGGGTGAGCTTAGGCAAGGAGAGAGAGAGGGGGGGGGAGGAGACGCGCATGCGCTGTGGTGGTGTGGGACGCGGGAAGGAGGGACGCGCGTCCTCTCCCCCATCTGTCTTCTCCTACGCTCACCCCCTTTATCTCCTCTAGGAATCCTCTACGGAGTGGTGCGACAGCTGCATACTCCGCTGGGGGGCGCCACGGTAGTTCCGCGGTATGAAAATGACGGAGCGCGCGCGCCTCGTTCTCTCTCCTGTGCAGCGTCTAGATGAGCGCCCCGGGCCGCTGCCGCGGAACGCGAGCGGCGAGGTTTCTGGCGCTCAAGCTAACCATCTCCCCGCTGCTTCGCATCCACACATGGTTCCCTTTAGCGGGAGATGGGCAAGTTTTTTTTAACGCTATGCGTGTGCATTCATCGACTTATATTTTCAAAATATCGTGCTCTTTGGTTTCGCATGCCACGGAGTCGTGCATTATCGCGCACCGCGTGCAATTTTAAAAAGCATAACAGCATACAAGTGCCCGCGATCAGCCGAAAGATTAGTACGACGATCTACCGAAGAAATAGCTCCATTTATAGTACGGCCAGAGAACATGTACGGCATTGTAACTGAGTGCTCCGTGTTCGCAGCGCATGCTGACTGAAGGAAGCGTAAGAAAAAAAATGCCCCCCACCTCCCCGAAGGGAAATCGTGAGGAAATGCGAATGCATTTCGCGCGCGCTTCACTCCATTTATATATGGTGGTTGTGGTTCGAAGAAGGAAAAGGCGCCTAATTTCTGCAGCCCGGTCTGGAGCACGGCGCAGCGTTTTTTTTTGTTTGTTTTTTTTTCTGTTTTTTTTTCATATTTAACTCCGCCGAGCTCCCGCGATGCGAGCGCCCTCACGCGTCAGAGCGCGCTCCTCCTCTCCACTGACTCTCCGCTACTCCGCCCACCTGCACCGGTTCCTAGGGGCGAGGATAAGCGCGCGCGCCCGCAGCTGTTGTTATGGGAGAGGGAGTGAGAGCGGAGAGATAACACCTGCCGGCGCGCGGACGCCGCCGCCGGATGCCTGACATAGCCCGACTAAGAAATGCATTCGCATTTAAAAGAAATAAAAGTGGAGGGTGTATAGCGAAGGGCAGAAGCGGCGTGTGAGGCGTGCGGATTAAGTACTTCGGCGCACAGAAGGTGAACGCACACTGCCTTGCGAAGCTTGCAAAGCGGTGGCTGTGTGAATTTTGCGATCAGGTCTCGTATGGCGGCACCGATTTACCGCGGACGCGCGCAGCAGCGTCTGTGGCATTGCTTATAAACGTGTAAATAAGGAAATCCTTGCTTTCGTGGATCAGAAACACCGGTAATCTATGTAGATCACCCATGCTCTCTCGCGCGTGTGCGATGTCGGCCGTATGATTTAAAATGAATATATCATAATATATTGGTTTGTAAGTTTAGCTATGTTGCAGTCGAGCAATGAAATTGCACGGAGAAGTAAGAACTGAGGTTGCAGAGCGCTTTTGCGCGTTCTGGTCACTTCCGAAGGTGCCGATCTTGTTGACTAAACAAGTGCGCGTCGGTATGTTCTTTTCTTCGTTCATGTAACTGATCGATTCGATCAAGATTAGTCCTACCTTGTTCCCGGCATTGTCAGGGCTCCCTCGTTATATCCCCTATTACAGTTTGAAGATAAACAGCGCACAGAAAACGAAGACAAAGGAAGAGAAGGGATCGACACACACAGCGCTGCACTCACAACTGGGAGTGCAGTTGTGAGTGCAGCGCTGTGTGTGTCGATCCCTTCTCTTCCTTTGTCTTCGTTTTCTGTGCGCTGTTTATCTTCAAATATGAATACGCACCAACTCGCCCAACTAGCTGTTTTGTTGCCTATTACAGTGTTGGCTATCTCATTTTAAAAACGTTACATAAGTAGCTACTCCTATGATGAAGAAGTCATGTCGGGTTAACGTCAGTTGTATACTTAAGCGCCATCCACTGTAGTTGGTTTACGTAGCACTATCGAGGGCTACCATCCTCGCAAACCCAAGCGCTACATAACAGCTTACCGCTTATAGTGTTGTAATACCCATGTGTCTATTGGCACCGTTAGACAACTGTGAACAACTGGTTATATGAAACAAATGCAACTGTTCAACATATGTCTGTGCGTTCAACATTGATACATATCTGTAGCATCCCTTCGTAACGTTTGCTCAATAAAAAAAATACAACCCAGTCACCTTAGCGCCGCATGCTTCGCATAACATCGATTCCCATGGCACTTAGCATTAGATTCCGTGTGTTATCACGAAACACACGAATAACACGAAAATTCCGTTTGTTATTAGACGTCGTAACTTTTCGAGTGAATTAGGGGTTGCAGTTGTAGAGCACCCGTATGTCACACATGTACGCGACGGTCGTTCTGTCACCTGTTTCAACAGTTGTGTCTCAACTTAGCTGTACTTATTAAGGTCACGGCATAACTCACTCATACTGAATTTCTATGGTATCACTGTCTTTCTACGTCAGCAAGGGGCACTTGCACTTATAAAATGCAAGAGCTAAATCTTGGCGTGCGTTTGAATATAGAATGCATAGAATTCAGCGATAATGATCAAATCGAAAAGTCATCCATACAGTACAACAAAATGCCCGTTCTGCGTTGTCCTATGTATGCTGCAGACTTCAACGATAAAAATTATCGAAAATGTTCAACGATTGAACTTTTCCCGCAACATTTTTGCCGTGACGTAGGACAGGTCGCACTTGTGCAAAAGACGGAGAGAGAGCCACAAACGGAGTCCTTTCATTGTCGTAGCTCAGTATGTCGAAGTTCAGAGCGTGTAAAAAAGTTCGCACAAATAAAAATGAATAAAGTCTCACCATAACGAAGAGATCAAGCAGCGAAAATACCCATATTAGATTTCATGTCCTTGTTTAAAAAGGTTAAAAAGCTTTTTCTGTCAACGCGCATACTTCGTGTGAGTCATAGTCAGATCCTGGGGTTAAGCTTCCCTACTCGTCGTCGTAGCTGATGATTCTCAAATAATACCATTAACAACATTTTATCTTGAGCACAGCATGATATACTCTGTGGCTCTCTTCAAAACATTTTCCAGCATTGTCGTAGTAATTTTAACATATACAGAAGCCACGTAAGCGGCACATTCAATTGGTGTCATCCTTCAGCATGATTTCGCGGGTGAGATTATAAGAGAACTTAGGTAAAACCGCGTAGATCGTCCTTCAGATTCATCAGTTCTTCCAATGTTGTCACTAGTTTGAAAGAGTACCAACTCACTGACGGCGCGTCAGGTAGACAAAAAAGGTACGTTGTTTCACTGGAAACAGGTCGCAGAGAAAGCTACAGTTGAAGAACTGCCTTACTTAACACTGCAAAAATTGCAGTTTATGGTTATGTAGAAGGCTCTTGCGTCATTGAAGCCAAAACCGACGTATTGAAAAAAAAAAGAAACCGTCAGTCTGCAAGTATACAATGTATGTATAAATTGGCGTATGATCAAGCGTAGTGGAGGAACGATGTACCAGTAATGTATAGAGTAAGTTAAAGCTATGGAATGAGTCTAAAAAAATGGAAAATTCAGCCGAGTATGGCGGCGAGTTCGGTAAGAGGTGATAAATAGAAAAATAAAAAAAAACGCAACTGAGGACGTGCGTAGCACGGGCACCCAGCGATTACCGTTCGTATAGTTACGAGTGCTACGTTTATTAAGGAAAGCGTGGACGACGCCAATGTCTGAGGTAAGCGTATAGGGTTTCCCTAGCACGAGTAGAATCTTCGTATGGAGATTCGAAAACTCGGTCTACGACTTAAGCGCAAATTTTTGCTGCACTTTGTCGACTTTGTACATAGTACGGCAGGTGAGATACATGGCGTCCGTAGCGAATTCTGTCAGCTTTTAGCCCCTTCAAATTTACGTCGTAGAGTGCCGGTTAGAGAAGAAATAGTGCGTTGTGGGAGGTGGGGGGTTCCCTCTCTCAGTCAGTCGCATCTTTCTGAAAGGTTTTCTGCAATTTTGAATTAATTATTTCGAATTCTTCTTGGTTATATGTGTAATTGTGTTACTTTAGGCCTCACTTTAACCCGGCTTAGAGCAGTACTGTGCTTAATATGGCCTGTATTGAGCACTTTACTGTGAGTGTTTCACGCCATATGATATCAAAGGATGCACGACAAGGCAGGGTCCTAAAGTGCTCTGCCCTCAAAATGCAAGCTTAAATCACGTTAGTGAGGGTGAATTACAGACTAATGGGTAAAGCCGTTGGATTGGTCGTGAACACAGCACTGCTTAAGCATGACGGAGACGATGATGAGCGATCAGGACAACAACATACCTGTCAACAACATTCAGAGAGCGATTACGTGCAGAGCGGGACGGATGGGTGTCCCCTTTAGCTCTTGACTCTGGCCAATGGACGGGAAAAGCAATAACGTGACAAAATCTACACGACGACATGGCAAATGTAAAAAGTAATGACTATTCTACTAAAATCGTTCATGAGATAAAAATTGAGGGCTGTGTTATCTAAGCAATCACGGTTTTACGAATACTTTAGAAATACAATTTACACGCTCTATTGGTGTTTGTGTGCTACACTGGAAGTATTAACCAGCGCCACTCCTAGCATTATCGGCTGGTGCGGAACACATTCTGGCAGCTGGTGTCACAATGTAACGAAAACCGTAGGAATGCGTTGTACCAGCGATCCAAAAGAAACCTCAGTAAAAAATTTATTCATCTGTATTTAGTATTTCGTTTGTTTCTACGCAGTGAATGATGTACCATTCCTCTCTCCTTCTGCTCTTGATCAGATCGCCTCTTCTCACCCTCACTTAGTTTTCGCACCCCTTGATATACTGTGCTATACATGGCCGTACTTCACCCACTTCCATGATTTAGCTCCTCTAAACATTCCTTCATTCTTCAACCCGCTTGCTATAGTACAGTATACATGGCTCCATAACCTCACTTCTCTTTTCCACTCCATGCTCCACTATAGTGTACATGTTAATTCTGCGCTTTCCACTCTCCTCTCCTTCGCTCTCACTCCGCTTTCCGACCCCCTTCCTACAGTGTACTATGCTTTACCATGCATTTACTATTATTTACATCACGAAATTCATCGGCATTCCTGTTGTTTCACCTTGGCTCTTCCACCTGGCCCTCTCTTTGTTTAAGCAGGATGACTTTGCCGACCTCAACGTTTCGAGGGACTGCATAGAGCAGCGTATCAAACTCTACCGAAGATTTTCTTTCGAACTAATGACTCCCACCAGTCAGTTAGGTCGAGTTTAGCTTCATTAGTCCGAGAGGCGCAGTTTGCAGTGCACGCCGCTTAAAGGCAACGCGCCGTTTCCCACTAGCCTTACTGAGTTATGACTGCGCGCACACTGGAAAGACGCTGTCACAGTGCTTTGGTGGTGTACTTCGCTCCACCGCTCCTAGTTGGCGCCACCTTAGTGTCAATTTGTTTACATCTACTATATGCTCGCGCATGGGTTTTGTGGCGTAGGGCTCGGCTTGTTGAGCTTCCTGGCCCGAAAGCCGCGCAGTCAGTGATTCGATTCCCACTTAGGGGACTCAGTAAGCATTTCTTCTAAATTTCTTTCCGACCAACCCAAGAGCTCTCCAACTGATTTCACATCCGCGAAGGAAAAGAGAGCACCTAAATTCTTCTGGGGCCCTGTGTGCAAACGCGGAGGACATTTGACCCTTTGTATCCCATCGTCAGCAAACGTGAACAAAACATTATCGTTGATATTGATTAAACTATCGCATTGCCATAAAATTATTTCGAATTGTTGGCAACATTTTCGCATAAAAAAAAACACGCCAGGCCTGCGCAGAACACGCAGCACAGTCACAGCGAAAGCTGGGAGAGCGCCATTTTTAAACCCGTTGCAAACTATCTTGGGGCTACTAATACCAGTACGGTTGCAAGGTACCCACTACTCCATTAATTTATTCGGTGGCTGCTGACGACGTAGAACTATGGCTGAGCCCTTTGTAATGGGTTGGAAGCATTCAACGATCCCCTCGTAATGCAATTCATATTGTGTGACGCCTGATTACACAGTTCGCATTCTGTGGCGCCTGGTTGTTGTTTTACTCTTCTACAACGTTATATTGCGCATGTTAACGCGGTTTCTTCCCGACATAATGCTTGTATAGGGTTCTTGTGCGCAGGAGTTTCGATCACAGCAATGGCTCGTGATATACATCCCAGCGAACAGAATACTCAAGGGCGCCCCTACATGCGTACATCAGGCTTTGCACAGAACGAAGTTTCAAATAGCAAAGTTTCAAACAGCAATGTCTTCTAAAAGGGAATCAGATTACGCACATGTGTAATAAATACCATGAAAGAAAAACAAAACACGAATGGCTCAGTGGCAGAACACTGGGCTGCCATGGAGCGGACCCAGGTTCGAGCCTCGCTCCATCCTTGATATTTTTCCTATTTTGTTTTTTTTTATTTCGCGCGATAGCGGTTACGGACAACGGCGGCGGCGGTGGCGGCGGACAACTACGGCACCCTTGTTGTGATCTCATAACAGCTTTCACTGTAAAACGTCATTAAATCACACTATATCTAAACAAAGGGCGCCTAAGACCCACAGAACAATGACATTCACGTGAAGTCGCCCGTCTAGGTGTGTACGTGCATTTTGGACCGATTTACCTTAAATGTCTGAGTGCTTCTGGAAAAAATTTGAGGACGCTTGAGCCTCGCCTTCAACAGTAGACCACGATGGCGTAATCAGACCCCGTGCTTAAGGAACTATGTTGTAAGAAGACGAACGACTGTGCGACTAACATTGGCTGATTCATACTATCCTAGAATGCCTACTGCAAGTACAGTTGTGAAGTTGCCACAACACCATAACTCTTCTTTTTGCGAATGAACACGAGTATTCTTGGCGTATCGTATAATTTACGAGCGCAGTTTTCATGTTGAATTTTCACGTGCGCGAGATGCGGATTTCTTTTTATATTTCAATTGTCCGGTAATTCTACGCATAACCCGACGGCGTGTAGTCCAGCGAAATAATTTTGATTTCAAAAATACAAAGAGGCAAAGTTTTATTTAAAATTAGATGCACTAGAGATCAGGTCGAAGTAGGCTGTCCCATTTGAAATACGCTTTTAAATGAGTCCACTGCACTTTCTTGTCGCCATCGTTGTACCTAGCCGTCTCGCGCGTAAATCATCCTCCCAACCATCATATACTACACGCATGATATCCATAGCTAACAACGCTTTATCCGCAACACCGAAAACAGAAAAACACAATTTATAACCTAGCGCAAAACTTCAGTCTCAAAAACGACAGGCTTACATGTGACTCGGTGACAAACTTGAATCTTCTTCTTATTGTGAGGCAACTTTCTGCACGTAATAAAAGTCGACGTACTAACAAGGACACGTCGGTAACGTTTACGGGCCCTTACACGCTCGTCTGACGTTTTTATGCCCCGACTGCCTGCTATGAAAGCAGATACAAGCAAGAAGTAATACCAGCGACAACAATCCAATTCGGACACAAGCCTCCAACATGGCGCCGAATCGGCAGCTTCGTCAACCATCCGACCGATGTCAGGAATTTTGCATAAGATCTATTGTTTCACGGTAGCTAACATGGTATAATAAGCAAATGAACTTTTTTTGCAGGATAAGCTTCGTAAATTAGATTGCATTCCATGAATAATGAAATTCTTGTTTCTACGCCCACTGTAAGGCTTTTCCGCAAAATGAATTACGGAATAAAGAAGAAATAATAATTGCCAGAACAAGGCATGCAATAGCAAGGAACTAAATTGTTTGGCCGCACATACATGCAGAGGCTCTTTCTTCGTTTTTATTTTCGTTTTGCTGACCATTTCTGCACTCTCCTGTTGAAATATAAGTTGTTTTCCTTAGTGAACACTATTCTCACATTGTCTCAACTTTACATAGTTGAATATTATGAAAAACAGGCACGTCGTGTATTCTACATCTTAGCTGCGCTGGGTAAAAATTAGATTGCTTCGTTCTATAAAGGTAAATCTCCACCATTTTATTCTATGATTAAGGGGGGGGTACGCGGTCCTCTATGATCCTTGTATAAGTTATGATATCCTGAACGTTCGCATTACGAAACTTTCTAATAAACTCTCTTTGTGCAGTGTCGTCAGTTTCTTGAGAAAAGTTCCTCACTTTTCCGAACGAACGGGAGCTTGTTACATTTGTACCCGTCAAACGGTGCACCCAATATCATGAACATTTTTGTGCCTTTTCTCAGAGGTACTTGACAATATGTTCCACACAAAGCTATTTTAAAGAACCATTCGCACCCACCCCTATCATCAATTATATCGTCAATTGTTGGCATTGGGAAAGGTTACAGGTCTCTCTGGCAGTTGATGAGTTTGTAATGTGGATAAGCAAAACGTTCCTTTTCTTAAGGCACGATCGTAATTTGTGAAGCAAATGACGACGTTGATGGTCTGATGACGCCCACCTCCCACATTCTTCGAAGCACTTGTCGTAAAGAAGTCGTACTGAATGAGAATGACAAACTTTCCGCTGTTCGAAAAGAGAAATACGACGATTATCTAAGGTTTATGTTCACTGAATGGAACGCTGTTCCACGCTTGCAAAAGCAAGGCATATGTATTGGTTTTTCCATCGCTCCTGTTTATAGTGATTTATTCTTAGGCAGACTTGACAGTGGACTGTCTTACTCATACTACTGTTTTAAAGGTCATCAGATTCGTGGGTACCTTTCTGCTTTTCATCAACAGTGACTCAAACTCTCTTTAGACGAGTGCTTATAGCATTTTATACTACGCGAGTGCACGGCGTTTCTAGATTTAATATTTGAGCTTCATGTTGAGAAAAAATTAAGATTTCTGGAGATGATGTTTCATTGTAGCCGTCACCACACCAGCTGGTGCTATAAACCTTGAACGAACAATCCTTTGATGCTGTGCTTTTCGTCGCATTCACAGCTGGTGACAGGAGCATTGCTAACATGACTTTCCGTAATGCTAAGTTGAAAATGTGTCTCCATTTGACTGTTCAGGGACTTCGGAATAAGGCGACTTGATTGCTGGAAGCTGGTTATTTGAATAATCTACAGGTAACAGTGGCAAGACGTTTACTTCACAAATCATCCTATCAGTGCGCCGCTCAGTCAAGCAAACTGACAGGAGACGTAATGTTGTTGTGGCTTACATGCACGAGATTTCTCTTAATCCCATGAAGATTACTGGTCGCTTTGACGTATCTGTTATCTAAAGTGTCCCTCGAGAACTTCTCAGCCTTTGCGAAATTAGTGTGCTTGGGAAAGGAGCCGTTGGTGACGTGCTGAAAGTAACATAGATGTAAGTTCGTTTCATGTGCTGGCCATTCAGTTTACCTGATCTCGCTGTGTTGTAGAATGTTCTACAGTGGCCACTCTACTAGGTGCCTTAATGGTTATTGGAGAGAGCATCGTGGCCATGAAGAAAAACACAGATGGTATTCTGGCCATGCAATTTGGCTCGTGTGGATGTCAGCACGAATTTGACGTGATTGTCAAAAATGGAAAAAAGTTATTCCTGAGGTAACTGAAGACGAAATGATTGAGTGGTTATGCACACCGTGTGTTAGCACATTTTCTGTTAGTTTGCCCGAAAAGCAACTTGCATTCCTTCGTGCCGATTTCAGATGGTTTGCAGTCATGCCTCTGTGACATGCACACTCACCTCACCAATTTCTGTCCACACGTCTTTGTGTGCTGTTTCAAATAAAGATTTGTTATAGTTTGCACTGCTGTCGTGTTGCCTTCTCCATCCCTGTCAAAATGTGCGCTATTTTGCTCACCCAGCCGACAAACTTATTGCACCTATTTACTGAGGAACTCCAAGGCAGGAAACAGTATGATAGAAAGTGCTTCTCATATTATTCAAACATAAAATGTTGCCAATTTGCCTGCATCAGAGCCTGGACCTTGACAGCTCTTGCAAACAGTTGTGAAGTTGGACACACTTCCCGTTCTTGTTCTAGGTCACCGATAATAGGGCCAGTTGGACCAGTGTGATGTGATGTGTACCCAAAAATATGTTTTCTGAATGGCGCTCGCCATTTATACACTTGAGCTCAAATATTGAACCTAGGCTTTTACGCTTCATAACAACCTCTACAACAGAAATCGCGCACATTTCGTATGTCGCATGCTTTGTGCCGCTTACAAGTTGCCCCACTGTCACTTGAACCGATCATGTCGCTCTCTTGTCATTTTTGAATGACACGAGCTTGTTTTCTGATGGGCTCGGGAACTCAGTAGCGTTGTTAATAAAGTTGCGCTCATGACAGTGATTTCGCAAGCATGTCTGCAGCCTTGCAGGCGTCTGTGGTTTAGTTGTTACTGCAGTCAAATTCTTTGTGCTGCTTCGGTTTTGTTTGCATTTCCCCTTTAACAGCACACGGCCCTGCTCAGTTTAGAGATTAGAGTCACTATTTTTCCTAGATTCATTACCAGAAACATGTAGACAACAAATTCGAAACAGAGCTCACTTATAGCTGATGTGCGTTGCTCAATGAATGAAACTTCATAGACAGAGCGAAATTTCGTTTCCTGAATGGTGGAAAAAAGTTAATTCTAAATTTTCCTCACGATATGTGATATCAATATCTGCTCGAGTAAAGATAAGTAGGTGAAAGCATGCATGAGCTATGCACTGCTAAGGGCTGCAGCTGACTGCACTTTCATGAGGGACAGCCACTCATAGACGGGCCAAAATGACTGACTATAATGTGATTTCTTGTTTCACTGTCTCTTATTAAAGGCCGTCTTCGCCTCGCTTTAATCATATATTTTTCACACTTCCTCGGTCAAAGTAACATGCTCAGAACTAATGAAACGAGTGAAAACGTTTTTTTTTTCACCAAGCCGTACAACTAAATACTTTTCAGTGTGCAGTTCCATTTTCTATGAAGTACTTCAAAAACTTTTCGACTGAAATATATATTATGCAGGCTCTCTCATTCTCTGAAGCAGTGTGAAGGAAAAAGGCATCTGAGCTTCTGAGGATTTTTAATCTTTGTATTGCGTGTTTGCAAGCTGAAGTAGTTTCAAAGTCTTAAATATGTGCTCTTGATACCATTTTTACTATTTAAATAATTTTTGTTCATTGCCCAAATTTTATCGCTGCATTGGTTCCATAGGTCGGCGAACTCACTCATGAGTTGACTCACTCGGACTCACTCAGACTCAGATCGAGTCGTGAGTCTGAGTCTCAGTGAGTCCGGGTGATTAATCTTATGGTGAGTTTGAGTTCGAGTGAGTCCGGTTGAAGAAAAGTTTTCGTGAGTGTGTGTCCGAGTGAGTTCGGGTCAGGAAAATTTTGGCGAGTCTCGAGTCCGAGTGGGTCCAAAGAGCAATATATATTTCTTGAGTGAGTCTGAGTGAGTTCCATTTTTTTTTGCCGACCTATGATTGGTTCTAATCGTATTGTTCTGTTGTACAGGAAAGGGGTGCAATGTTTGCTTTTTTCTCTGAAGGTTAGTTTTCTGTAGAGTCCTTTGCTTTATGGGTCGTCAATTAAGCCTCATTTTAGTTGGGATTGTGAACTACATAAATGAAGAGAGCTAACTTTAGTGATAAAATTTTGTGAAACAAAAAATAAGATCTTACGGCCAAGGACCTCTATGTACCGTATCATATTTTGCGCAAATGTGAGGCAACGGAGCACCAGGGATGAATGCAAAAGACATCAGCTTCAGTTTTCTCTATTCTGAGGTGTCAGTTTTATTTTGAAAGGTCACACATTAGTGCTTCAGATTTGACAAATGATTTTGCACACTTTCTGAAGATATGAGGGAAACGAGGGCTTGCATTCATTAAGCACCATTATCTTCATTTTCACACTGCAAAACATCATTCCTCAGAGCCTGACTGCTACTGTGCTATGGCAGCATTGATGCCTTCATTTTAAATTTTATAGCTAAGGCTAGCATGGCACTACTTTTTAGGGGCGAAGCTCCTTATGCCGTGGGTCTGTCCATCCTCCGTTTGTTTGTAGTAGGCCACCTCGCTTTATAATATGAAGAATGATCCCTCGATGGCGCGTGTTAGCGCGCCAAGAGGCTCCCTCTTCTCGCGCTTTCTGTTCCGCTCGGAGTCACCGGATGGAAGACAAGGCTGCGGAACGGAGGGCACGGAAGGCGGCGGCAGCGCGCGCTCGCAGACAGAATCCTGAGGTGAGAGCCCGCGAGGCCGAAGCTGCACGTCGACGCCGCGAAGCAGATCCCGCCGTTCGAGCCCGCGAGGCCGAAGCTGCTCGACAAGCTGCACGGCTGCGGCGCGAAGACCCCGCCGTTCGAGCCCGCGAGGCGGAAGCTGCACGGCTGCGGCGCGAATCGGATCTTCAAAGTGTGAAGGGCCGTGAAGCGGCGAGAAAACACTGTGTGTAATATACACACACTGTGTTTCTCACTCTTTATATGATGATTGATGGGGCGTTACACGGAAGATTCATCGTTTACCGATGATTCCCTCCGGAGCTTCGCCCCGCTCATCATGAGTCACCACGTGGATATGCTGTGATTTTTTTTTAGTTTTAGTTGGACATTCATTCATTCTGTGCTTTCCTGTTTGTTTTTCGGTCACATTTTAATCAGTCATTTGGTTTCAGAAGTACTTCCAAGGTACAACAGGATGGAAACTGCATTCTGGCCGACACCTGGGTGGCAGTTAGATGGTTCTACATATGTGAACGTTGCATATGTCTGTGTCTGCTGGCATGAATGCAGAGATTATGTTGGACAGTAATGGAGCATGTAATTGTTTAGAGCAAGATAAGGGACACAGAAATATTGTGTCCATGTAAGACAAAATCATCAGATAAATAGATTCAATGGCGGTAAATGGAAAGTGTTAGTACTCTGATATCAAGAGCTTATTCAGTGAATATTATTAAAAGTGCAAAATTACATAGAAGGAAAAATATCTTTTGTGACTGCTTTTACTAATCTTGACCTGAAATAAACGTATGTGCTAACATTAAATTTCCTCTTCATATGTTACTACACTGTATATGCTCATGACTCTTCCAACTCGAAAGGGGTAAATGTTAGAAAAGCTGCAGGCATGTGAAGCTATGTTAAATGCACCCACAAGTGACCTGTTGGATTTTAAAACTGCAAGGTGAATTCCTTGACGCGGTATTCATTTTGTTTATTCTAACTTTATTCAACCATTCTAGTGGGTCCAGCCAAAAACATTGAAGCCACATGGTAATTCGCTCTATATGAATGACATATTAAGAGGACCTACAAGTTCCATATAAATAAAACATCCTTGTGATGTCTTGAAAGCAGGCATAAATGTGATAATGACTTCTAATTGTATTGTGGACCCACAAGAACACAAACAGAATATCCAGCTCACACATTTTTGTGCCTTCTAGGGAGATGTTCGTTGTCAACCCGATGAGAGGCAGCAAATGTGGACATGGACACAAGTCAAGACAGCTGCGAACAGCAAAATAATGAAACTGACACGACAATTGAGCTGAATCACCGAAGATGTAAGTTTACTTTTTCTGCTAGTTTTACTTGTCATGAGCTTGTAATTCCGGTTATATTTTTGTTGCATGTGTAGGACCTAATGTTCAATCAGGGTGTGCTGAATATATTAGTTAAATAAGTCTTAATTGTTCAGTCTGAGGAGATACATCATAAACACCTTTATGGAAGGAATGTTGAAGCACTTGTTTTTACGCCGAACAAGACAACCTTAACGATTAAGTCAAAGGAATTTTCAGATATACCAATGATATTTGCAGAATTATGTTACCCAATTCACATTCCCAATGCTTAATTCTTTCAAACTTGAATCCTTCGTCATATATCTTTCTCTAAACAAGAGGCACCAGTGCCACCCCGTCTATTGCTCATACATAGGAGTGGGTGCTTTGTGAAAGGGAACATGTCCTATGAATGGAAGCTAGAGACAGTTGTACCGGCTGGGGGCGGTGGTCTGGCATGCGTTGGCCTCCTGACCATGCCTGGTTATTTGGGTCCCCAGTAGCCAACAGCTTGAGTGAATGTGCTTTCTCAGTAGTGAACTGTGCATTCCAGTCGGCTGTCAATGAGCGTCAGCCACACATTCGCATACCTCTGTGTATGACTGTGTATGCCAGCTGACTGCAGGTTGTCATATTGACATGAACAGGAAAGCACATACATGGTGTTTTGTGCTGTGGCTATATAATCCCACAGTATACGAGAGGGTAGACGGTATCAGCAGAAAAAAATGCTGAAGTTCAGGAAATCACTCTTCATCAATATCTCTCATTACCGCAACAGCATGCTGAAAGAGGCTGCCTTAGTCTCATTTAGTTGCTGGGTGTTTTGCACGTCGGCTGCATTACTAAGCGACCGAGCGCATGATTGCCATGAAAAAAAAGCCATAAGTGAAAACAAGTAGGACGTGTAGTTTATTTTGTTAGTGGTCGTTTTGATCTAGTGTTTGGTTCTATAAAAGTTATACATGACTCTGAACACAATGAAACCTTCTTTGGAAGCTAGACAGCATGCCAACCTTCAGTGTCACGGAACGCAAAATGCTCCTGGAGGTTGTGTAGCTAGCTGTGCTGCATACTGCAACAATACATGGAATAAGCCACTGGAGAGGAAAGCCAGGTCTCCATTAATAATTATAGGAGCCTCTGCGACATTTATTCCATTGTCAGGCATTGCGTTTCTTGAGCCTGACAAGCAGGGGTGCGCGTGGCTTGTGAACTCCCAATGCAATGTTTTATGTTTAATAATGCGCGACACAGTATGCTGCGAGACAAAGTTGGCCAGCATCGACGTGCCTGCGTTTGAGCGAATGCCTTGAGCTGTTGATACCGTCTATGACACTCTCTCATTGTGCATTTTGAGTTAACTTTTGAAAACATCAGTGAAGGACGATTCGCAACACTGTCCACTCGCAACTACTTGGCGTGATGTGGGAGCGGAAACTGAAACTTTGTTTCACATGTGCACCTTTGCAATGGCTCATTGCTTACATTGTGATTTGCTTATTTCATGTTGCATTCACCCTGCCTTGTGCAGAAACGCTAAATGCCACAGAACGTGTTTATATCTCCTCTTCAGTCTTTTAATTTGGCATTTTGATAATAACTTATGTAATAAAACTTCACCTATGAACTGAACAGAAGAGACTCCATCTTGTTCTATCAAACTTCTTTATTGTCTTTTCCCCTCTGCCCGTTGTCTTGTTGTCGTGTTTCGACTTCTTCTTCTAAGTGTAGGCCGCTCGGCTTGCTTCATTCCCCCCCCAGCATGGTTTGACGAATTGGGATGATACTTGAATACATTACCAATGGCAGCGGAATCCACGGTGTCATTAGGACCAATGTACCATATGGTCGTCAAGTGTCCTTGTTGACTTGCCGTCTTTATAACGCAAAATGGCCCCTTGAAGGCCGCATTAAGACTCGGTCCTCGTTTCACCAGCACTAAGTCACCGACGTCGAGTTCTAGCAGTGTTGTATTTTGTCGCTTGTCGAAATTTCTCTTCATTCTTTCACGGTACCTTCACACACTATCTTCTGATCTTGCCGCTTCTTGTAGCGTTATGCTCTTGTCAATGCCAAGGCGTACGTCCGCTGGCAGATATGTTGGTCTCCCAGTTGCGGCATATAGAGTTGTGCATCCCAGTCCGGTTGTGTATGAACGGTTGTGGTGAGCTACTGCCGCTTCCAGGCAGCATTTCCAACCACCTTTGAATTCTGGATACATACTAATGTGCTGTTTAAATCTCTGATCGTCCGCTCAGCTAACCCATTTGCGGCAGGATGATAGGACGCAGTGAATCGCAAACTTCATTTTATGCTTTTCAGCCCATTCCTGTAGCCGACGACTTCGGAAGGCAGGTCCATTGTCAGAGACAATTACCTTTACGTTGTGGAACATCTTCCTGCTCAAAAAAGAAATCACGCTGTTTGCGCCTTCTTTGCCCGGCCTTGCTGCGATCATCCTGGTGCACTCATCAATGCACAACAGGGAAAGCTTTCGTAGTTCCGCAAAGTCCAGATGAACTACTTCAAATGGAGTGTTAGAATGTGCTTCTATAGCCATTTTCTGCGTTGGTTGTTGAAATTTTACTGTATTAATCTGGCATTCGTGACAGGACGATACATAGGTCTTTGTGTCTTGCTTCAAGCGAGGCCATGTGAATCTCTTTGTCAATTTCATGTAGGTTCTTCAAAAGCCATCGTTCCCGCCTGATTCTGGACTGTCAAGATAGAGTTCCAATATCTTTGGAACTAAGGAAGTAGGCACGGCAACTCTTCCATGTTGAGTCTGTTGCAGAACCTCAGTTCCTCCCCATATCCTCACTGCATTAACTTCTTCGTAAATTTGGGGAAGCCCAATCGCTAATCGCGACATTGCATCTGAGTTCTTCATGGAGTCTCCGGGGCGTTGAGTTAGCTCAAAGTCAAATTACTGAAGTTCACCCACCCAACGGGCAATCTTTCCTTTCAATTCAGCCATCTTATATACGTTAGGGCTTCGTGGTCTGTATAAAGCTTGAACTTCGTGCCTTCCAAATATGACCAATAGTAGTGGACGGCTTTTAAAACGGCGAGTGCTTCTTTTTCTGTCGTCGTGTAGTTTAATGCGGCCTTGTTGAATGTCCAGCTGTAGTATCCAACAGCACGAAGCTGTTGGTTTTGTGGTCGTGATTGAATCTCGCTGATACAAGACGGCTCCCGTTCCATAGTGAGACGCATCGGTGTTTAATTCGAAGGGCAGCGAGAAGTCTGGTAAGCACAGCAGTGAATCAGAAGAAATTATGCGGACCAATTATCTGTAGGCGTCGTCACATCTGTCCAAAAAAAAGGGACATCCTTCTGCGTCAGTCTGGTTAGGCAGCAACTTTTAAGAGCATAATTTTGAATGAAAGCTCGAAAATGACCCGGCAATCCAAGAAATACACGAAGGGAGTGTATATCGTATGGCTTTGCTAGTTTTGTAATCCGAATTACCGATTCCTATTTAGTGTTCTTCGTTGTTCCATCTAAAACTCTGCCAAGAAAGGTGACCTTGGTTTTGAAAAACTCACTCTTTTTTGAAATTAACTTTAAACCTAGCATCAGATAATGCTGTCAGAATATGAGCCAGGAGTTCTTCATGGGGCTTTTCACTTATAGAGTAAATCATGATGTCTACGTAGACATTGCAAAAGCGTCCAATGTAGTGGCCCAATACAGCGTTCATCATTTTTTCTGAAACCAACTCGGTGAGTTTTTCCATCCAAGAGGATGGCGGTTATATTCATATATACCAAATGATGTGAAAGCGGTGTATTGCTTGGTGTCTTCTTGTAGAGGCACCTGCCAGAAGCCCTTGCACAGGTCTATGCGAGAAAAGCAGGCACAGCCTCCCGTTTCATCGATGATGGTGTCGATCCTCGGCATTGCAAAAAGAAATCAGCAGCGTCTGGCTGTTTACTGCTCTGTAATCCGTGCACAGGCGCCAGCTGCCGTCTTCCTTTGGAGCAATGGTAATAGGTGAGGCAAATGGAGACACCGACGGGCGAATTACTTAGGCCTGTGACATCTCTTGAAGTTCTTCCTTTAGCCATGCTTTCTTCTCCCGTGTGAAGTTATATGGTTTTTCCTTCACAACTGCTTTGTCGTGAATCTGAAATGGAACCTCGAACTGTGTAGTCGCCGGTGGATATCCTCCCAAGCAAACCAAGTCGGGGTACAGTTGCGGAATCAGACTGTTTTTGTTCGGAATCTGTAGGTGGTCCTCTTTGTTTCCCGGCTCCACTTTGTCGGCTTGTTTATCAACAGACACTTCATCATCCCAATAAATATTCAATCTCAACAACCTCATATCTCGACGAAAAAGGAGAAGGTCGTACGCCACAGCGTCTGTAACTAGTGCAACAATTTCTGCAGTTTTAGACTGGTACGTCACTTTCAGACGTGCCCACTCACGATATTCTTTCTCGTTTCCATCATATCCACGCACAAGAACCGAGCTTCCCCGGAACACATCTTGAACATTAGCATTGCTTTTCTTAAGGATAGGTACATACATCGCGCTGTCTATCAGTGCTCGCATGCGTCGTCCATTGACCTCGAGGTCTATATGCAGCAAGCTTAGAAAAGTCAAACAAACAGTCTCGTTTTGTGTCTTAGGGTCAGACTGAAAACCCTCATTTATTAGTTTTTTTCTAATCTTTGCGAAGTGCGTTCCTCAGTCATTTACATGATCTCGGTAGTGTGCAACGACTCACGGTGACTTGCCTCTTGCGAAGACTTTGGTGGGTGGGTACGAAACCCCCCTGTTTCCTGATGCTCCTCTACCTTGAACATCTCGATGCGACTTTGTTGTCCTCTCCATCCAATGACAGGCCACATTTTGGAGTGACTGCAGCAATGTCTCCAGAGTTTCCGGCGTTCTAGCTTGAACCTGTCGTTGCAATTCCCAAGGTAAGCCGTGTATGACGAGTGTTATAATGGAAGTTAGTGGAAAGTCCAGCTCTGCAAGTAGGAGCAATCGACGCTTTTCAAAGAAATACTCCATCACTGGTGCAGACCTGTAGCGGTAGAAGATGGCTTGATCCCATCGCTCAAGCGGTCTCCCATGGAATGATGAAATGAAGCTCTCCTTCCACGTGCTCCATGCATCACATTCATGCCCTATGATACACAACTCGTACCATTTTCGTGCGGTGCAAGTTAAAAACAGGAGCATATGTTTCACTCGTTGTACATCTGTGATCCAGCCGTTCTGTTTACAGGCGTATTCAAAGAAAGTAATCCATGCCTCTGGATTTCCCCACTAACTGTCAAACGGTTCAGGTTTCGCAACCTCAGTAGCACCGCTGTCTTTCAGGCTCAAGGCTGATAAAAGGGCTTGAATCATTTCATTTTGTTCGCAAACTTGTTTTTGCTGAGGTTGAAATCGCCTGAAGAACAACGGAGAGGTCTACATGTGAAGTTGGCTCCGATGCAGCTGGCATCTTTAGTTTGGACGTCACAAGGCGGTTGAAAAGGGAGACTTGAAGATTTATCTTCACGGACCCTTTTTCCAAGAGTTCGTCTAGAGACATAGACGCCTTCTCGAGAACTGTTGAGATCAGCTCACCTGTCGTCACGTCGACGGGAAGATCGACTGGCGGATCTCCAGAGAGCGCGTACTTCATGAAGACCAGGCTGTCCGTGGCTGGCTGAACGAAGAAGGTAACCCACATAATGGATTGTCAAATCCGACTGCGCCAAAATATGTAATAAAACTTCACTTATGAACTGAACACAAGAGACTCCATCTTGTTCTATCGAACTTTTTCTTTATTGTCTTTTCGCCCCTGCCCCTTGCCTTGTTGTCGTGTTTCGACTTCTTCTTCTAAGTGTAGGCCGCTCGGCTTGCTTCATCTACACCCCTTCTAAGCCAGTCGGTTCGAATCTGTTCATGGCCATTGCACGTGGCCAACAGTTAGTGTGCAAAATTTTCTTTTCACTTTTACGTTGCTTTCTCGCTGTCAAGATCACCCTTTGCTTTAGCAGGTACATATGTCTGATCTAAATGTGATAATCTAGCATTTCAGCTGAACCTAATGTCTCCCCTTGGTGTGTCTTTAATGTCACCCACACAGAAGTCCTTTGGATTCTATTTATGTGGACATTACATCTCGCTCGTGCAGGGGTTTTGGGGCGCTTGCCTCTTTTATGAGTTTGGGCATGCTGCCGATGCATCAAAATTTAAAACGTGCTGCTGTGTGGCTCACTTGTTCTTGCAAGGTGGATGCAAAATTCAATTCTCGCACAGATTGCCTTCTTTCTTTTGGTTCAAGTGTTTTGATCTTTTTTGTTTCTTCTCTTTTCAGATGACCCACGGTGCGAACAGTTTATTTGTATAGTTTCGGCAGAATAAACCCCTTCTTTGTGCGTTCAGAGCAGCTGGATGTTCACTATTTACTTGGCAAGAAGTAGTATGTATACTTGCTTCCCACCACACCTATATTACTGTTTCACACTTTGTAGGAAGCACAATGAATGCTACAACCTTTGCTGAAAAATATGGTGGGTGCCAAATAGTTCGCTTTGTTGCTTTACAGTACTATTGTGCTCAGCTTGATGCTACACTGTGCACAAAAAGCTGTAATAATAGGTGTGTGGTGCAGAAGGTCATGGCGCTTTACATGCAGCTACCACAATGGTTATTGACTGATGCCAGCGGAAGCTTCTACCTTGCTGCGAAAAAGTTTTTAGACATCACACAGTGACGGCGATGAAAATTTCCACTGGACGTTTAACACAACACTCGTGAGAAGACATGAATGTAACATTGCCCCTGGCACACTAAAAAGAAAAAAAAAGGGTGCCAACCCAAAATGTATGAAAAATAAAATGACGTGTCGGCTTCCACGCGGAAGCCTTGTTCACCCAAAACGTCATTTTATTTTCCACAACCTTTAGATGTGAAGCATCTTATGGCGAAGCTTAATCCGGTGGTAGTGGTGTGCCGCGTGGCCTCCCTTACTGCGCATGCGCAAACCCATTAAAAAAATTTAAAAAAAACCTCCTCTCCCCCTCCCTCTCCTCTAGGCATCCCTCCCCGTGGCAACCACACCCTCACTGCGCATGCGCCTCCCCTCCTCTCTCCCCTCCTACGCTCCCCCTCTCTCCTCTAGGCATCCTTGCCGCGGCGTCCGCACTCCCACTACTCATGCGCGTCCCCCCCTCTCTCTCCTCTTCTACGCTCCCCCCTCTCTCCTCTAGGCATCCCTGCCCGTGGCGTCCACACTCCCCACTGCGCATGCGCGTCCCCCCCTCTCTTTCTCCTCTCCTACGCTCCCCCCTCTCTCGTTTCGCGACGCCGACGCAGGCAGCGTCTGCTAGATAATTTCTTGGTTGAAAAAACCGACTGCTCGCGCTGCACAACCGTTCACTGGCCACCCCGTATATATGGCACTGGATTTTGACCTGCAAGGTGGTGCCGGTGGGAAATATCTCCTGTGCATTGTTGAACAATAAAAATTCGCAGCGTGCGCGTTAACTAAAAGCGGACTGCGGGTCTCTGTGTCCAGTCGGAGTCTTCTGTCTCTCATTGCCCATTAGCAGCTATTGGCATGTTCCAGTAGGAAACACCACTCCATCACTGCATGCTTTGCGCCTCCCCAATTTTCTCTCCTGCGCAATGCTGCGATGAGCGCCAGCGTCAACGCCGCCGCCAGTGTAAGCGTTAGCGCCCGCTGCTTCACATCTACACATGGTTTCCTTTAGCGGGAGATGGTGTAATTTTTGGGTAGCTACCCACTGTTTTTTCTTTCTACATTGCCATTACATCCCGACAAGATGAGATTTCGTCAAATTCTCAGTTCCACGCATTGCCCCTGTTGAAAACTTCATATATTTGTTCTGCCAATTCATTTGTTTAGCTGAACAGCAATATATCTTCTTCGAATTGCCAGACTTTTTCTAATTGGCATCCAACAATGTTTTCACCAAAGTTTCATGCTGAGATTTTGAAAGATCCACGACTTCATGAAGCCAAACCACATACAATTTTTGTAGGCAGTGCCAGAAAGCTTCAGTGAAAATAGCAGACCAAATATAACCGCACTTGTAGCCTCACATACGTTTTAACAGAGGCAGTGTGTACACGCATGTCCTTCCTCATGAATGTTGTGTTAAACATCCAGTGGAAATTTTAGTCACCATCACTGCATAATATGTTTATCCTCTTTCTAACAACTTCTTCACCGCAAGTAGCAACTGTCACTGCTATCAGTACATAACCAAGCGGTAGCTGCACGTAAAGCAGCGTAACTTCCTTCCCCACGCAGCACTGAAAATGGCTAGTAGCATAGCGCGGAAACAAACAAGGACAAAGAAGTAGAGGACACACACAAGCGCTAACTTTCAACAACGATAGTTGTTGCAAGTTAGCGCTTGCAAACTACAGTTCTCCAAACTAGAGTTAGTTTTTGTTGTTGAAAATCAGCCCTTGTGCGCGTCCTCTAACTTTGTCGTTATTTGTAGCCGTGCTATGCTACAAGCCTCTTTACGCTGAACGAACAAGCCCATATTGGTACCCTTGTGGTACCCTTGTCATGAATTCGTGTTCACATGCGAGTTTATCCGTGCTTCACAGAGTTTTCACAAGTAAAGAGAGGGGTGGGGTGGAAGGAAACGCGAAGATAGTGGCGTGCAGTTTTCATCACGCTCTGCCGTGGTGGCGATAAAAAAAACCGCCAGATCCCACGCACTGTGGGAATCGATGCCATGAGAAGCAGCCAGCAAGGAGCAAATCATTCTGTACATAACATTCATGTCATGATTTACATGTAGGACCTGTTATTTATGTTCGTATACAGTCACGTCGCGCAATACCCATTTTGTTGTATATCAAGCTAGCGAAGTGGACGCAAACGCACCATGAGCGTGGCATGTAAATGGCTTTGTAGATGACATGCATGCCATGATTTTCATCTTATCACCTGTCACTTATGTTCGACATGCAGTCACGTCATGTAATACCAATTTTGGTGTGGATCAAGCTAGCGAAACGGCCACGAGTGCGCCATGAGCGCGGCATGCAAGTCGTGTTGCACATGACCTGTCATAATTTCCATATCACCACTTGTCATTTATGTTCGTCATACAGACACGTCACAAATACCAAATTTGGTGTGTATCAGCCAGCTAAACGGCCGCGAGCGTGCCTTGAGCGTGGCATGCAAGTCATGTTGCAAATTACGTCGTGATTTCCATATGACCACTTGTCACTTATGTTCACGATACAGTCACGTCACGCAATACGAAATTTGGTGTATATCAAGCTAGTGAAATGGCCACGAGCGCGCCATGAGCGTGGCATGCAAGACTTGTTGCACATGACATGTCATGATTTCCATATTACCACTTGTCACTTATCTTCACCATACAGTCACGGCATGCAATACGAAACTTGGTGTATATCAAGCAAGCGAAACGGCCACGACCGTGCCATGAGCGTGGCATGCAAGTCATGTCGCACTAGAGATGTCATGATTTTTATATGACCATTTGTCACTTATGTTCGTCATACAGTTGCGTCACGTACGCAATACCAAATTTGGTGTGTAACAAGCTAGAGAAACGGCCGTCAGCGCACCATGAGCGTGGTATGTAAATCGTGTTGTACATGACATGCAACTCATGATTTTCATACTACCACCTGTCATTTATGTTGGTCATGCAGAAATGTCTCATCACACCAATTTTTGGATACATAGAGTTAAGGAAACAGCCGCAGGAGCACTGCGGCCATGGCGCGTAAATCATCCAGTTCATGACACGTTACTCATGATTTTCATTACATGACCAGTCATTCATGTTCGTCGTACAGTCATGTTATGCCATGCCAATTTTGGTAAAATCTCCATTAACGATACGGATAGGAGAGCAAAAAATCGTAGGCCGATAGATAGATAGATGGATCGATAGATAGATAGATAGATAGATAGATAGATAGATAGATAGATAGATAGATAGATAGATAGATAGATAAATAGATAGATAGATAGATAGATAGATAGATAGATAGATAGATAGATAGATAGATAGATAGATAGATAGATAGATAGATAGATACGCTCAAGGTCGCCGAAGTTTGCTAAGAAATGCTTCGCATTTAATATGCTAAATGGTCTTTGAGTCTATCATGGATGACTTTTTATCAATCATCCAAGCTACAACCGCTTAAAAGTAAATGCGGAACAGCAAAGAATGTAGATGCCGTATGTTCGCGTTTCTTTCCGTGCCCACTGCACGTATTCCGCAGGCAGTCTGTCAGCATGTTGCCAATCTGATACTAGTTTGAGAGTATTCGTGTTTTATTTCTATTTGAATGCTCTAGGAACCACGTCGTTTGTATGCCTCAGTATGTCCTACGGTTGCGTACCGCTTTACGAAACGAACGGAAAGAAATCGCGATTGTCTTCTTATTTTTATTATTTCCCTTTCTTGAAAAAAAGAGACTCACAGGATCCGCATGCATTCACATAAGATAAATGAAATGGGAAAGCTATCTTCTACTTTTCCTTCCCAGTGAATGTTTGGAACATCTCCTGCTTCGCTCCTAGTTATTTCTGCACCTAACGTGGTTTTCATACTGCCTCAAGGATCGGAGGCACTGCAAGTTATGTGCACCTCAGCTTCTTATACACTGCCTCCGTGATCAGCCGATTTTGAGCACGCGAAGATGTAATATGACGACGTCTCCTTATATAACGTCTAGATTATGTCACAAAATGTCATTAACTGTGACGTCATATGATGACGTCATCACGTTATATTGATTTCTTCTATCAGTCGTGTCGACGCCTCCAACGTGGGTCGCTGCTCGACGCCGCCGACGGTCAATTCTGCGCTGTTCGTCTCTCGTTCCATAAAATTCCAGCTGCCGCTGGTGTTGGAGAGCGATAGCTTGGAGTAGTTAGGTGGTATATTTCGTCTCCTAATACCTCTCCAAACTACACTAGAATATGTAGGCGTCATTTACAACCCGAAGAGTTCACTGAATATGAGAAGCGCGGCTCAAGAATGACGCAGAAGCGTCGGTCTGTGCGAACTACCCTTCTCGCTTGCAGCTCATGGTAACAACTGGACGGAGCATGGCAAGTATCACTAAACGTGACCGTGCTACGTACAAACAGTAAACAACTACACGAACCATGAGCAACGATGCCTCAAAAGAGTGCCGCCATGTGCAACATTGATATCAGGTCCCGAAGCTGAAGAGTCGGCGCCCTTGGACACATTGGCGTGCGCACAAGGGGAATGTGTGCATCATAGGCGTGCGCATGAGGGAACTTTAAGCGCACAAGCTTCCAGTGTTACCGCCTTGCAAATGCTGCTTTTAAGAATCACCTTAAAGACAGTCAAAAACCGACTCTCGGTCAAGCGAACATAACGGCGACAAAACTATCTTCCGCACGTCACTGGCTCTCTTGTATCGGTCTAGCAGACGACGCGCAAGCTCCTCGATGAAATAGCTGCAAACGACACATGCCTAGGCCAGTATTCTCGAAATAAAAATGAAGTGAAAATTCCTTAACTGGGCCCGTGTCTCTTTGCACAATTGGATAAATCTGATGTGTTACCTGATCCTGGGAAACGCATGCATTTATAGTGGCACGAAATTCTCCGTCATTAGGTCACACTTGGCCGCAGCCTGCTTCATTCGGGACCATCCTCGGAGCGTGCCGAGCGCGAAGCGCCGCACATGTGCGACGCCAGGGAGAGGAAATGGCTTTGGTATAGAAACAAAAGTGGGATTCGCAAAGAAACCAAACAAAGTGGTACTGTTTACATCGCTATATTAACCAGTTGGTTACCAAGGTGTTGCCCACACGCGGTTAGGCCACTCAGCAGCTTTGTTTGAACGTGCTCTCAAAACTCAGGGCAGTCAGCTGGTGAAGCTCGTTCTCAGCAATAATCCAGAACAGCTGCCCTAGGGCGGTATTATTGGAATAAAAATGCAGTAAAAGCTCCATACCTTCACGATGTCATAGAATCCCACACATTTACGAATGTTATAAAACACGCCACTATATTTGACGCTCATTCCTCTACATTTATTGACGTCACTATAACAAAGAGCTGAAATGCACTAAATAGGCAGTTTTAAAAAGCAGTCGCTCTTGACGTCTTCTGGCGAAGGGGAATGCGAAGGCCGGGCCTCTACTCCATTTATACAAGATAGACCCCGATGTGGCGTGACCGTTCACCGCGTTGTGGACGATGTACGTTGAGGGTGAAACCAGGCAGACCCGTGTTGCGCTACGAGCAGCGAGAGCAAGTGTGGCCGCCTTTGCTGTAGCGTTGTGTGGCGCACCAAACGACGGTTAGTCCTAGGGCATACCTTTGGCCAACACGAGGGCGGTATCGCGTCGGAGGACGCGATACCACCTAATGTCTAGCGACAAGCATGCAGTACTGCGGCGTCTTTACTTCTGGGGCGGAGGGGCAGCGGAACGGCGGACTGCGGTAGCGTACGTCATGACTGCATGCTTATGCTGCGCTTACGCATGGACCCTTGTAACTGCTGAATTTGTAACTGCTGAGTAGGGTGAGGCAAAGATACTTTGTATTTGTATCGTGATACGATACAGCATACTTGGACATTATGTATTTGAGATGCAAATACAAGATACTAGGAATAATTGTATCCGATACGATACTTCCCAATTGTATTTAAGATACTTCGATAGATTTGAAAATTTCGTTAGTATCGGTTTGTATATTGAATCAGCAAACGCCTGTGTACCGAAATGTCAGCTTGGAATTTTGTTAACTGCCTGCAACTTTGTTTAACTTTAACGAAATATTTCTTAGTATCCCGATATCTGAAGGTATAATTTTATTCCGAAACAACTTATGAGGATTGGTTTGGCGGTTTAACATGACAGATCTTGATACGCTGCGCCATCCGCCGGTTTTTGCGGGTCACTTTTGTAATTAAGGGGGTGCCATTTCTGTACTTGCTTACTTGCTTACCTGCTTAAGAGTTGCCAACTACTTACAAGACGTCCATAAGG
This sequence comes from Rhipicephalus appendiculatus, assembly GCA_030522465.1. Classification (NCBI taxonomy): domain Eukaryota; kingdom Metazoa; phylum Arthropoda; class Arachnida; order Ixodida; family Ixodidae; genus Rhipicephalus; species Rhipicephalus appendiculatus. The sequence goes on along the minus strand of JALIZH010001889.1, from coordinate 235,492 downwards.
CCATCGCACGATGGCGGGAATACCGCTCTGAAGTCTTGCCTTGTGCGTAAACGTACTACCGTTTTAGCAAGACCAGGCAGTCCTATTGTATATAACAATACACCTACTGAGTCGCTATCAAAATTTATAAATCATCATTTATATAATATACCTCTACCGTTACGTCTTTCGTACAAGGTGCTCCTCATTTCCTCCGAATAATGATTCCATTAGCGAAACACAAACACTCTCGGATCAGGCGATTCTGGTAACAATACGTGTCTGTTCCTTCTATAAGACAATATCAGTCACTGAAGACATTGAAGCGGTTTCAGCAAGCGTTTCAGCAGAGGTTTCAGCAGCAAGCACGCGAACACAAAATCCTCAGGTTTACCTTCCACTACTGAAATTAGTTCTGACTCTTATTTAGTTTTAATTTGATTCTACCTGCAAACTTTCGGGCACTAGTATGGGAACCCCTTTTACGCCAACATACGTCACTATTTTTATGGGACAGTTAGAATAGGAGCTGTTCAAACCATCTCCAGTGAAGCCTTCCACCTATCGCGGCTATATTGACGACGTATTTATTATATGTGAACATGGCATAAGTGCACTAAACCCACTCATTGATCATTGTAAAAAAGTTTCACTCTAGTATTAAATTTACCATGAACCATTCTCCCAATGCAATTAACGTCGTAGATACGACGGTGTCTATTGAAGCAGGAAAATTAAAGGCGACGCGTTACAGAAAACCAACAGACAGCAAACAACACCTAAATTACACAAGTCACCACCCGCGGCACTGCAAACAAGGGATTTTTGTCGTACAGGCGAGGCGTATAAGAACGATCTGTAGCGACGACGGCGACTACGTTTACCACTTAAGTAACCTAAAGGAAACATTAGTTGAAACAAATTACCCGCAAGATGCCCTTAAGAAGGTCTACAACGAGGCATCTAAGCTAGTTAGGAAAACAACACTAGCTAAAAGGGCCCCAGTAGCACAACCCAGCCAGCCGCCAGCATTTGAAAGCAAATACTCAAATGCGCTCCCAAACATAAGTAATATCCTCCGTAAGTATTATGCAATACTGGCAAGCAACGAACGCCTTAGAAAAGCGTTTCCCGGTGTACCAAAGGTCCTGTATTGCCGCAATCGGAATTTTAAGCACATATTAGTGCATTCAAAACCAAAACCCTCGTTCTACTGCCCACATAACACCTTGCTCTCGTCCAAGATACAAGACTTGCAAACACTTTGAAGACGACCTGACAGTTTAAAGAACCGCAAGTGATCACGTAGATCATATAAAATCTAGTTTACATGCACTAGTTCAAACGTTATCTCATTGATCGAATGTTCATATTGCCACGAATGGTACATTGGCCAAGCGGGACAACCTGTTAATGTTAGGTTAAACGGTCATCGCGCGGACACGGCAAAAAGTTATTGAAAGCAGTGGCACAGCATTTCAATGTAGCAGAACACAATTTCGACGATCTCAATGTTTACATACTTCAGTCAAACTTCCGGTCCACAAGAGACAGAAAATATAGTCATACCTTATTCACAAGTTCCATACACTCCAGCCAGCAGGTATAAACGCTTCTAAAGGGCGCTTCAATCCATTCGATATGGTACATACACAACGAAAACCAATGAGAGTTAAGCCATCCTTCTAGGAGTTTCAACTGCGACTGTTAACTGCGACTGTTAAGTGGTGGTTCTTCTCCCCTGCTTCTTTCTCTTCTTTTTATTCACGTAATACCTCTTGCCTCTTACACAAACAATTCGTCACACCCCCCGCCCCCCTTCCCGCGTACCCGCATCCACAGTTGCCCTCTCTACCTTCATTTTCCGGCTGGACGAGAGGGTTCGAAGCATATACACGCTAGCGCTAAGGAAATCAATTCTAGCCTTGAAGAAGAGAGTTCCACTTGTCGAAACGTCGGCTCGAGCACATAACTCCTGTTTTCAGTGAACAGCACCACCTCGTTTGTGTTCTCTGCGAATGCCACTTTTGTTTCTATACCAAAGCCATTTTATCTCCCTTGCGTCACACATTTGCGGCGATTCGTGCTCGGCACGCTCCGAGGATCGTCCCGAATGAAGCAGGCTGCGGCTAAGTGTGACCGAATGACGGAGAATTTCATGTCACTAAAAAGTCATGTGTTTCCCGGGGTCAGAGAACACATCAGATTTGTCTAATTGTCCTATGAAAGAAGGGCCCAGTTAAGGAGCTTTTGCTGCATTTTTATTTCGAGAATTCTGTCCTAGGGGAGTTGTTGGATGGATGGAAAGAACTTTATTGTTGTCCTGTACAGGGTGTTGCCACCTGCCTGGCTAATCCCACGTCGGGACCGGGAGGTCAAGCCTCCTAGCTCTGTCATGGGCTTACTGGACAGCCAGGACTTGGGGGGATATGATCGTGCGACTTTATCATCCCTGTAAACCGTTCTTGGGAAATGCCAGGGCCAAGTGACCCACACTCCCAGAGCATATGCTCAAGCGTGCATACTTCTTTCTTGCATCCCTTGCAAATAGCATCCATATCTTTTATGTCGTACCATTCTTTTGTCTGTGCCGGTGAGTAATAAGACCGTGTCTGTAATTGTCTAAGTGTGACCGCTTGTGCTCTGTTTAGTCTAATGTGAGGGGGTGGAAACTCTATCCTTCCCAGGTAATAATGTTTGGTGATTTCATTATATGTCGTGGGCGTATCCCTGTGTAGATTCTCCAATCTAGCTGAATCAAAGCCATATGTAAAAGCGGCCCGGTCCGTAAGTTCGCGGGCAACGCTGTTGGCCGATTCGTTTAGATTGATGGGAATGTCATCGAGTGAGCCAAGGTGCGCTGGGAACCAATATATGTAATGTGTCTCATTTGCTTGTTTTCTATTAATCATCCTAGCGGCTTGTGGGGCGATCCTGCCTCTGCTGAAGGCTCTGATGGCTGCTTTTGAGTCGCTGTATATCTCGGTGTATCGATCGTCCGTCAGGGCCAACGCGATGGCAACCTGTTCAGCGATTTCGGGTTTGCTAGTGTAAACCGTGGCGCAGTTGGTACACCTGCCCTGGTGGTCTACTACCACCGCTGTGAACATAGTTCGGTCCTTATATGCGGCTGAGTCGACAAAGCAAGCCCCCTTGCCCCCCTTTATACAATTTCTGCAATAAAGCCTTAGCCCGTGCTACCCTCCTGTTGATGTTGAAGGTTTGGTGCATATTTCTTGGCAACGGAACTACGATTATGCTTTCCGCAAAATCGTGCTGTATCATGGTGTATGTCTCCTGGTCGATGGTAGGGTTGATCATGATTCTATCGAGGATAGATCTCCACGTGATAGTTGTAGAGAGTCTTGCTATTTATGATCTTTCTTGAGCCTCCGCGATTTCCATAGTTGTGCTGTGTACCCCTAACTTGAGCAATTTTTAAGGCGAAATCCTTTAATGCCTCATGCTCACGTCCGTCCGGTGTCCGTCCGGCGTCCGTCCGTCCGTCCACACCCCCCACTGCGCATGCGCCTAGCCATTAAAAAAATAAAAATAAAAAACCTCCTCTCCATCTCTCTCTCCTCTAGCGGCCCCCAGGTTTCTCTCCTGTGCAACGCTGCGATGAGAGCCAGCGTCAACGCCGCCGCCAGTGTAAGCGTTAGCGCCCGCTGCTTCGCATCTACACATGGTTCCCTTTAGCGGGAGATGGTGTAATCTTTAAGGCGAAAGCCTTTAAATTCTCATGCTCACGTCCGTCCGGTGTCCGTCCGACCTCCGTCCGGCGTCCGTCCATCCGAGCTCTGGCACGGAGCCAGGTGGCCGCCGGGATGCGCAGACGGACGCCGGTCGCGTCGGAATCTAAAGCGCTCCCGCTTTGCTTGCGTAGCGTCGCTGTGCCCAGAGTTTGCAATCATTCTGACCGACGCCGTCTGAATGGACCCAGGCATTCACGGAATACACTTTCCAATTTACAAAGGGTCCGTCAATTTAAGAGCTGGAACGCGGATGGCGTTTGCACGATGCGCAAAGCGCGAGAAAATACTAACGCATGCGAACGGAGGAAGATGAGTCTCGCGTCTCGCTGCGATTCGCGGTAAAAAAGAAGAAAACACGCACCCATTCGGTTTGTGTCTTATCCCACTGAGAGTGTAAAAGAAAAAAGACATGGCATAATCAGTGGAATGACCACACGCTTTCGCCGAACACACTTTGGAATGTACAAAGTGTCCTTCAATTTTTTTGAGTGCTGGTGCGAATCAGGAGGCCCAGCGCACTTTCGACGACTTTCTTGATCGCGGCGTCGAGCTTCTTCAATTGGGTTTGCGTCCAGTTATACATGGAAGCCGCACATGAAATATGACATAATACGAATAAGTTGATCAACCTGATGAGAGTGTCCTCTTTCATTCCTCTTTGTGTATTATTACTGAGAACGAGATTCATCAGCTGCCTGCACTGAGTTTTGAGATAACCTTAAAACAAAGGTGCCTAGTGGCCTGTCCGCGTGTGGGCAAAACTTTTTCTCACTAGAGGATGAATATAGCGACGTGAACAGTACCACTTCATTTGGGTTCTCTGCGAAAGCCACAATAGTTTCTATACCAAAGCCACTTTTGTTTCTATACCATTTGTGATAATGACATTGCTGGAACCATCGGAGAGGGGGGGCGCAAAGCCAGCCCCATACATTGACAATATTGGGAGGGGGCGGTGTGACTCGTGGGGGGGGGGGGGGGGGGCGTAAATGCCTATAACTGCCTATAAATGCGTATTTTAAGAACTGGCACCAATATGAGCACAATTTTACCTCGAATTTTGCGTTCGAGTGTAATTCGAGATCATTATTCGTGTTACCGGGCAATATTCACTGTTCGGAACTCTGTTTTTTAACCAAATTCCGGAAGTCAACCGCTTACAGCAGGAAAATAGGATGTGCCCGCCACCATACGGCGCCGCGCTGACGAGGCGCGAGCGGTTGCCGAACGCGAAATTGTGGATAGCGGTCAGGGTGAAGGACAGTGAAAACCAAAAGAAAGAAAAATGTGATGTGTACGCAGCTTGTGTTTTGTTCGTACTTTACTTCTTAAGGTGCTCAATGACAGGTGGGAAATTGACTTTATGCGAGTAGACCCGGCCAAATAAGAGGCATCCCTCTCTTCTGTTCTTTCAGCGGTCTGGCTATCTGCCCCTGTGCTGCCCTTCTCAGTCATGCCAAAACGAGACCGAGGAGTGTGTTGTTTCGACAGGGGACGCTTGATTCACCATGCTACAGAACAGGAGGGACGGTATTCTGCAAACAGAATGCGGTCTCTCAGAATACAATTACACAGCTATGTTCCAATGTTGGCGCCTTTTTGCCATCATAAAGAATAATATTTTTAACACAGGAGCTGTTTAAGCCGAGCGTCGGTCTGGGAAGGGTGAACTGAAATTATAATCATCATTAACACACCTGCCCTCTCTTCATCCTCTTCGTCATCATCTGCTTCGTTCTCAGAACACATGCACGCCGATTTGTCCGCCATGGCCTGCAATAACTCTTATGGGTGAGAGAACGATATTGAGAGAGCAAAAGAAAGAAAGAGATAGAAAGAGATATTTTGTTGGCGATAAAAATTTCTTGACGAGGCGGGATTCGAACCCGCATAGCCATGAACCGAAGGCGACTATCGTAACAAATCAGCTATCCAGGCACTCTAGCAAAGCATAACATAGCCTTGTGTAGTGTAGTATACTAAAAAGGTGGGGAAAGTAAGTGAGTAGGAGGATGATAGTTTTTAGGGCTAGGAGGTGGGAAATGCGGAGTGGAGAGAGGAACGCATGAGATAGAAAGAAAGAGCAATAGAGCGAGAGAAAGAGAAGAAAAACGGACGGAGAACAAAAGACAAAATAGGAAGAGAATAAAAAAAGACAACTAAAGAGAACGGAAAGGACGAACGAGAAAGATAGAAGGAGCGAAAAGAAGAAAGCAATATATACAGAGAGAGAAAGATATAGAAAAAAAGATGGTTGATCCCTCCGTAATAGGAATAGGTATAACACGAAAGCAAAACGTGCCCGTATCAATACAGGAGAGTTTGCTCAACGTATAACGGGGATGATTCCTCGTTGACGCTTGGTGATACATCTCCAACCCGACGACTAACGTCCATGATGAACGATTAAAGAAGCCATCATGGTAGCTGTAGATGTTAACGGCGAGAGCGTAAAAGGAGAAAGAGGCGTGAAGCCGGAAGAGCGTCGCTATTGAGTCGCAGAACTTGGGCTAAGGCCACCATCCCGCGGCATGTTAAAGTGTGATTGAACGCCACGGTCGGACTAGACTAGAGGGAAACGCTAAGCGCGTCGTGTCGGTCCAGTAGCTCGGCCGTGATCTTTCTCGGGGCGAGCGCAAGCGAGGAACGCGGTATTGCAGCCACTGGAGGGAGGCGCGCGTCGCATTTTAGGAGCTTGCTCGGCAAGATTCTTAAGCTCGCGCCTTGTCCGGCGGCTTCGTGAACGCGCCGCTCGAGGCGCCGGCTTTCCGGTGATTTCAAGAATGCTCACTAGATGGCGGCGCCGCTCAAGGCGGCGCACACCACTCTCCGCACGTGCGCTTCCTTTCTCTTCGCCGGGAGCTCGGCCGCATGAACACGTATATATAATGTATATAGCTCATGCATCATAAAGCAATCATCTTAAAAGGGAAAGGAGTGCCCGAGCTCATCGAGGGACGCCCTTCTTGTACTTTGCAAAACAACATCTCTTGTGTATAAATAATGTATATAGTGCATCCAAGTGTCAAGTAGTAAACATTGTGTATGTAACGTATATATAACAACGTTGTCACGTCTATATATGATGGTAGGAGATGTGTATGGAGGATTCGCGGGTTACCCGATCATCTCCGAGCAAGCTCTTCTAACACCATTCACTTTGTGGATATGGCGGTGAATTTTTTGGTTTGGATGGACCTTTGGATGCATGCTATGAGCGAGGCCGACGCTTCGGCTAAGGTCGCCACCTCGTGGTGCGTTAAGGCGTTGACAAAATCGCACTTCTACTGAAAACGCGCCGACTGGGACGGACGCGTAGCAACATGCGTTGCAGGTGCATATCGCCGAAGCCACAGTAATGATGTATTATTTTACTTCACTGCTCCAAGAGGGCGACACCACCCCGCTGACCAGGAGCATTGGGATCAAAGTGGTAGATATAAAAGGCGCGTTCGTGAAGCCGTTAGAGTGTGTGGCAGTGGCGCAGTGGATAGCGTGCTCGGCATCTGTTGTTGCGGGCCAATAGGTCGAAGGTTCTATGCCCGTTGACGGGACTTTTTTCTTTGACATCTGGTCGTGCACATTTTTTCAACGTCATTTGTGTGACGAAAGTACGACACTGAAGTCTTGGTGGGCCCCGGCATAAAGCACTTTCATGTTAAAAAAAAACGTGGTTGATCCCTCCGTCACAGGAATTGGTATAACACGAAAGTGAAACGTGTCCTTACAGAAGTAGTTGAATGTTTACTGTACATTGATATAAAAGAGTCTATTGGTGTTTGACAGTTATAGCACCGCTTAACGTAGATGCATCCTCGTTGATGCTTGGTGGTGCATCTGTAGTACCGTGGCTGACGTCCATGTCCATGAGCAACGATTAAAGAAAATCTTGTGGTCATATATGCTTGTGGTAGCTGTACGGTGAGAGTGGAATCAGAGAAAACGGTGACAGCCAGAAGAGCGTCACTGATTGGACGCTGAAGTTGGGCTAAGGCAACGCCCCCTAAAGAAACTTCGTCAAGGCCGGGAAGCTCCTCGAGTGACGTGTCACTAGTGGGCTGGCGCTATAAGGCCCGCTCCGTTCGTCCGTTCATCTGTCTGTCTGTCTGCCTGTCTGTCGGTCCGTCCATCCATCCGTCTGTCTGTCTGTGCGTCCGTCCATTCATCTGTGTCTGTCCGTCCGTCCGTCCATCTATATGTCTGTTTGTTTGTCTATCCATCCGTCCGTCCGTCCATCCATCCATCCGTCTCTCAATGTCAGTCTGTCTGTCCGTCCCCGTCTATTTGTGTCTGTTTGTCTGTCGGTCCGTCCGTCTGTCAGTTTATATGTCTCTCTGTCTGTCCATCCGTCCGTCCGTCCGTCTGTCTGTCTGTCTGTCGGTACGTCCATCCGGCTGTCTGTCTCTGTCTGTCCGTCTGCCTGTCCGTCCATCTATCAATCCATCCGTCTGTCTGTCTGCCTCTCCGTCCAACCATCCATCCCTCTGTCTATCTGTCTGTCTGCTTGTTCGTCTGTCTATATGTCTGTCTGTCTGTCCATCCATCCATCCGTCTGTCTGTCTGTCTGTCTGTCTGTCTGTCTGTCTGTCTGTCTGTCCGTCCATGAACGGACGGATGAACGGAGGGACCACTTTTAGATGCGAATCATCTTATGCTCAGGGGCTATGTCCGTCCTTGCCGCGTCCCCCGTCCGGCGTCCCGCGTCCGGTCACTTTCATGGAAAAGGGAAGCAGCCACTATGCGAACCAGAACACTGTAGTACAATAAGGCCGTCAACCACCATCGCAGTCATGAGAGTCGTGGCGGAGAGCACAGAGTGGCTGCTTAGCAATGGCTAGGCAGGTGGTGGGTGCAAGCAAAGAATAACGCGCTCTATCGGTGGTGTCTCTCGCCCACGTTGACTACATTCCTTGATCTTGCTTGCATGTGCTTGCGAGGGCCTTGTCCGTCCTTCCTTCCCGCGTCTCACAGCACCTCTCCTACGTTCCCGCCCTTTCTCTCCCCAAGGAATCCTCTACATTACGGATCGGCGCCCGCGTCCCGTTGACTCCATTCCGTGATCTTGCTTGCATGTTCTTGCGGGGGGCTTCGTCCATCGCTCCTTCCCGTGTCCCACACCCCCCTCTCTCTCCTCTCTTACGCTCCCCAGCTTTCTCTCCTCTAGGAACCCTCTACTCTATGGAGTGGCACCCGCGTCCCGTTGACGCCATTTTTAGATGTGAAGCATCTTATGGCGAAGCTTAATCCGGTAATGGTGGTGGTGGTGTGCCGCGTGCCCACCCTTACTGCGCATGCGCAAACCCTTTAAAAAAAATAAAAGTAAAAAACTTCCTCTCCCCTCTCTCTCTAGGCATCCCTCCCCGCGGCAACCACACCCTCACTGCGCATGCGCCTCCCCTTCTCTCTCCCCTCTTACATTCCCCCCCTCTCTCCTCTATGCATCCCTGCCCGCGGCGTCTACACTCCCCACTGCGCATGCGCGTCCCCTCTCTCTCCTACGCTCCCCCCTCTCTCCTCTACGCATATCTGCCCACGGCGTTCACACTCCCACTGCGCATGCGTGTTCACCCCCTCTCTCCTCTCCTCCTACGCTCTCTCACCTCGCGACGCCGACGCAGGCAGCGTCTGCTAGCGAGTTTCTTGGTTGAAAAAACCAACTGCTCGCGCTGCACAACCATTCACTGGTTCTGCATCTTGCTTGCATGTGCTTGCAGGGGCTTTGTCCATCCCTCCGTCCCACGTCCCACCCCCTCTTTCTCCTCTCCTACGCTCCCCACCTTTCTCTCCTCTAGCAATCATCTACTCTTGGAGTGGCGCCCACGTCCCGTTGACTCCATTCCTTGATCTTGCTTGCATGTGCTTGCGGGGGGCTTTGTCTGTCCCTCCTTCCCGCGTCGCACACCCCCCACAGCGCATGCGCGTCCCCCTCCTCCTCTCCTGCGCTCCCCCCCTTTCTCTCCTCTAGGAATACTCTTCTCTACGAAGAGGCGCGCAAGACAGGTGGTGCGACAGCTGCATACTCCGCTGGGGGCGCCACGGTAGTTCCGCGGTATGAAAATGACGGGGAGCGCGCTCCTCAGTCTCTCTCCTGTGCAGCGCCGCGATGAGCGACCGGGCCGCTGGCGCGAATCGGGAGCGGCGACGTTTCTCCCGCTCAAGCCAGCCATCACCCCGCTGCTTCCCATCCACACATGGTTCCCTTTAGCGGGAGATGGGAAAGTTTTTAAAGACGATAGTATTTCATGGGATACTTCAACGCAATAATTTTGGTGTGTCTGTCTGTCTGTCTGTCTGTCTGTCCGTAACCCGATTCAGCTACTCGGCCAAACGCCCAGCCATCTTGAACTACTGTTTGCGTTCATATATGTGAACCTATTCGATCAAAAAAGCAAATATTACGCATTCCTGAGGTGCAACATTAATGTGTAAGAGTCAAGACGTGTGTTCTTTTTATTAGAAAATACATAGGAACGCAATTTAAAGAACCTAGTGTATTTTAGGCTGGCTGAAAATGCGACGCTGTGCATGAACTGCGACGCATTGCACGAAAAAGCCCTGTGCCGACGATAAAGTGCTGCCGCTGGCAGTGGCCCTTGGTCACGGTGTAATGCCCTTGGTTCAGCACATGTGGTTCAGCACAAGCTCATGTTTTTCAATGGCGTCCATATCTCGCGAAGCGCCTCCTCTATTTTATCAATGCCAGCCAGATGCGGCCAATTCAACGCAGAGTAGGCGCTGTCTGAGGCAAGGCAAAACATAGTAGTACAGCCGGCACAAGACTATCGTCTTTCGACGACATTTGCAGCGAAGCACGCAGATACGCGGCCATTTTTTTTTAGAGTGCATTGATGTCGTTGCTGGGTCCAGAGCTGATCAACGGAGGCGGATGAACGGAGGGATCACTTTGTTTCAGAGTGCATTGAAGTCGTTGCTGGGTCCAGAGCGGTGAGCGGGAGGGAGGGCTCCTTAAGCTCAATATCCTCGGCTTTGGCTCCAAAGGGAGCACGGTTACTTGTGTCAGACAAGAAAGGCCACTTCGTGGTCCTGGAAAAGTCTGCGTTCTCTGAGAAAGCGTGGGCAGCGGTGGCAAAGAACTTCGAAGAGGCTGAGGTGACATCGAAAAACGCCAAAAAAGGAGCACTTGACCTGTGCAGAGAGCACAATTTGGAAAATTTGGCAGCAGCTATAAAACGGTCAACGCAGCTCACATTGACGTAATTTTTCACAGCTAAAAAGCACAAGGCGACAGTCCCCTTTCGCTCATATCGTTTCTGAGCGTGACAAATGGCAACTATCAGTTTCAGGTTTTTACAGAAACACTTACGTTATTTGTCCATCCATGATTCGTTTTTCGTACGCAACTCCAGGGAAGTGGTTCAATTTTTGTCTACCGTAGAGTGCTCCGCGTGTACGGCTATCAGCATTGATGTGGAGGACCTTTTCTACTCCCTTCCACATGACTTATTGATGCGACGCGTGAAGGAATGCATCGTTGACAATAACAATGAAGTGGCATTCAGGAATACCTGTGGAACCGGGGTAGAGGCCCGTGGTAGAGGCCTTTTTGGAATTGTTAAGCTTCTACCTAAGTAACACCATGGTGGGTTTTAAGGATAAGGTGTTCGTGCAAAAGTCGGGTGTGTGCACAGGGTCACGAGTTGCCCTCGTACTTAGTAACATATTTTTGAGCAAGGTTGACAGGGACTTGCAGATAGATTTGCAGGACATAGCCATAAAACATTTTCAGTACGTCGGCGATTTTTCGATTTTCGAGAAGTGTACAAATCGAATCGTTTGCAGATGTGGTACTCCGGGCTTTTACCGACCGAGGCGGTGGATTGAATGTCACCTGTGAGGTGCCGGTGGACAACATCTTAAACTTCCTCAACCTATCCCTGCATTTTTCTTCACAGCGCGTCTGCTGGATGTACGCACCCCGGTCTACTAAACCATTGTTGAGCTACCGTTCCTTCCGCTCTAAGTTGGTGAAGAACGAGATTGCTCGTTCGTGTCTGAAATCCGTCGTCAAGAAATCTTGTACGCATTTCGCTCTTCGCAGATCTCCAGTGCAGGTGGATCGTCTAAAAAACATGGTTGATCCCTCCGTCATAGGAATCGGTATAACACGAAAGTGAGACGTCTCCTTACAGAAGTAGTTGAATGTTTACTGAACATTGAAATAAGATAGCTTGCACAACGCCTATTAGTGTTTGACAGTTATAGCACCGTTTAACGAGGATGCATGCACGTTGACGCTTGGTGGTACATCTGTATCCCGACGACTAATGTCCATGATCAATGATTAAACAGACGCTTCTGGTCATAGATGCTTGTGGTAGCTGTACGGTGAGAGAGGAATTAGAGAAAGCGGTGCGACAGCCAGAACAGCGTCGCTGATTGGACGCCGAACTTGGGCTAAGGTCGCCTACTCGCGGCATGTTAATTGAACAACGCTGCCCGACCAGAGGGAAACGCAACGCGCGTCGTGTCTTCCCCGTTGGCCGGCTGTGGTTTTTCGCGGGGCGAGCTTAAGTAGGGAAGGCGGAGCTACGGCCACGCGACGCACTCGCGCGTTGCAGAGCAATTTCTGGTATGGACGGATGCTCTGATGGAGGAGATGCTTGGGGGTAAGGTCGGCACCTGGCAGTGTGTTAATGCGTTGAGAAAATTACACTTTTCCTATTCGAAACGCGCCGAATGGGACGGACACGTAGAAACGACGCTTTGAAGGAACTAATAGTGAATTTCACGGTCATAACGCATTACTTCACTTTAGCAAGAGTACTGTGAGATGACAGTGGTAGATATAAAAGGCTTTTTTTTAACGCCTACAGAGTATGTGACCGTGGCGCAGTGGATAGCGTGCCCGGCATCTGCTGTTGCGGACCAAGAGGTCGTAGGTTCGACTCCCGTTGGCGGAACTGTTTTCTTTGTCTTCTGATCATGCGTATTTTTTCGACGTCATTTCCGTGACGGAAATACGTCACTCAAATCTTTGTGGACCCCGGCATAAAACACTTTCGTGTTAAAAACGCAGCCTTTCCTGTCTCGATGATACAAATCACCTGCCAGCGCCTCATCAAACAGATAAAAGGGTACCGGTACACGCAGCCAGAATACGATTCAAAACGATAAAATGGCTGTTATGCCATACGTACACGCGCTCTGACATCGGCTTAAGTAGACAGCCCAGCGTTTAGGCCGAGGGTGTTTTTTTTCTGCCAGTAACAAGCTAGGCAGATTATGTTCAATGGTCGGCAACTGGCTTGACAACGTCGGAACATGCGGTTGCTCCATTAACCACAAAGTTAGGTTCGTGTCGTGCAGGGCCAACGTCGTCTATTGCATCCCTCTGTTGTGTGGTCGTGTCTACGTGGGCCAGTCAAGCCGATGTTTAAACATACGTCTAAAAGAGCATGAGTATTCCTTGCAGGGGAGACCCCTTACGCACTCGGCTATGCACTGCGCTGAGTGCCGGTGCGAAGCGCAATTCCCTGCGCGGGGATCTTTAAACACCATGATCGCACGACACGAGAACTTGCTCAGGTTTTCCATATTAACACGAGGGCATCTATGTTCGTTAGTCATCTTTGGCCATGTCGGAAAAGGAAGTGATACTACTCAAGGAAAGGGGTAGCTTGTTGGGGAGGGGGGACTGGGGGGAGGTGTGTTCTTGTTCTGGTTTATGCATTTTGCCTTGCCCAGGATTCGCATGCGCGGGGATTAGTCGAGCGTCAAGTTGAGATATATATTTTCTGTTCAAGCAATTAAGCTTCCAGTTGTGAGTAAGCGCTTGTGGTGTTCACTTTCTTGTCTTCGTCTTTTTTGCGCTACTATTACGCCATTACGAATCCGTCTGTCTCTCCGTCTGTTGGTTTGTCCATCTAGCCATCCGTCCGTCTGTCTGTCTGCCTGTGCGTCCGTTCATCCATCCGTTTCTCTGTCTGTCTGTCTGTCTGTGTGTCTGTCCGTTCCTGTCTGTTCCGGTCCGTCTGTCTATCTGTCTGTCGGTCCGTCCGTCAGTCTGTCTGTCCATCCGTCCGTCCGTCTGGCTGTCTGTCTGTCGGTCCATCTGCCTGTCTGTCTGTCTCTATCTGTCTGTCGGTCCCTCCATCCGTCTGTTTGTCTGTCCGTCCGTCTGTCTATATGTCTGTCTGTCGGTCCGTCCATCCATCCGTCCGTCTGTCTGTCTGTGCGTCCCTCCATCCATCCATCTGTCTGTCTGTGTGTCTGTTTGTGCGGCCGTTCATCTGTTTGTCTGTCTGTCAACATGTCTGTCCGTCCATCCATCTGTCTGTCCGGCCGTCTGTTTGTCTGTCCGTCCGTCTTTTGTCTGTCTGTTTGTCCATCCCTCCGTCCGTCTGTCTGTCTATATGGCTGCCTGTCCGTCCGTCCATCCATCTGTCTGTCAGTCCACCCGTCTGTCTCTCTCTGTCTGCCTGTCCGCACGTCCGTCTGTCTGTCTCTCTGTATCTGTCTGTCTGTCTGTCGTAAGCTGCTAGCTACCAAACCGCTTACCATGTTGCGCTCTCATGACGGCTTTGTTAACGGGATGTATATGAAAATTGGTATGACATGGCATGACTGTATGACGAACATAAATGACCGGTCATAACATGAAAATCATGACATGAACGTCACAAACGGCATCATTTACCTGCTACGGTACTGGTACTCTCGTGGCCGTGTCGGTCACTTAATATATACCAAAATCGGTATGGCGTGACGACAGAGGATCACGAACATGATTGTAAGTAGTAATATGCAAACTTTGATGTGCACGTCATGTACCGGTTGATTTACATGACACAGTCCAGGGGTGCTCGCGGCCGTTTGATTAAATGGATATATATCAAAATTGGCATGGCGTGACATTTTTGTATGACGAATATAAATGGCACGTTGTAGCATAAAAATTATGACATGCATGTCACGTACGGCATGACTTACATGACACTGTCTTGGTACACTTCCAGCTGTTTTGCTAACTGGATTTATACCAAAAGCGGTATGACATGACATGACTGTATGACGGACATAAATGACAAGCCATGTACTTATTGATTATACCAGAATATACGCTTCATTAGGATGGTATATAACAGATTGGACATGCACGTATGAATGAGAAACGTGCAGTAGTGTACTGCATGTCATGTCATGAATGCCTTCATTTGATTCAAAGACAAATAATGCGATGTGTCCAGCTCTTTGCTGACTGCTACGCATTACATCGACTCCCACAGTGCGTGATATTTGCCGAATTTTTATTTTTCAAAGGAACTCCCGTTATTTCAGTGATAAACGTTCTAATACTGAAAACAACGGATGCTTCAAACTACACATAAGCCGCACACACGAAATGGGTATGATCACTTGGCGCCCGGTATTGTCGTCTGTGTGATTTATTTATTGTAGAATATTGTCCGGACGGAAATGTTTTTCGCACACCTGCGAATGACAAGAGAGTGACAACATTATGCTTCGTGTTTCTGGTATTGGCCTTAACAAACTTCGAAACTCGCGCGTGATACATGTGACACGGAATAACACGGTACTAGATGAAATGCAATACCGGAAAACGAAAGAAAAGCAACGTATTTACCTTTTGCATGCTTTGTCGGGCTGAAATTATACGTTCGGATAGCACGTATCAATGCCTTCCGCGCACCTTCGTTAGTAGGAAATCCAAATACGTGCTCTTTCGACCGCGATTCGTAGTTTCCACAACAATGTCGGACACAACACTTCCCTGGCATCGCAGCCGTTCGCCGTCTGGTCACTCACTACCGAAGACGTGCCCAAACACAAGCAGAACACATCACAACTTCGAAGAGACCGACGGCACACAGAGAATAATGCAACATTTGTTTTTCTCGCGCTGCTTAAAACCTGCGAACGCAGCATGGGATACCCGCCAGCACGTGAAGAGTCCTATACAAGTCGAACGTTGGAGGGCCAATAATGCTGCAGTGACCGAAACGCCGATGCGAACGCGACGCCGAACGCCAGCGTCTGTTAAGAGCCGCCAACAAGCACAGCGCCCAACGCGACCAGCGTCGCCGACACGTAGTGACCGCGTGGGTGCTAGTGTCCGCAGAGCGAAAGCGGCCCACTGATAAACTCCCGGCCCACTACCGATGACGATGTGCGACGTATGCGGTAGAGCTTCCAGGCCTTGACGAAGTTTCTTTAGGTGGCGTTGGCTAAGGTCGCCCACTCACGGCATGTTCGATTTATTGAACACCGCTGCCCGACCAGCAGGAAACGCAACGCGCGTCGCGTCTTCCCTGTTGGCCGACTGCTATTTTTCGCAGGGCGAGTGTAAGTCGGGAACGCGGAGTTGCGGCCACGCTAAGCACTCGCGCGTCGCAGAGCTGCCTTTAGTATGGATGGATGCTATGAGCGACGCCGACGCTGGGGGTAACGTCGCCACCTGGCAGTGTGTTAATGCGTCGACAAAATTGCACTTTTCTTATTCGAAACGCGTCGAATGGGACCGACGCGTAGAAACGATGCTCTCAAAACTAATCGTGCATTTCACATTTATGATGTATTAATTCACTTTAACAAGAGCACTGTGCACGAGCACTGTGTGTAGATATAAAATGCGCGTTTGTAATGCCAACAGAGTGAGTGACCGTGGTGCAGTGGAGAGCGTGCCCGGCATCTCTTCTTGCTCACGAAGGGGTTGTAGGTTCGACTCCCGGTGAAAGAACTTTTTAGATGTGAAGCATCTTATGGCGAAGCTTAATACCGGTGGTGGTGGTGTGCGGCGTGGCCTCCCTTACTGCGCATGCGCAAACCCTTTCAAAAAAAAAAACCCTTTCCCCTCTCTCTCCTCTAGGCATCTCTCCCCGCGGCAACCACACCCTCACTGCGCATGCTCCTCCCCCTCCTCTCTCTCCTCTCCTACGCTCCCCCTCTCTCCTCTAGGCATCCCTGCCCGCGGCGTCCACACTCCCACTACGCATGCGCGTACCCTCCTATCTCTCCTCTCCTACGCTCCCCCCTTCTCTCGCTTCGCGACGCCGACGCAGGCAGCGTCTGCTAGCGAGTTTCTTGGTTGAAAAAACCGACTGCTCGCGCTGCACAATCGTTCACTGGCCACTCCGTATATATATTGGATTTTGACCTGCAAGTTGGTGACCGGTGGGAGATTTCTCCTGTGCGTTGTTGAACAATAAAAACTCGCAGCGTGCGCGTTAACTAAAAGCGGACTGCGGGTCTCTGTGTCTAGTCGGAGTCTTCTGTCTCTCATTGCCCATTACCAGCGATTGGCATGTTCCAGTGGGAAACACCGCTCCATCACTGCGTGCTTTGCGCCTCCCCAGTTTTCTCTCCTGCACAACGCTGCGATGAGCGCCAGCGTCAACGCCGCCGCCAGTGTAAGCGTTAGCGCCCGCTGCTTCACATCTGCACATGGTTCCCTTTAGCGAGAGATGGTGTAATTTTTTTTATTGTCTTCTGATCATGTGTATTTTTTCAACGTCATTTCCAGGGCGGAAATACGGTACTAAAATCTTGGTGGATTCCGGTATCAAACGCTTTCGTGTTAACGAACGGACAGAAAAAAAATACCTAGAAAAAAACAGAGAGATCAAAGAAACTAAAAGAGATGAAGACAGAAATCAAGACATAGAGAAACAAGAAGACCGCCAAGCTCCGCCGTTTTTCAAGCTTGGCACCACTAGTGCGAAGCTGCCTTTTTTTGCTTTTTTGTCGTAGATACATGTCACGCACGTTTTAGGGCGAAAGGCGTTAATGTCTCATGCTCATGTCCGCCCGTCCCTCCGTCCGTGCCATGGCACCATGTCAGGTGTCCGCGGGAGCGCGCCAACGAACGCCGGTCGCGTCGGTCGAACCTTGCGGCGGACTCTACAGCGCTTGCGCTTTGCTTGCGTGGCGTCGCTGTACCCATCGTGCCCAAGTAATGCAAGAGGGAGACGTGCGCATCGCGTTTCATTCTGACCAACCCCGTCTCATTGGGCACAGGCGATCGCCGAACAAACTTTTGGAATTAACAAAGTGTCCTTGAATTTTTTTATATTATTGGCATATATGTGAAGATTTGTCACGCTTACATATACACCTTGGAGGCCTAAAACGCGTTTTTCCCGCCTATGTTGGGCGCCCAAAAGGCGCTTTTTTAATGCGTAAAAATTCGGCCTCTACTGATAGCAATAACGTGACATCAGAAAGTTTGCGTCCCACCATGCTGGTGGTCCCACGTGGCTGTTTTAGTCATTTAAGTGCAAGCCATCCATTGCTAAGGATGGCTCGTAGAACGCAGATGCAGAAGAAAGGCTCTTCTGTCGCCGAACTATTGGCACACGCATATTTTTATGATTGAGT
Source organism: Rhipicephalus appendiculatus (assembly GCA_030522465.1). NCBI lineage: Eukaryota > Metazoa > Arthropoda > Arachnida > Ixodida > Ixodidae > Rhipicephalus > Rhipicephalus appendiculatus. The sequence goes on along the minus strand of JALIZH010001889.1, from coordinate 217,403 downwards.
ACAAATATGAGTTATGAAATATTTTGTTTTTTATGTATGAATGTACTTACACTATAAATTCTTCAGCTGCCTCTAATTAAATAACTATCCGTTGAAAAGATAAAAGTTACATAAATACCTTCATTCACAAATCACCAGCAATGTCGTCGTACAGTAGGAAAATTTTGCAGAGTAGGCCGCTCCTTCCTTTAATGGGGTTGTGGAAGTTGCCACGAATGAAAAATATAAGTTCTAAACATAACGTTTACTCGTAAAACATCAGACGAAATATAAATCATTTCACTTAAACCGCAGTACCTAGTCACGAGCTGATATTAGTTTTGCTGGCGTTCAAGGCCATTCAGCTAGGCTGGCAATGACGCGAGTCCTTAGCGATATCAGGGGGCATATGAGAACTATTTTAAGTTATATTTTGCTCTAGTGCGGACAAACTTGTCTCACGTTTTTTGCAGGATATTGCGTCACACCCACTTTATTTTTTTGTTCAACTGGAAGCGCGCCCTACTTTACACAGGTGGTGCTAGTCCCCATTGGAAACTGATCAACACCCATTTCATAGAACGTATTGGCTTCTCTGGAAGCTTTGCGACGTGCCGTGATTTGATACCTGGTGATGCTTCTCTGGAAGCTTTCCTTGACCTCGTGACGTGATTTGATACCGGGTGATGCGTCAGCGCTTAGAAGCATGTAACAAATCACAGCGGCGATAACTACCGTCCTTTTCTTCGCACGGGGTAGCGCATGGACGACATGCGCTCTCAAAGCAGCAGAAAGTGGTGTAATAGGATGTTCTCAAATCCGCTGCTGCTACCATAGATGCAATGTCTTTGTGTTGCTAATTCGGCATTACACGCGTAAGCGTGAATATTTACATTACACGCATACGCGAGAAAAAAAATTGGCCGTGTATCTGCGTGCTTCGCTCCAAATGTCGTCGAAAGACGATGGTCTTGTGCCGGCCGTAGTACTATGTTTTGCCTTGCCTCAGACAGCGCCTACTCTACGTTGAATTGGTCGCATCTGGCTGGCATTGACAAAAAGAGGAGGCGCTGCGCGAGATATGGACGCCATTGAAAAAACATGAGCTTGTGCTGAACCAAGGGCATTACACCTTGACCAAGGGCCACTTGCCAGCGGCAACACCTTATCGTCGGCACAGGGCTTTTTCGTGCAAAGCGTCGCAGTTCGTGCACAGCGTCGCATTTTCAGCGCAGCCTAAAATTCACTCTGGAACTCCGTGGCGTTAAACGGGTCGCAGTGACTTGATCGCCGGTGACTACCGTACGCCTCTTCGATGGAGAATTCAGTCATGGTTCGAACATTCCACCGGTGCTTTCACATACAGTTCCTCGTCACAATAAACAACTTGATCTATCTCCGATTGATTGTCACTCACCTGAAATAGTTTTCGCTTTTCGTGTTTATAAATACTATCAATACGTGAATATCACGAAGTTTATCTCTATCCCATTGAATCAAAGATGCTAAGGTCAGTTGTTTTACCATTGTTTGCTGGTAAAACCCTTGCATTATGATGTGTTGGCTGTTTCGTTGCCCACATATGATGATTCGTTTCCATGATGACTGCAGACATCATTAGGTGATTGCTAACTGAATTTCCGTACGTTTTCTGTTACGTTTCGAGGTTTTTCTTTGACATGTGTGTTTGTGTCGTTTTCACGTCCAACAGTTCGTGTGTATTTTGTTCTGCTGTATGCTTGAACTATTTAAGAACTAAGGAGTAGCCAGTGCATTGTCTGCGCGCCAATATCTCCACATATTATTGTCACGTTGGGAATATCAATAAGGAAGAGAGGTTTGTTTCAATAACGTATATTTAGAGATATTACAGGTTATCAGAAATTTTCGTCATCGACAGTTCTTCACTCCAAAGAACTGTGCAAAAGGGCTGGGGCATTCACAAACACTGGGAGCACCCTGGCCGCAGCTTCCACCGAAGCAAGTCTGAAAAGCAGATCGCCAAATGTTTTATTATATCATCTGGTAATATCTTCAAATAAATCAATGTTGTTCTCCGCTAACACTACTCTAAGTGAAAGTAAAAGTAAAAGAACAGATCTCTACATAGAAACGTACACGCACTTTTCGTCCAAACTTTTTGGCTTTGGCCATGAATTTAGACGACCTTTTTTCGAAGACACGCTAGGAGCATGTACTGTGTAGTTCAAATGAATATCTAAAAAAAATTGCTGGAAATATCAGTTTCCTCCGACCTAGTGACATCTAAACCTATAACACAAACTGTACACTGACGTTTATCTTGAATGGAAGATCACTTAGCAATAAGGTATAAAATTGTTCTCTCATCATCTGTCATACTAACCCATCATTCGCTCTTCTCAGGAGTAGCATAAAAAATGTGATATCACCTTATAAATATAACTTGCACAACACTTCTGCCTGAAAATGAATATTGTCACGTGGCCGTGACGGTGTAGAAGACGGTTGTCGGGCTACTACGGGGATGTGAAAATGTAAATGAGTTGTCTTGGTTTCAGATTTATATCGTCACGTGGTCGTGACGTCGACGAAGGCAGCAGACGACGTGTCCAAGATGAAACTGTTTATTAGGCCGAACTTGTGGCCGGTAAACGGAAAGTAGGATTACAGCAACACACGCTGGCACTGATAGCGGCGAACAGAGCGTCGGCCGTCGAACAACTGAACATCGTTGGAGCGCGCCGGCTTTTATGCATCACGCATCGAACATTCTAGCCTTATCACTGGTCATCGCGCAAGCTCTGGAATAATCTCGAGTGGTCGCGTCTTGTGCGCAATCGTAACAAAACGATCTACAATAATCGCGAAGGTTGTAGAACAATAAGGCACGGTTTGAGTTGAACTTTGCTGACGGTCTTTGTGGGCGAAAACCGAATACAACAAAAGTGAAAATAAGAATAGCGCGTGGCAATGCCCCCCTCTGAAAAGGCATCGTCCCGATGCTTAAAACAGAACACGGGGGAAAATGCATGCAACAATAAATCACAACAATAAAGAAAGAAAGTACAATAATTAAGCAATAAGTGCAGTCCTCAGGTTTGCTAACGCGCGTAATACGGCTTGAGGCGCACGACATGGACGACTTCAGGTCGCGCACGGCGCCGTTGAGAGTTCGTTATGCCGTCCGGGACGACCTCGTAGACCAGAGCACCGAGACGTGGAAGCACCTTGTACGGCCCGAAGTATCGCCGAAGAAGTTTTTCACTAAGTCCACGTCGGCGTATCGGCGTCCACACCCAAACGCGGTCGCCGGGCTGGTATTCCACGAAGCGTCGTCGAAGAATGTAGCGGCGGCTGTCAGTCGTCTGCTGATTCTTGATCCGCAGGCGGACGAGCTGTCGTGCTTCTTCGGCGCGCTGTAGGTAGGCGGTCACGTCGATGTTCTCTTCGTCCGTCAATTTGGTAACATGGCGTCGAGTGTCGTTGCCGGGCTCCGTCCGTAGACCAACTTGTATGGCGTCATCTGCGTCGTTTCTTGCACGGCAGTGTTGTATGCGAAGGTCACGTACGGAAGGATGGCGTCCCACGTCTTGTGTTCGACGTCGACGTACATGGCGAGCATGTCGGCGATGGTCTTATATAGACGGTCGGTCAGGACGTTGGTCTGTGGGTGGTACGCGGTGGTCCGGCGGTGGCTTGTGTGGCTGTATGCCAAGATCGCCTGGGTTAGGTCAGCCGTAAACGCCGTACCTCTGTCGGTGATGAGAACCTCTGGGGCGCCGTGTCGAAAGACGATGTTCTCAACGAAGAACTTTGCCACCTCGGCGGCAGTGCCTTTGGGCAGGGCTTTCATTTCGGCGTAGCGGGTGAGGTAGTCAGTGGCTACGACGATCCATTTGTTTCCGCAAGTCGACGTTGGGAACGGCCCCAGGAGGTCCATCCCGATCTGCTGGAACGGTCGCCGAGGAGGCTCGATCGGCTGAAGGAAGCCTGCTGGTCTTGTTGGCAGTGTCTTCCGTCGCTGACAGTCTCTGCACGTCCTTACGTAGCGAGCGACGTCGGCGGCAAGGCGCGGCCAGTAGTACTTTTCCTGTACTCTGGCGAGCGTGCGGGAAAGTCCGAGGTGTCCAGCCGTCGGGTAGTCGTGTAGAGCCTGCAGGATTTCTGGTCGCAATGCTGAAGGCACGACGAGGAGGTAGTTTGCTCGAAGTGCCCAGAAATTCTTCTTTATGAGAACGCCGTTTCGCAAGAAAAACGACGCGAGTCCTCGCTTGAATGCCTTTGGAGCAATGGCGGTCTTGCCTTCAAGGTACTCGACAAGGCCTCTGAGTTTCCAGGTCGGCTCGCTGTCGTTCGGCGAAATCATCGGCACTTATGGATGCCAAGAAGAAGTCATCCTCCGGGTCATCCCGGCGGCGGGTCGACGGGGGCGCGAGACAAGCAGTCGGCGTCAGAGTGTTTTCGTCCGGACTTGTAAACGATGGTAACGTCGAATTCTTGAAGTCTCAGACTCCACCTTGCGAGACGACCTGAAGGGTCCTTCAGGTTAGCTAGCCAACACAAGGCGTGGTGGTCGCTCACAACTTTGAAGGGCCTGCCGTAGAGGTAGGGGCGAAACTTTGACGTTGCCCAGATGATGGCAAGGCACTCCTTTTCTGTTGTGGAATAGTTGGCTTCTGCCTTGGATAGCGACCGGCTAGCATAACTGATAACCCTTTCCACGCCGGCAGTTCTCTGGACAAGAACGGCGCCGAGTCCTACGCTGCTTGCGTCGGTGTGGATTTCCGTGTCGGCGTGTTCGTCGAAATGCGCAAGTGTTGGAGGCGTCTGCAGGCATCGTTTCAATTCTTAAAATGCTTCAACTTCCGCCGCTCCCCACTTAAATTCCACGTCGTTTTTCGCGAGCTGAGTTAGTGGCTCGGCGATGCGCGAAAATTCTTTGAGGAAGCGTCGATAATAGGCGCACAAGCCGAGAAATCGGCGTACGGCTTTCTTGTCGGTGGGCGGCGGGAAGGCATCGATGACAGCTGTTTTCCGTGGGTCGGGGAGAACTCCAGACTTGCTGATGACGTGACCCAAGAACAGAAGTTCCTCGTATGCGAAGCGGCACTTTTCTGGCTTCAGGGTGAGTCCGGAGGCCTTGATTGCTTGAAGTACAGACTGAAGGCGCCGGAGATGTTCGTCGAAGTTTGATGAAAATACAACGACGTCGTAAGTACACAAGGCAGGTCTGCCACTTCAAGCCGACCAGTACAGTGTCCATAACACGTTGGAACGTCGCAGGTGCCGAGCAGAGACCGAAGGGCATGACCTTGAACTCGAAGAGGCCGTCTGGTGTGATAAAGGCAGTCTTCTCTCGGTCTCGCTCGTCGACCTCGATTTGCCAATAGCCGGTCTTGAGGTCCATCGACGAAAAGTACTGCGCGCTGTGGAGTCGATCGAGGGCGTCGTCTATACGTGGAAGAGGATACACGTCCTTCTTCGTGATCTTGTTCAGGCGGCGATAATCGACGCAGAAACGCAGGGTTCAGTCGTTCTTCTTCACTAACACCATGGGTGACGCCCAAGGACTCTTGGAAGGCTGGATGATGTCGTCGCGTAGCATTTCGTCGACTTGTTGCTTTACGGCCTCGTGTTATCGCGTTGAAACTCGGTACGGGCTCTGGCGGAGTGGTCTCGCATTTTCCTGTGTTATGATGCGGTGTTTCGCGATTGGGGTCTGTCGAATTTTTGACGACGACGAGAAGCAGTCCTTGAATTGCAAGAGCAGACTTTTGAGCTGGTCTTGCTTGTGCTTCGGGAGGCTCGGGTTGACTTTGAAATCTGTGTGGGGAATCCGATTCGTCGAAGCAGGTTCGGTAGCATCGGATAGGGCGAAAGCATTGCTGGTGTCCACGAACTTATCGATGTAGGCGACCGTCGTACCAATGTTAAGGTGCCTATATTCGTGGCTGAAGTTTGTCAGCAGTGCCTTTGCTTTGCCATCACGCAACTCGGCGATGCCTCTTGCGACGCAAATCTGCCGGTTCAGGAGCAGGTGCTGATCACCCTCGATGACGCCTTCGAAGTCTGCGGGTTCTTCGGTGCCGACGGAAATGATGACGCTGGAGAAAGGCGGAACGATGACCTGCTCTTCTATCAGATTTAAAGCATGGGTCGCTGGCGTCGTGTGGGGCGGCTGTGCGTTTTCTGAGGTTAGGGTTATTGATTCAGACCTCAGGTCGATCACGGTGCCATGTTGACTTAGGAAGTCCATCCCAAGTATCACATCCCTGGAGCACTGTTGCAGGATTACAAAGTTCGCAGGGTAAGTCCGATTATTGATAGTGACTCTTGCTGTACAGACTCCGATTGGCGTTATCAGGTGACCTCCAGCTGTCCGGATTTGGGGTCCACTCCAAGCGGTCTTTACTTTCTTCAGCTTGGCGGCCAATGGCCCACTGACGACGGAATAGTCGGCACCAGTGTCGACGAGAGCGGTGACGGTGTGACCGTCGATGTGAACGTCGAGGTCGCTAGTCCGTCGCCTTGCGTGGCGGTTAGCTCGCGGCGTCGGATCACGGCTGCGTCGATTTGTTGCGCTGCTTCCATCATGTTGCGTCGTCAGGTCTAGCTCGGTCCGCGAAGTTTCGTCGGCAGGGCTCTGTCTGCTTCGCGTCGTGTTCAGCAGGTTTCGTCGCGTCGTCGTCGTCGGCGGAGGATCTTCGGTAGTTCGACGTACAGCAACCGCACCTCCATCGGTTGCTGCCCTTAGTTTTTCGAATAAGGGCTCGGAGATCGGCCCCGAGCCGGACTGGTGTACTGCCTGCGATGAGGTGAGGTGTAGCGGCCTGGCGACGGCGAACGGGAAGGTCGTCGGGGTGTCCACGGCGCTCCTGTGAGGTAGTCGGCGATGTCACGAGGTCGTTCGCCGGGCTGCGGACGCGGCGCGTTTACGGCGAAACCACGCAGTCCCATCTCCCGGTACTGGCAGCGGCGGTACGTGTGCCCGGCTTCACCGCAGTGGTAGCATAGCGGGCGGTGGTCAGGGGCGCGCCAAACATCGGTCTTCCTCGGAGGGTAGCGCTGGCTGGCCGGTGGGCGGTATGGCACCGGTGGTGGTGGGGGCGGTGTCTGGCGGCGGTACTGCGGCGGCGCGGTGTCTTGACGTGGGCGTGGAGCGGGAGCGTAGCGTCGGGCTGCAGCAGCGTAGCTCATGGCTTACGGCTGAGGCTGTTGCGGTTCAGGGGCACCCAACGACTGCTGAATTTCCTCTCGAACAATATCTGCGATCGAGGAAACTTGCGACTGGGATGACGGGAACATGCGGCGAAACTCCTCGCGCACTACGGCCATCATGGTCTCGCGCAGGTCGTCTGAGCAGAGGGATTGAATGTCGGCGTAGCCTGGCGTCGAGCGGCGATTGAATTGCCGGGTGCGCATCTCCAGTGTCTGCTCGATTGTGGTTGCCTCTGTCAGGAATTCATGGACGGTCTTGGGTGGGTTCCTCATCAGTCCCGCGAAGAGCTCCTGCTTGACCCCTCGCATGAGGAAACGGACCTTCTTCTCTTCGGTCATGTCAGGGTCGGTGTGTCGGAAAAATCGGGTCATCTCCTCGGTGAGGATTGTCACGTTTTCGTTCGGGAGCTGGACCCGTGTTTCTAGTAAAGCGGCGGACCTTTCTTTGCGTACGACTCTTGCGAACGCTGCCAGGAAGCTGGTCCGGAAGACGTCCCAGGTTGTCAGGGTAGACTCCCTGTTCTCATACCAGGTCCTGGCGCTGTCTTCCAACGCGAAGTACACAAAGCGCAACTTGTCGTTGACGTCCCAGTTGTTGACGGCCGCAGTCCTCTCGTACGACTCGAGGCACGTTTCTGGGTCTTCACATGATGATCCCCTAAAGATTGGCGGCTCCCTTGGCGGCTGCATCACGATCGTGGAAGGTGGCGCAGGGGCTGTCATCGTTGCCGCAACCGTGGTAATGGTCTTGGTCTTGCGAGTCTTGACGGGTAGAGGGCCGTACTCCGGTTCTAGACCTTGCTGCCTACGGCTAACTCGCTGGTCGTGGTTGGTGCCGGCGTCTCCTTCACGACTGGGGCTGAGTTCACGGTTTGACGGGGGCGTCCGGTACATGAACGAAGCAGCACCTCCTCCAAATGTCACGTGGTCGTGACGTCGACGAAGGCAGCAGACGACGTGTCCAAGATGAAACTGTTTATTAGGCCGAACTTGTGGCCGGTAAACGGAAAGTAGGATTACAGCAATACACGCTGGCACTGATAGCGGCGAACAGAGCGTCGGCCGTCGATCAACTGAACATCGTTGGAGCGCGCCGGTTTTTATGCATCACGCGTCGGACATTCTAGCCTTATCACTGGTCATCGCGCACGCCCTGGAATAATCTCGAGTGGTCGCGTCTTGCGCGCAATCGCAACAAAACGATCTACAATAATCGCGAAGGTTGTAGAACAATAAGGCACGGTTTGAGTTGAGCTTTGCTGACGGACTTTGTGGGCGAAAACCGAATACAACAAAAGTGAAAATAAGAATAGCACGTGGCAATATATCAGGATCTGTTCCATAATTTACTGTGAAAATTTGCGCGTTTAATATGAGAGCTATCGGCCGTCATTCTGTGCAGTTTTCACCCTGTCGAGTCATTTTTTTTAATATTTTTTTTCTATCTGAGTACCTCAATTAAGACGAGGTCGCAAAATATAGATGTACCTTTTCTTAAAAACGACAGACAGTATGACAATGAAGTTTCGCAGGTTATTTGCCCCTGGCAGTGGTATTGATTCGTAATTAAAAGAACGGGTTCCAAACTTTACCTCACAAGAAAAAAAATATTGCCTTTAGTTTACACGTGCCCTAAGAAGTAATTTCCTATTAATATTTTTCTCGTAAATGTAACTGATGCACTTTTTTACATCTTTAGCTTCAGAGTGTTTGGGAAGGATCTATGTGCAGTCTAAGCCAAATTTAGCGCAAGTAGTCGCAGTTTTCTAGAAAAAGCGCATGAAGTTCGGAAAATTTGCAAAACAGTACTCATGAGAAAAATAAAAAGTCTCAGTTTCGCCGGAAGGGCTAACCAATTAATGTGATAGCAAATGAAATCTCACGCGAGGTACGGCAAGCAGCTGTAAACTTGTAGCGCGGTGCTAAGGCACGAATGACGCACGAAGAGAACATACACTGGACGAGCCTTATGCACACTTCAGAAGTTGTCAGTTGCCAACACGGAAAACATTCTGCAGAAAAAGAGAACTGTCACAGGATGTAAGATCCTCGTCAGGATATTGCAATAAAGTTTGCAACAGGGACTTGAATGGCAGTACATTGTATGTCCAACTAGCATTTTAAATAACTGTCCCCTTGGGCTTCACGTAAATTAAGATCTCGTCATGGAAATGTTTTCGCGCTTTGTAATGATGAAATGAAAAAATAAAACGATCAAGCCTTTTGTATAAAACAGATTCGTATGAAACAAAGGTCGAAGCAATAAATAGCAAGAAATTTGATTGTCTCGCGGAAAAACTGCAAACAGTTCTCAACTTGCAGCGCGCTGCTAAAGCTCAAATGACGCACGAGAAAACAGACACAGGACGACTGCTAACTGACCACTGTCACAGCTCAACACTTGCAGCGCTCTGCTCAAACAGAAAGAACGACGCATGAAGCGAACGAACGGGCATACACAGGTCGAGCGCGAACTAACAACTGTCACAATTGTTACTTCATGGCTCTTGCTGCCTCCCACTCAATTTAGCACAAATTTCTTCCAAGAGCTGTCAAAGATGAACTTATCTGCTTCACGTAATGGTAAGCTTGGCGTCATTAACCTGTCGAGCCTCCTTTGCGCATTATGAAATCTTTGTGAGAGTGTTTTTTTTTTGTGCTCATAATATGTTTCTTTGTAGACGTTCATTAATATATTTATCTCTCTATAAAAGGAAATGGAATGTGCTGTAAACAGTTATACACATTCATTGCGCTCTTAACAGAAAGTTGCTGCGGCTCACCTGTGCTTGTGTTGAAGATGATTCATGCATTACACGAATAAAAAAAACCGCCAGGCCTGCGCGGAACGCAGGCCTGGCGCATTTCTAAAACCCGTTGTAATATATCTTGGCGCTACTAATACAAGTACGCTTGCAAGGTACCCACTACTCCATTAATCGATTCGGTGGCTGACGACGATGAAGAATTATGGCTGAGCCTTTTGTAATGGGTTGGAAGCATTCAACGACCCCCCTCGTAATGCAATTCATATTGTGTGACGCCTGGTTACACAAATGGCATTCTGTGACGCCTGGTTGTCGTTTCACTCTTCTGTCACGTTATATTGCGCATGTTAACGCGGTTCCTTCCCGACATAATGCTTGTATAGGGTTTTCGTGCGCCGGCTTTTCGAGCACAGGCATGGCTGAGTGGTAGAACACTGGGTTGGCACGGAGTGGACCCAGGTTCGAATTCCGTTCCATCCTGAACATTTTTACAGCGAAAGCTGTTATGAGATCACAACAAGGTTGCCGTAGTTGTCCGCCGCCGCCGCCGGTGTCCGTAACCGCGATCGCACAAAATAAGAAAAAAAAAACTTTAAGTAAAAATATGTTCAGGATTAAACGGGGTTCGAACCTGGGTCCTCTCCGTGCCAGCCCAGTGTTCTACCACTGAGCCAAGCCTGTGCTCGAAAGCCCGTCGCACAAAAATCCTGTACAAGTATTATGTCGGGAAGGAACCGCGTTACCATGCGCAATATATAACGTGGCAGAAGAGTGAAACGACAACCAGGCGTCACAGAATGCCATTTATGTAACCAGGCGTCACACAATATGAATTGCATTACGAGGGGGTCGTTGAATGCTTCCAAGCCATTACAAAGGGCTCAGCCATAATTCTTCGTCGTTGTCAGCCACCGAATCAATTAATGGAGTAGTGGGTACCTTGCAAGCGTACTTGTATTAGTAGCCCCAAGATAGATTGCAACGGGTTTTAGAAATGGTGGTCTCCCAGCTTTCGATGTGACTGTGCTGCGCGTTCCCCGCAGGCCTGGCGGTTTTTTCTTAAATCTTTTTTTTCTTATTTCGTGCGATAGCAGTTACGGACACCGGCGGCGGCGGCGGCGGACAACTACGGCACCCTTGTTGTGATCTCATAACAGCTTTCGCTCTAAAAAAACAAGAACCGAACGGAGCAGTAGGACGCTATCCGTCCCTTCTTTTTTGCTGTAAAAAGTTTCTGTGTTCCAGTTCGCTCTATTTGTTTCGTTATTTACACTTCACATGAGCACTCCCTTCTTTTGTTCCTTACATCCACTGCTCGTTACATAATAAAGTGGACCCCACGCTTGCGTGTTCCCTCTAACAGTGGACCTTTTACTGTACATTTCTGCTGCTTCCTGGTTTTGCTGCCATACTCTTCCGTCTACAGGGCTACAATATTGGCTACAATTTCTCGCTGAACACTAGTTAAACGTGCCATATGAGGTGAGAATTGCACTAAAAATTAGACGATGTACTTCACCAAGCAATTTTGTACTTACACGCCGCACGCAATCTTTGTTGCCAAATATAACTTTTCCCGCTTCTACATTTACGTTGCTCGAGGGCTGCCAGTCGGAGCTGAAAAATGCATGGGTGTTTGGTTGAGATTTATGGCGTTCGTCCTGACATGTGTCAATAATTCGCAAAAAGCAAAAGGTTTGATCCTCACTGCCCTGAAATTCTGCCAGATGCACGTGGATATCAAGGAAGTAATGGCAGCGCTTATTTACACCACTGACGCTCTTACTGCCGTCAATAGCCTGATGTGCACAGACCACTGGGCCACACATTCGAGCGATGTCCGTTCATTCGAATAGTTGCAATGCTACCTAACTGCTTCGTCATTTACTTTGAAATTGAATCAACAAATCAAGTGCTTACGATAACACCATCGGAGAACAACTGGGTGCAAACACTGGGCCCTTTTTGTTAATGTTTCCTCATGAACAAAATTTATTTCTTATAGTATGGTACCTATACACCTATAGACGATTTTCCGCAGCTGGTTTTTTGAGTCAAAACTAGATGGCGCCACCACCGCACCGTGGCCGTCTCCTACTGCGGCCGTCTCCATGCCGTGGCCTTTAACAGCGCTGCTCAGTGGGGCTCTTCGATTTTCCACTTCTGGCTACCCGCGGGCTGCCAGAGCCAGCCAGAGCGCGCTCGATTTTCTCGGGCTGCTCCGTCCCCCCCCGCGGCGCACTTCCGGTTGGTGTTCGTTTTTCTCGGGTTGGACGGTTCTGGCGACCCGCGGGGAGCCCGAGGGTCGCCAGAAGCGTCCAGTACAATTTAGTCGTGGAAGCTCTCTGGAAGGCTTTGGGGTGGTTTTGGGCTAGCAGACGCCGAAAAGAGACGATACGCGCTTGCCGCCATCTTTGTGAGGACTCGACGGATTGCAATGTGGGCAATGTGGACGCTTGGGGACTGCGCCTTCGCTTGTCATTACGCGTGGAGTTATCTTCTAAAGCGTGTTCCGCCGTGCGAGATGGGGCGATTACGAGTGGCGGCGAACATTTGAAGCTACTGTTTATCGCTTCTGTAATGTTTCCCGTGAAGCTTCCTTCCGTGAACAACGCGGCGAACTGTTGCCTGCTAACTGCGTCGTGCACATGTCTCAAAAGTTATGTACGCGTTCGTACGCACGCATGGAGACAACTTTCGAGTTTATCTTTTTCGTAGTAGTGTTCGTTTGTGGTGCCGTGCCTGCTTTCTGTGCACTTAGCGAAGACGATTGTGGTCGAACTATCATTTCGCTCCGTCGTATGTTTGCGTGAGTGAACCTCTTCAGAAACTTGACTATTCGGTCTTCGATGGTGATAGAATGCCCTGATTGTATAACAGAGATCGCGACAGTTGTTTTTGTGTGATGCTCGTTGGTCGCGAACGGCGTGCGAGCTTACTTCTATCTACGGGCCAGTATATGTGGTATGGTATTATGTTACGCTACGACGGGTTGACGTGAAAAAATTCAGCAGATCCCACGTACCTTGGGAATCGATGTTGTGCGAAGCATATATGCGGAGGGAAGGTAACTGTATTGTAATTTTTTTACTGAGCGAAACGTTACGAAATGACGCTAAAGGTATGTACAAAGGTTGCACGCACAGACATATGTTCAACAGTCGCAGATGTTTTATATAACCAGTTGTTTACAGTTGCGTAACGATGCTAGCAGCAACATGGGGATTAGCAACACCAGAAGCGGTTAGCTAATATGTAGCGCTTGTGCTCGCGAGGATGGTAGCCCTGGACACGGTTCTCATAATAGCTCAAATGAAAGCTGAGCTACATGAGGTTTTGGAAGTGCTACTCAGGATTGGAAAAGGGGCCCAGGCAACATCTGCCAGAACAAGTCGAAAACGCGTCATGCAGAAGTTTATTTAGATATGACGCGCACTCGTGGTACCGATACCACCGCATTTCTGAAGTTAAGAAAAAACGCAAGTTGGTCAACGCGTGTGTGCGACGTAGTACGCGATAGCTGAGCAGGTATATCCTCGAGCTCTTGTTGGGACACGGTCAATTTCGCGAGATTTTGCATCGCGTTGTGCAGTGACTGTTACATGTACTAAGCAGACGTGAGCTTGAAGCCGTTAGCGGCGCGGCAGCTCACCTTGCATCGTTCTCGAGGCGCCGTGCGCCAGCTGGCTGTTTTGTTCGCGGACGGGGCGAGTTTCGCGTGATCTTGCGAGCGTACGAGGTCGTACCGCAAATGCGTTTGCTCGAGGATATTATTTCAGCTCTTCGGCAAACCTAGCCACATATTTCCAAGCGGGCAATGCAGGAAAAATCAACGCGCACGCGGCGCAATGTTTCATTTGCTGCCACGACGGTAGCGTTTGTTTACGTTTACGCTGGCTGTCCCAGCGTTCGATTTTGCAATCTTCGGGCAGCTTCGGGTTGTCTCGGGTTCCCCACACACGTGACCACGACGCTGTTTCCTGTCCCGACCGGAACCAGCTCTCTGACCCTCTGGCTAGCTCTGGCTGCCAGATAGCTGCCAGAGGTCTGAAAATCGAAGATCCCCAGTATGTCTGCATCCGCGTCGCGTCGTCTGCTCGGCGTCTCCATAGCGTCTGCGCGCACCTGTTGATGCAGTTTCCTTCCGCCTCGAACTTATCGCGTCATCGTCCTGCGCTGTGTGGCCCTTAAGTTTGCAACCTACACATTTCTTTGCTTTATATTTGTATCGTGAAGCTTTGAGAGCAATGTATTCGTCGGTATTTTGCGGTATTTCTGAGATTCATTCTCAAATTTTCGGAGACAAGGCTTAGCAGGCATGGCTAAATAAACACAGCTAATCTCAATAATAAAGATAGAACATACCTGATGCTTTGTCCCTAGCGTGAGATGACGCGAAGCGATAGCCGATTTCACTATTTATTTATTGCTGTGGAGACAGTGGGCCAGCAGCAAGCGCGAGTTCGGATCGAAGCGGGCCGTCGCGTCTGTATGGGTGCTGCCTTGTTGGCTTCTAACCCCACCTACTGGCGCTTACGGTCATGGCCGCTTCGCTGGCCCAATGCGTTGGCTGGGGCATAGAGTTTCCTAAAATTAACTAGAGGGGACTCTGGCACTGCGATCGTTCAGCCACCATGGGAATGATGGGTAGTACACGGATTTGCCTAGCCTTCGTGCTTCCGGCTTCGAACGCACTTGTGGCTTTGTTTATTGTTGCGTTTTCGTTCTGTTTCAGATAAAAGAATGTAGCGTTGTGAACTTCGTGAGCGTATGTGAATTCGTGAGCCTAAGAATGCCAAGGTGGTGAGGCGTATCTGCTAAACCTTTGCTGAACTTCGTATTGCGGCAAAGCGAATTCAGGCCACACGCAGCCAAAAGAACGAAGACTAGGCAAGACTAGGCAAATTTGTGTACTACCCATGATTCCCATGCTGGCTGAAGCGCCGTGTGTTGCAGTTCCCATAGACACTAGCGAAAGAGTTCCCTCTAGTACATTTATAGGAAACTCTATGGGCTGGGGCAACTGGCGGGGGAAGGCCAGTTACGGTCACGTGATGAAACATGGCAGCGCCCGTGCACCGCTGCGGAAAATCGTCTATAGACACCTTGTGCATCAAGTTTTTTTTTTTTTACTATTTTACTTAATAATAATTTAATATAATATCTGGGGTTTAACGTGCCAAAACCACGATATGATTATGAGAGACGCCGTAGTGAAGGGCTCCGGAAATTTAGACCACCTGGGGTTCTTTAACGTGCACCTAAATCTAAGTACACGGGCCTCAAGCATTTTCGCCTCCATCGAAAATGCAGCCGCCGCGGCAGGGATACTATTTTACTTTAGTATATTGCGATGTACAGGCGTGAGCAAAATTGTGCAGACCACGGGATCGCGTGGCCGAATGCATCGACGCGCCAGCTAGCGACGTGACGCCTGCTGCGGTACGCATGCGCGTCCCGTCTTATCGGTTGGCCTCTCATGCCGATCTGTCTGACGCGGTTACGGCGCTCGTAGCCAAAACGACAACTGGGTGTCGCTTTCTTTGCTCCACAGAATCTGTGCCGTTCCTTTACGTAGCGGCTGCGACGGGGCCGGTTCAAGCGCCGGGCTCGCATCGTTTTTTACACCAGTTGATTAGCCGAACTAAGCATAGCTAGCATCGCATAACCTGATGAAGCCAAACACAACAAACTTAGTTTTCTCAGCCCTGTTTGCCTTTGTCTCGTTAAGCCAAGTTAAACTAAATGAGCCTAGTTAAGTCAAAGTAAATATAGCCGAAACTAATCAAACATAATTGAGCACGGTATCACCCAATAAAGCCAAGGATAAGTACGTTTAATTAAGCCTAGTCTAGCTTGCTATTTTCATGTTAAGCGAAGTTAAGCTTAGATAAACCCATACGAGTCGAGGTAGGTATAGCCAAGTCTAATTACGCATAGTTGATCATGCTATCTTTTAATTTAGCCGAGCGAAATTATCCTAAATAAGGCAAACCTAACCACGGCCAATTAATTCAAGTCGACTTCCGCATGAGCCCAGAGAAGCCAAGCCCAGGAAGATACTAATTACTCCTTATCGACTACAAACTAATTAAACTCATTTATGTCTAATTAGTGTTAGTTAAGTCAAACATTAATTATGCCTGATTAGTTAGACTGAGATCCAACCAAACACATCCTAGATACTGGAGTTTCACGTGACATAACTACGGTAATTATGCATTACTAAGCTAATTAGGCAGCGCTAAGGTAAGTGTAAATAAATCTGATGAATCGTGGTTGATCATGGCATCAAACTAATCGGATCATAATTAGGTATCATTAACCAATATCTCATTAAACCGAATTGAAGTAATTGAAATCAAACTCTCATGAGCTCAGAGAATCAAAGCTCAGGAATATACTAATTACTCCTGACCGAGTCAAGTCTCATAAACCCTTTGAGGCGCTATGTACACCACTTGAATTTGTTATTTGTATCAATTCAGGTCTAAGCAAGAGCAAGATATATCAAGGTGTGGATGAATTGAACCTCCTGCTAAATAGATTTGTCTTCATTTAACTTCATTTTGAACTCTTTTCTGAAGGTACTACCACGTTCGACGAGTCGTTCGACGTGCCGCTTCCTGCGAGCTATGTGAAAAGTATAATTTTTCTTTGCTCGAAATGGACATAACCAAAAATGAATTTGCACTGTATTTCGACCCTGAGATTATATTCTATTTATGCCGAAACAGAGCATGAATGACTTCACAATAAATAGATATTTAATTAGAACGTAATTGGGATTAGTCACAATAACACGCATAAATTAACATGTTATGACATTATTTTTGTTGCAACAGAATATCGAGTGCCTTGAAATAACGTTGTATCGATTTGACAGATTTACAGACAGTTTTTCATAGGTGGCGCTTTAAAGGGTTAAGCTAAATTAAATGTAATTAGCGGTAACACTAATTATAATTATTACTGATTAATGTGTGTGACACCGAAACCCACCTGAGGTACTCTATTTTGTCTGCATGACTTCATCAGGTTATGCGATGCTAGCTATGCTTACTTCGGCTAATCAACCGGTGTAGAAAACGACGCGAGACCGGCGCTTGAACCGACCCCGTGGCAGCCGCTACGTAAAAGAACGGCACAGATTCTATCGAGCAAAGAAAGCGACACACAGTTGTCGTTTTCGCTACGACCGCCGTAACCGCTTCAGACACAGCGGCACGAGAGGCCACCTGATACGACGGGACACGCATGCGCACCGCAGCAGGTGGCACGTCCCTAGATGGCGCGTCGATGCATTCGGCCACGCGATCCCGTGGTCTGCACACTTTTGCTCGCGCTTGTACATCTGAAGTCTACAGGCGCAGATTTTTTTAAGTGAACGCGCGAACGTCCACCACCGAGTCGATAAGCGCCATATGATGTAGCGCAGCACGAGACGAACGACAATACGCGCGCGCACGCGATAAGCAGCCATGAGCAGCTGTCACCTGCTAGGCTGTTGGGGGAACAGGACAGCAGCCCCGCTTCTTTTGAGCGCAGTTTTCAACATCCATTTTTTCTTTTGTGAAAACTGTCGTCAAGTCAGTAAATTCTAAGCCTTTGTTTCCGAACAGCGGCGTTTCTAACAACCTATCTATCTATCTATCTATCTATCTATCTATCTATCTATCTATCTATCTATCTATCTATCTATCTATCTATCTATCTATCTATCTATCTAACCATCAGCCGCCTTCTTCTGGGTGCTTCGAGATCGCCTCTTTAACATGGGGTAGACCAAAATTTGTATGAGATGGTAAGAGGGTGTGGGATGCCGTGTCGACGGAAGGACGCATCCCAACATAAAAACGTAACGAGCATTTATTCAACTATAGTAGCAGCTTCGGGAGAGCATTCTGACGCTACGCTCGGCAGAGGTAGTGGAACAAAATGGTGCGCTTCCAAGCTTGGCAGCCTGGTTTTGTAGCCACCGCTGGTGACGTAAGCCTTGGGTGACGCTGCGGCTTATCCGATTGGAGTGTAGCGTGTGGTCGTGTCACGCCGGGCTGCCTGATAGCAAGGTGGATGCTGCGCGGAATTGTGCGCAGATTGTGTCGCCACATCAGCCCCCCCCCGCGGAGTGGAGAGCCATCATGGCTTGTAGAAGTCTGTAGGTCGCACGCGACGTCCAGAGCGTGTAGTGACAGTAGCAGCAGGCTGCGATGTCATGGTTTGGAAATGGGCGCCTGTAGGTGTACTGGTGTTGCCTGGTTCGTCAGGAGCGATAAATGCTGGCTTCAGCCGGTCGATCGAAACACGAACTTCGTTCCCGTTGACGCGCAGAGTGAAGTTTTTGTCGTCGCGATGAACGACCAGGTACGGTCCACTGTACGGTGGTTGGAAGGGCCTGCGGACGGTGTCGTCGCGGAGGAAAGCATGCGTGCACGTTGTAAGCTCCTTGAAGACGAAAGGTGTGGGGTTACAGTGGTGAGCTGCAGGTGACGGGCGAAGGGCGGCGATGGTGCTTCCTAGCCGGGCGACGAAGTCGGTGGGGTCTGCCGTCGCGTTGTTGCAAGGCAGCGCAGTGAGAAATTCACCTGGGAGACGGAGTGGTTCCCCGTAGACGAGCTCTGCTGGTGTAGCGTGGATGTCCGGCTTGAAGGTGGCGCGAAGACCGAGGGTGACGGCTGGGATGGCCTCGAGCCAGGTTGAGTCCGGGTGGCACATAATGGCTGCTTTGAACTGTCGATGGAAACGCTCGATCATTTGGCGCAGGGGTGGTAACTGGTGGTCCTCAAGCGTTCGAAACCGATGGTCAGCCCGAGGAGCCTGAAAAGGTGCGACTCGAACTGTCGTCCTTGGTCGGTGGTTACGCGGCGGGGGGCGCCGAAACGAGCAATCCAGCCGGTGAAGAAGGCCGAGGCGACGTCTTCCGCTGTGATTCTCTCGAGGGGCCATGCCTCGGGCCATCGAGTGTACCGATTGATGGCGGTGAGGCAGTAGTGATAGGGTCCAGCCGGGTGAAAAGGTCCTACGATGTCGATGTGGACGTGCTCAAACCGACCAGAGGGCTGAGGGAATGTTCCAAGAGGTGACGTGCCTGGTGACTTTAGCGCGTTGACATTGAATGCAGGAGCGCGCCCAGTTGCGGCAATCCCGCTGCATGGAGGGCCAGACGTAGCGGTCAGCCACGAGACGTGTAGAGGCGCGTATGCCGGGATGGCTTAGGTTGTGAAGCTGGTCAAAAATGACACGGCGGTGGGCCAGGGGCACGAAGGGCCTGCTTCGTCCTGTCGACATGTCGCAGTAGACAATGGTTGTCGACTCAGATATGGGGATTTGTTGCAGCTGTAGTGAGGACCCGCCCTTGAGAAGTTCGTGCAGTTCAGCGTCTGTAGTTTGAGCCTCGGCGAGGACGTCGGCTGTTATCTGCGAAGAACGGATAGCTGCCACACGTGAAAGTGCGTCGGCGACCACATTGTCTTTCCCGCTAACGTGTTCAATGTCGGTGGTAAACAGGGCAATGAACGAGAGCTGGTTCTGTTGAACCGGCGGGAGTTTGTCACGACGTTGAGAGAAGGCGTAGGTAAGGGGCTTGTGGTCGGTATAAATAGTGCAGTGCTGCGCTTCGAGAACGTGGCGGAAGTGTTGAACTGCTTCGTATATCGCCAGAAGTTTTCTCTGTAGTAAGCTGGCGAACTCGTCGGGGCAGCGGTCGTGGTTTCGTCGGTGGAACTGGCCCTTGAACTTCCGAGGTGAGAGTTTCCTGGAAAAGAATGCCAACGGGTGCCAGGTGTTGTGCACGCGTTGCATGAGGGCGGCGCCGACGGCGAAACCAGAGGCGTCCGTGAGGAGTCCCAAGGGAGCGTCAGGCATGGGATGGGACAGAATCGTGGCGGTGCAGAGAGCAGCCTTGCATTCCTCGAAAATTTGCACCAAAAGTCGGTGTCCACGTGACCGGTTGATTTCCTCGTAGACCAGCCAAGGCATCATGAAGGGGCGCCTGGTAGTCGGCGGCGTGCGGTAAGAAACGTCTGTAAAAGTTCAGCATACCGAGGAAACGGCGAAGGTGTTTAGCGGTGGTGGGTTTAGGGTACTTCTGCAAGTACCCTAAACCCACCACCGTTCAGGCAAAGGCCGAGTTCCCTGTGACGAAACTTCATGGTCGAGGAAATGGACGGTGGAAGCGCCGAGCGTGCTCTTTTGGATGTTGACGAGTAGGCCGTGGTTGTCGAGGCGTTGCAGCAACAGACGAAGGTGCCCGTGGTGTTCTTCGGCGTCACGTGAAAAGACCAATATGTCGTCAAGATAGAAGATGCAGAAGCGAAGGCCGCGGACTACTTCGTCGATGAAGCGCTGAAAGGTTTGCCCTGCGTTCTTTAGGCCAAAGCTAATGAAGGGAAACTCGAACAAGCCAAACGGGGGTAATTATTGCAGTTTTCGGGACGTCGTCCGGATTGACGGGTATCTGCGTGTAAGCCTTCACCAAGTCTAGCACGGAGAAGACGTGGCAGCCGTGAATGCGATGGGCGAAGTCCTGTATGTGGTGAACGAGGTACCTGTCCGGGATGGTGCGCGCGTTGAGGGCGCGGTAGTCCCCACATGGTCGCCAGCCATCGGTCTTCTTCGGGACAAGGTGAAGTGGCGAGTACCATGGGCCGTCGGAGCGACGGGCGATGCCTTCTCGGAGCATGGCTTCGAACTCTGCCTTGGCTATGCGCATGCGGTCCGGGGCAAGGCGACGGGCGCGGCAGAAAACTGGGGGGCCTGGAGCGGTCCGGATGTAGTACACGGTGGTGTGCTGCACTTTGCGTGGAAACCCGCTCGGACGCGTCAAACCGGGAAATTCGGTGAGGATGACGTGCTACGGCGAATGATTTTCAACACTGAGCACTTTGATGCTTGGTTGGTGGGTGGTCGTTCGCTGGCCTGGCGCAAAATGTTCCGTTGTCGCGTCGATGAGACGATCGTGGCGGCAGTCTAGCAGGAGGTTATAATGTGCCAAAAAAGTCCGAGCTGATTATTGGTTCAGCGACGTCGGCGATGACGGAATTCCAATGAAGGTCGCGGCGTAGGTTCCTGAGCTGGATGTGCAGGCGCAGCGAGCCGTACGTCTTGATTGTGGACTGGTTTGCCGCGCTGAGCTCGAAAGATGTCGGCGGGCGAGGACCTTGAAGATGGGATCGTGGGTAGCAGCAGATGTCGGAACCGCTGTCGACAAGGAAACGCTGCTTCGTGATTTGGTCGGTAACGAAGATGCGACGGCCTCCGGGTTGGCAGCTCGCGGCCGTCTCTACGAGCTGCTGCTGGTGTTTTCCGCATGTCCCGCGGAACAGGGTGGTCGAAATCGCCGGGCTCTGTCCCCGAAGCGTCGGTGGTAGTAACACGGGCCGTTGTTATCAGGTTGCCGCGATGAAGTGGTGTTACGGTCGCAGCTTTGCAAGTGGCGGCGCTGTTGCATCGGAAGACGTTCACCCAGGTGTTGTTGAATGGTGGTGAGCTGTCGATCGATGTCGTCGATACGGCGCGCAAGCTCTGTGGTGTTCAGCGGTGCGGCGACAGCCTGGATGGTGGACGACAACTACGGCAAGAAGGGCGGCAAGAAGGCCTCGACGACGCGATCAGCAGTCTCCGCAAGTTCGTCGAGAGGTAGCCTAACCTGAGCCTGCAGGATTGCCTGGACGTGTGGCGGGAGTCATTAGAGCCAAAGCGCTCGCACGAAGGAATCCTGCACTTGCATGTTGCCCGCGAGCGCACGCATGTGGCGAAGGAGCTGCGAAGGTTTGCGCTCAGCAAGCTCTGCGGACTGAAGTTGTCGTAGCTTCTGTTCTTCCGAGAGCGACAGGCGGCGGATAAATGCAGTCTTCAGGTGTTCATAGAGGTTGGCCGTTGGTGGGTTGGCGAGGATGTACCCGGACCTCGTTGGCATAACGTGCGTCCAGGTGGGCGACGACGTAATCGCGCGCCAGGGAGAACTGGGCCTCGACCTGGGCGAACCAGACCTCGGGCGAGTCCACCCAAAACGGCGGAAGCTTGACAGCAACACGCCAGAAGGCAGCGTGCGGGATGCCTTCTGTAGGAGTTCTGACGTCCTCAGCGGAGCCGGCAGGCACAGCCTCGGTTGTGGAGGCGTTGTGGGAATGCTGCTGTTGCTGGGTTTGCAGCTCCTGTTGAAGCTGTTGCACTTGCTGGCGCAGAGCGGTGAGGGCTTCTGCGTCGGCCATGGCCTTGCGGTTAGTTCGGTTTCCGGGTCACCAGATGTGGGATGCCGTGTCGACGGAAGGACGCATCCCAACATAAAAACGTAACGAGCATTTATTCAACTATAGTAGCAGCTTCGGGAGAGCATTCTGACGCTACGCTCGGC
Organism: Rhipicephalus appendiculatus; assembly: GCA_030522465.1. Classification (NCBI taxonomy): domain Eukaryota; kingdom Metazoa; phylum Arthropoda; class Arachnida; order Ixodida; family Ixodidae; genus Rhipicephalus; species Rhipicephalus appendiculatus. The sequence goes on along the minus strand of JALIZH010001889.1, from coordinate 195,101 downwards.
AGAGGTAGTGGAACAAAATGGTGCGCTTCCAAGCTTGGCAGCCTGGTTTTGTAGCCACCGCTGGTGGCGTAAGCCTTGGGTGACGCTGCAGCTTATCCGATTGGAGTGTAGCGTGTGGTCGTGTCACGCCGGGCTGCCTGATAGCAAGGTGGATGCTGCGCGGACTTGTGCGCAGATTGTGTCGCCACAGGGGCTTGACGAATATGTCTGACTGGTCGTGACTTGAATAACGCGAAACTTTTTTCGCGTACGTCCTCAAACTCTTTCCTCCAGACACGTGTACCACACACCCGTATATCACAGGCCGCGGTATGCGGGTCTGTGCTATGGTGATTGGCAGATTATATCTAGCCAGGAACGGCGAGAAGAGACAATGGTAATTTAAATGCGAGAGCGTTCAGAAAAACTGACATCGGCAGCGTTAACCAGAATAAATATCTGGGTTCCAGCAGGAAGCGAATCTAAGCATTCTGCGTGGCAGTCAAATATTCCACCACAGAGCCACGCCAGGCCTCGACACTGTTTTGGAAATAGACCCTTTGCAGGCGTAATGTTGGTGAAACTTTAATTGTGGTTGCAGTTCTGGCTATCCAACTTTATAAACGCTACATATGTACTCGAATGACGCAGGCGTCACGGAGGGTTAACGCCAATTGTATACTTAAGCGCCATCAACGGAAGTTGTCCTACGTAGCACTAGCCAAGGCCACCATCCTCGCAAGTACAAGCGCTACATATGCGCTTACCGCTTCTGGTGTTGGTAATACCCATGTTGCTGTTGGCATCGTTACGCAGGTGTAAACAACTGGTTATATCAAACATGCGACTGGTCAACATGTCTGTGAGTACATATCTTTAGCGCCATTTCGCAACGTTTGGCTGAATAAAAAATTACACCAGTCACCTTTCCTCCGCATCCTTCGCATAACATCGATTCCCATGGTAAGTGGGATCTGCCGATTATTATTATTATTATTATTATTATTATTATTATTATTATTATTATTATTATTATTATTATTTAAAATACTGCAGTCTAAGTAAGTCCATAGAATAGTGGCACATATACATAACACAGGAACATTTGGGCAAAAACGTAGAAAAAAAACGACGTTAAAGCAGTTTCAATAGGATACAGAAAACTTCATATCAAATGCTCTGCGATGAATGCCAAAACTTTTGTGGTTACGAGAAAGTTATATAGAAAATGTCACGAGGTCTCGCTTGAGATGGATGGTATGTGAAATACATCCAGTAGTTATACTCCCAGCATATCAGCATATATATATGCATACATTTACACATTCGGGGCACGATGACGGCGAAGGTGATCGCAAAAATCAGCCGATAGTGTCCGTATAATTGCTATCGCAATCAAATTAGGTCAGCAAAACGTGCCTGTGCGCACGTCTCACGCTTAATTACGCCATTCCAAACGCGGTGCTGGCTTTGCTATATCTAAAATAATCGTGGAGGCCGCGGTACGAGAAAAAAAAAGAGACGCTAACAGAACCAGAAAAACCTATTGACAACCCTATAAAGTTGTTTGTTTATTTCTAATCCACAGATCATCTTCATTTCTAAAATCTGAAACTAAATAGAAATAAACCTGAAAACGAAAAAAAAATCACATTAGAGGGGCTGAAATCATTGCACAATGTCTTGGAGCGAACGCATCTTCAGCGTGAAATTTCGCTAGCTTTTCTAGCTGCACCCGATGTATCAAACAGAATACACGTGCAGTGTTTTGCCGACCACGCGAAGACGTTCGAGAAAATGTCTCAGTTCAAACTAGCTATGAAACTTTGGGAAGTACTCAAAAAACCAACTTCTTAGTCATGATATACAAGAATACGTGAGTTCTGGAAAACAGTGTGTTGTTTTCAATTAAGCAATGAAACATAAATAAATGAATGAATGGACCCTTTAGTTTATAGAAGAGGACGGCTCTCATCTGCAGTTTGGGATGAAAGCCGACATAGTTGGGGACGGGATTTTTTGGCGAACAGCGTAAGCGTAAACTAGTATCAGTTCGTGCGAATTCATCTAATGCGGAGGGTTGCATCCGTCTTCGGTACATGTCGTATAGAGTTTCTCTCTCTCGAGATGGTTGACCACTTCTACACCACTCGAAATTGGCCGCTCATACCAGCATAATTCGCGAGTGTGTTTTGTGCATCGTCATTAAATTGCACCACACTTGCTAACCTTTTTATATCGTTGTGTGGCAGGTGTTGGTTGTTCGATTTTCCTCGCGAGAAAGCTGGGAAATTCCAAATTATGTGGTGTAGATCTTCTCTGCATAATTTCTGACAGTTTGGGCATCAAGGAGAAGTGGTTGAAATTCCTTGTCTGGCTTCAACCCATTTGTCAAGTAAATGTGGTGTGTATGCTGTATTGGCCATAACCTTGTTCAGAAATATCTATTGCTGGCCAGTACGTCCGCCGTTGTCGATTAACAGAAATGCTGGTGTAGCTTGTAATACCCATCGTTTGTCGCTTTTTAGCTTTACGCGAAAATAATACATAAGTGCTCTGCTCGGATAGTCTTCGCTCCACCCTTTTAGGCAGAGATTGAGGTCCGCCAGGTTTGGTGAAGAACTGGGGTGTGGAGTGGACTGCTCACTGAATAGTCAAGCCCACCCGCTTGCGCGGCGACCACGTCATCGGCTTCTTTTTCCCCATCGGGCCAGTGTGTCCCGGTGTCCACAGAAATTTCGCATCGATTCCGCGGTCTTGTAATCTCTTTCACTTTTTTATGAATGTCGTGGGTCGCCGCATCTTCAGTCTTTGTTGCTGTCGGCTGGGCCGAATCGGTAGATGTATGATTCGGTACGTACGAATCGGTAAATGTATGAAAACTATTTCGACGACTCTCGTTTACAGTGTTCCTGCGTCAATCGGAATATTAATGACCCCTCCCCATATGGGCGACCACTCTTCATGTAAGGATGCATCACCAGGAAGCTGGCAACTGTAATAGCTATGGTGGCAGGATGCGCATATGCTGACCCAGGCCTTACTTGCTCGATCCTCTTTGATTGTTGCCCCTGCAGAGAAGTCAGTGATGTCAAATATGCTGAGTCGCTGCCGTTGCTGAAGTGTTTTCCTGGTTTCCGCGTAGCGCCCTGCAATTGGTCGTTGTAGCCTTTGTGCGCTCAGTGGTGCTTCCCATGGTGGTGCTGTGGTTGTTTCCTCGTGCGGCTACCTCGCGTGAATTAGGTTGTCCCACGCCATGATTTATTTGCCTTGCGATGTGTTTTCAAGCCGGGATCGCATTCGAATTCGTGCTTCATTGATGCTGTCGCTTATTGGTGGTATCGGCACAATCTTGAGCAGCTCCTCGAAGCTCGTGTGCTTCGGAAGCCCAGCTATCGTACGAAGGGTCACCCTGTGTAACTTTTCGGCGTCACTGAGGTCTCGATCGGGAACTCATACACAGGTGGCCCATAAGGAATCCTTCCAAAAGCGACTGCTTTGGCAAGTGTTTCGTACGGTTTCTGTCTCGCTCCACCGTGCTTGTTCGGAATACGTCGGACCATGTGCATCATAGGCCTTCACGTGCGTTTTGAGGCACGGATGTATCGGTGGCGACTGTTGAAACTAGAAATTTTTCTCCGAGGACAATAAATTGGTCTGTAGATATAATGTCGCATTCGCCGATGTGCAGTGCGATTTGCTTGCTTGTAATGATCGCTCTCTTTTCGTCTACGCTGATGAATTCCCTCTTTTCTGGCAACAGCTGAAGTCCAAGGTTATCTAATGTATCGGCGAGAGTGAGGATAGCTGCTTGGAGTTCATTTTACAGGACTGCTTTACGGGGTAATCCACCGATTCTATCCATATTGTGATGTCATCTGAGTAGATAGTGGAAGAGGGCGAAGTTTCTTGCTCAAGCCTTTCATGCACTCGCGTCAAGGCGAGATTAAAGAGCAAATGACCGAGGATAGAGCGCTGGTGTACACAGCTATCCAGAAAAAAGGTTCTCGGACTCCATCTTGGTTCTTTGCCGTGGAGCTTGATTGGTCTCCTTCGGAGAAAGTTGCAGATACAATTATATATTGGGATACCTTTCTGCCAATTCTTGTTGTATACCATCTTGTTTAACGTTCTCGAATGCTTTGCCCATATCTGCAGCAAGGATATATTCTGGAATCTGCCTGCGTGATGTGCGATTGATTACTCTCTGAAGCAACCGGAGGCAATCGTCTGTACCCATCTTCGGCCGGAAACCTGCCCGTGCAGGGTTAAGTACCGGTTTCACGTGTTCGATATAATGCTGTATCCACGTGTTCAGCATTCCGTATATAAGTTTGCAGACTGCTGAAGTGAGAGCTATTGGTCGTACATTGGCTGACTTGGTATGGTCATTTTCCGGCTGCGGTAAATGATAGATAAGCGAAAGTTTAAGCGAATCTTGGAAATGGCCGGATTCAAGGATTCATTATGGACAGTGAGAAGTTTTTCTTGAGTTTCGCCACTGAGACTTTGAAGTTTTGCCAAGTAACTCCAACGTTTCCAGAAGCAGGCTTCTTTTTTTCTGGGCCAATGACGCTACGAACTCACCAAGCAGGAATGGTGTGTCAAGCTCCGTTTTAGGGTGGTCTATCCTGATATATGGTAGTTGTAATGGTGAAGGAAATAAGTTAGAATTTGAGGGCTTGTTTTTAAATGCGAAGCATTTCTTTGTGCACTGTAAGCACTTTTGCATTTCTCTCTACGTATCTATCTATCTATCTATGTATCTATCTAGCCGCCTACGTCTGTGTGCTCTCGTGATCGCCTCCTTAACTTGGGGTAGACCAAAATTTGTATGGGAGGGTAAGAGGTACTGACGTAGATGTCTGGCTGGTCATGACATGAATAATATGAAAATCCTGTCGCGTACGTCGTCAAACCCTTTCCTGCAGACACGTGTGGCACATACCCGTATACCATGGGCGGCGGTATGCGGGTATGCGCCACAGGTGTTTGACAATTTACATCTAACCAGGAACGGCGAGGACATATATTAGTCAATTAAATGCGAGAGCGTTAAGAAAAATTTACGTCGGCAGCGTTGACCTGATGAATGCGAATAATAAATATCAGGATCCCAGCAGGAATCGAACCCAAGCAATCTGCGTGGTAAACAAGTATTCTACCACAGAGCCACGCCAGGTCTCGGAAGTGCCTTGGAAAAGGAACCTATGCAGGCGTAATGTTGGCGAAACATCAGTTGTGGTTGCAGTGGTGGCTATCTAATTTTATAAACATTACATATTGTGATGATTAAGTTCGTCACATCGCAAGGTGTGTGACGCGAGGAGGATGGAGACATATCTGGCGTGCGCGAGACAGGACTGCTCTTATTCCATCTAACAAGAGCATCACATTGCATGTGTGTGTGTGACGGTCGATGATGGAGGCACATAAGCTGATGGCGATTGGAAAAGAATTAGGTTTGAGTGGCTCAGCGCTTAAAGAATGGATAGACCAAGAACGCGCACGCGAAAAAGAGGCACGTGAAGCTCGTCTGGCTGAACGCAATGCAGCAAAAGAAGCTGAGGCGGAGGCCATCGCTAGATTAAAAGCAGAGAAGGAAGTTCTCGAGCTAAAGTTAAGGTTGCGCGAGTTGGATGCGACAGCAGGTAGCTCGACTACTGGGCAGCTTACCGAAGGTGTGCCCGTAGGCACCACGCAGAGCTACCAAAGTCCGCATAAACTGATCCCAGCATTTAACGAAGGACGCGATGAGCTGGACGCATATATACAACGGTTTGAGCGCGTTGCTACTAGCCAAGACTGGCCACGGGACAAATGGGCCCTATCGCTAAGCCTTTGCTTGACTGGGGAAGCCTTAAGTGTTGTAGGTAGGATGGCACCTGAGCATGCCATGGACTACATAACCTTAAAGAAAACGCTACTACAACGCTTTAGGTACACGGAGGAAGGCTATCGAACAAAGTTTCGATCGGCGAAACCCGATAACTCAGAAACGGGCACGCAGTTTGCCGGACGTCTATTAGGTTATTTTGACCACTGGCAGGAAATGGCCAAGACGGACCGGACCTACGATGCTCTGCGAGAGAAGATCGTCTCAGAACAGTTTCTCACACAATGCCATGAGAAAGTGGCAGTGTTCCTAAAAGAAAGAAATTGTCAAGGTCTGGACAAACTAGCGGAGGCTGCAGATCATTATCTGGAGGCACAGGGATTGGTTAACCTTGGCAAGCGGAAAGGTGAAAACCTGAGCGATTCACCAGGTCCAACTCGAATGCCTGAGCGGCAAAAAGAAAAAGAAAGACCACAGTGCTTTCTTTGCGGTAAGAAAGGTCACAGAGCTGCCGACTGCTGGAGGAACACAAAGGGTCCAACGGCAAAGCCACCTTTCTGTGGAAAGTGCCACGGCACTGGGTATCAGACAGGTGACTGCCCGCAAAAGGCCTGCACTGTCGAGCAAGCCTCGTGCTCCTTACAGAAAGTACATGAGCCGAAAGCCACTACATCAGAGTGTCGAGCTTTCCACTGCGTTTCCGGTACTTTGGAATCCAAACTTTACGAAAAACGTATGCCTACAGCCGCAGGCATACTTGAAGGACAGCCCGCTACAGTTTTGCGAGATACGGGATGCGATACCGTTATTGTGAATAGGTCCCTCGTATCAGACAGCAAACTGACAGGCAACATTTCCTCGGTCTCTCTTTTGGACAGAAGGTTGCTGAAGCTGCCTGAAGCCAAAGTAGAAATAATTTTCACCATTTTTCACAGGCACGACCCGAGCAATCTGCATGGACAACCCCTTGTATGACGTTGTCTTGGGAAATGTTTAAGACTGTTCGTGATGTCTCCGATCCTGACAATGACTGTAAGAGACATCTTTGTGCCTTAAATGAGCCGACCAGTTCAGAAAATCACAGAAATGATCCCAATGGATCCTTATCCGAAGTTGCCTTAACGTCGGCTGCCTGCAAAACAGTTCTAAAGACAAAAGTTGCAGCGTCAGACCGAAAGGCAACACGAAAGCCCAAGCGACTACCATTGGAATCTATTTCACTTGAAAGAGCCGTCATAACTAAAATGGGACCATTATCTCGCATGCCACAAACAGCAGACAAGCGATCGTTAGTTCCGTTCCAACGAAAGGAACCGGCTGGAGACGTAAACAGATCGGAATCTATCTATTCTGACAGTCGCTTTCAAGTGAAAGGTATTCGGCAAGGTATAAATGAATCAGCGGTGTCCACCTACAGCAGGTGGAAACATACGACCGTATATGGTTCACGAACCTTCTACAGCCGGAAAAAAAGACGTGCGATCTTGGCGGTGTCTAATACAACACGACTTCTAGGCTACATTTGTACACGGTAATAGAACGTGGGCGCAGACGAAGTGAGCCACTTGCCAAGTCCATGAGCGATGCATCAAAGAAAACAGTGTGTTTCACAAGAATGTGCTTTAAATTCTTGTATCTGTATCGTGGCATACCACAAAGGTATCTTGACACTGTTGGAATTTTGTGTATATTTTCTCTTCTCTCATGCTGTGAACTTTTGTAACTATTTTCATACGTGCCGAGTGTGCGGTGCTCGGAACTGTCATAACTGTTCCATGTGCCGAGTGTGCGGGGCTCAGAACTGCTTTGGTGTGCAATTGTGCTTGTGTGGGTGTTTTTCCGTCAGCGTACCACCACGTCCCCAGTGCCCTCAAGTTCTTCTAACGGAAGAACTTTCTTAAGTGGGGGGTGAATGTGATGAAGTAAGTGAAATAATGCGGGCATGGCAGACGACAGCACTGCATCCCCTGGAAGACGATGAAAAAGAAGCAGTTCGAAAGCTCGCGCAGAAGAAAAAGAGAAAAAAAGGAGCTCGCGCAGAAGAGAGCAGTTGGAACGGCGGCAAGACGTCGCGAGAGAGCCCAGGGCGAACCCGCAACTACGCGCGAGGTTCGGAAGGCCGGGCTGCTCTTTTCGAGCCGTTGAAGTCCTCGGACCATGGCGTGACCTGGTGCGATTTCTGGGAGAGCCTGCTGCCGGGCGTCGTCCAGACAGCGAGCGTGCTCGAGACGCCGGAACCACCAGCTACCACGTCTAGTGAGCTGCGGCTGCCTACTGCTGGCGACTTCGCCTGAGACGGGGGTCCATCAGCACCGGGACGTTCGCCTGCGCACCCAAGCGACCGGCCACCCTGCAGCGAAGCAACGAGCCACACCCCGCAAGGCACCGGACTCTGCAGACTCGTGAGACTGCGCTTGTTTTAAATGCGAATGCATTTCATAGTCGGGCTATGTCAGGCATCCGGCGTTCGCGTTGTGCGGCGTTGGCGTTGTCCGCGGAGGAGGAGGATAGATTGAGGAGGTGTGCGCGCCGGCAGGTGTTAGATGTGAAGCATGTTATGGCGAAGCTTAATCCGGTGGTGGTGGTGTGCTGCGTGAACACCCTTACTGCGCATGCGCAAACTCTTTCAAAAAAAAATAAAAGTAAAAAAACCTCCTCTCTCCCTCCTCTAGGCATCCCTCCCCGCGGCAACCACACCCTCACTGCGCATGCGCCTCCCCTCCTCTCTCCCCCTGCTACGCTCCCCCCTCTCTCCTCTAGGCATCCCTGCCCGCGCCGTCCACACTCCCACTGCGCATGCGCGTCCCACCTCTCTCCTCCTCTCCTACGCTCCCCCCCTCTCTTCTCTAGGCATCTCTGCCCGCAGCGTCCACACTCCCACTGCGCATGCGCGCCCCCTCTCTCTCTCCTCTCCTGCGCTCCCCCCCCTCTCCTTCTCTCGCCTCGCGACGCCGACACAGGCAGCGTCTGCTAGCGAGTTTCTTGGTTGAAAAAACCGACTGCTCGCGCTGCACAACCGTTCACTGGCCACCCCATATATATGGCAATGAATCTTGACCTCCAAGGTGGTGCCGGTGGGACATTTCTCCTGTGCGTTGTTGAACAATGAAAATTCGCAGCGTGCGCGTTAACTAAAAGCGGACTGCGGCGGAGCTCGGCGGATCTATATATGAAAAAAAAATTTAAAAAAAATAAATAAAAAAAATTAAAAAAAAATTAAAAAAAACAAGAAAAAGCAAAAAAAAAAGCGCTGAGCCGTGCTCCCGACCGGGCTGCAGAAATTAGGCGCCTTTTCCTTCACCGAACCACAACCACCATATATAAATAGAGTGAAGCGCGCGCGAAATGCATTCGCATTTCCTCACGATTTCCCTTCGGGGAGGTGGGGGGCATTTTTGTATGTTTGTTCGTCGCGTGCACGGGCCCGTGGTATTGTCAGTCTTGTAATGTGTCTGTGTCGTCAAATATAGCTTCCTCTTTGTGTCCGCACTGTCTCCATCCTCCTCGCGTCACACGCCTTGCGATGTGACGAACTTAATCATCACACATATGTACTCCTATGAAGCAGGCGTCATGTCGGGTTAACATCAATTGTATACTAAAGCGCCATTCACTGTACTTGGTCCACGAAGCCCTATCCCCGGCTACGATCCTCGCAAGCACAAGTGCTACATGTCAGCCTACCGCTTCTGATGTTGGTAATACCCATGTTTCTGTAGGCATCGTTACCCAACTGTAATAAACTGGTTATATGAAACATATGCGACTGTTCAACGTATGTCTGTGCGTAGAACATTTGCGCATATCTTTAGCGTCATTTAGTAACGTTTATCTCAATTAAAAAAACCGAGAGATCCCACGCATTGTGGGAATCGATGTAATGTGAAGCAGCCAGCAAGAAGCAAATCATGCTGTACATAATATACATGTCAATATTCACATGTTAGGACCTGTCATTTGTGTTCATCATACATCACGTCGCGCAATAGAAATGTTGGTGTATATCAAGCTAGCGAACTGCACGCAAGCGCACCATGAGCGTGGCATGTAAATGGCATTGTAGATGACATGTATGCCAAGATTTTCATGTTACCACCTGCCACTTATGTTTGCCTAATTTGTTACCTCGAATCGCAGCGAGACGCGGGACCAATCTGCCTCCGTTTCGCATTCGTTCGTATTCTCGCGCTTTGCGCACCGTGCAGGCGCCATCCGTGCTCCAGAGTTTAAATTGACAGACACTTTGCCAATTCCAAAGTGTGTTCCTCGAACGCTTGTGCCCACTGAGAAGAAATTATGTCAGGCAACTAGAGCGACGCTCTCACACATGTTATGGGAGTGCCCTGTTACAGCAGCTAAAATGGCAGTAGCTCCGGATGCTCTCGCGTCGGAGTGGGCAGCCGCTCTGCGCAGCTCCAACTTCAAGACACAAGAATGGGCAGTCCAGCGGGCCCGCGAGGCGGCGTTGAGGCAAGGCCTCGAAGTCCCCTCATGGGAGACCTGAGCCCGGGTTAAACATCGCCGGACTTTCAATAAAGTTGTTTCCATCCATCGGTAAGAATGGAACGTGATGCGCGCGTCTCCCTCCTTGTATGATTAAAGTCGCCGGGCAAAGCAACGCTACGCAAGCAAAGCGCGAGCGCTCTAGAGTCCAACGCGACCGGCGTCCGTTTGTGCGCCCCGGCGCCCTCCTGGCACCGTACCAAGGAATGGCTGGAGGGACGGACGGACGGACGGACGGACGGACATGAGCATGAGACATTAAAGTCTTTCGCCTTAAAGATTTGGTGTATATCAAGCTAGCGAAACGGCCACGAGAGTGTCATGAGCGTGGCATGCAAGTCATGTTGCACATGACATGTCATGATTTCCATATTATACCACTTGCCATTTATGCTCGTCATACAGTCACGTCACTCAATACCAAATTTGGTGTATATCAAACTAGCGAGGCGGCCGCGAGCGTGCCATGAGCGTGGCATGTAAATTATGTTGTACATGTAATGCGGGTCATGATATTCATATTACCACCTGTCATTTATGTTGGTCATGCAGAAATGTCTCATCGTGCCAATTTTTGGATATATCAAGTTAAGAAAACGGCCTCAGGAGCACTATGGCCATGGCGTGTAAATCGTACTTTTCATGACAAGTTATTCATGATTTTCGTGATATGACCAGTCATTCATGTTTGTCATACATTCATGTTATGTCATACCAATTTTGGTATAAGTCCCATTAACGATACGGCCAGGAGAGCGCAGAGACGTAGGCGGCTAGATCGATAGATAGATACGCTGAAAGTCGCCGAAGTTGTCTAAGAAATGCTTCGCATTTAAAAATTACAACCCAGTCACCTTGCCTCCGCATGCTTCGCATAACATCGATTCCCATGGTACTTGGGACGTTCTTATTGTTTTTTTGTTTTTTTTGTTGTACACAATATTAATCAGAACCAACAGAAAATGATACCAAGGAAAGAAAATTGTAGCGGTGCAGGGCAATGTTGTAGTGGTGATATTTCAGCATCATAAGGCATGGAAGTCTGAATGACGTGGATCTCTAGTGGTGCGGGCTCCTCCCATAGGAAGAGTTTTTAAAGAGGAGGCACGCCTTTTTTTTTCTTTCCAAGTGGGCTCCTGAGACTCTGTTATAACGTTTTAGGCAATGTCCGCGACCCAACGTCGCGCACGTATCGTGCCACGCGTCGGCTTCTAGCATTTTCTGGTACACCTTGATCAGTTGGCATTGGTGTTTAAGACCTATGGGATCCCGATGACACTTCCTTTTATATAGGTATGCTTGTGTTAGGCGATTAGGCTTGCGCCAAAGATTTTTAAGATACCTATCCGCGTGCGTCGCGGTGTTATTGCATGGAAAAGCGGCCATTTATTTTCACGTTAACAAAGTAATAAACAAAGTGTTTATTTCCCCTTCCTCTTTGCGCACACCCATCCCTTGGTAGCCATGGGTAGTTCAATGTGGCACCGCAACTTGTTTTAATACACTGTTAGGGGCTCTAAACTCGTTCTTTATTTTGTAGTATACTGCTTCAGTCTCACTCTGACTTGACTATGTAGCCTCCGCTGCCTCTGTTCTTAACAAGCGATTCCCCTTGCACAATGTCATCACTTCGCCTTTCAATCCTTTCTCGTTGATTTTAATTAGTTGCTTACAACTATCCAGCTTCTTTTTACCGTGCGTTCCATGAATTTTCTCTATGCCGGGTCGGTAAGTTATAAGAATTTTCGATCGGTCGTGTTTACGTCCCAAAACCACGATACTAGTATGAGAGACGCTTTAGTGGAGGGCTCCGGAAATTTTGGTCATCTTCGCGTTTTTTAACGTGCACACGGGCCTCTGGCATTTCGCGTCCATAGAAATGCGGCAGCCGCGGTCGAGATTAGGCCCCGCGACCGAAGGGTCGACAGTCGTGCCTAACAACCACTAGACCGCCGCGGCGGGAAGGGGGTCAGGGGAGCAGCGTAGGTGCTTTTGCTATTTTTAGCGCTGTGAAAAGAATCGCCTACCGTTCTTTTTAAATAATTGTGATTGCGCTTGGACAGCTAACTGACCTATCTTTTGTACTGCCCCGAAGAAATGCCGAGGCCTATGTGATTGTCGTGTTCCTTGAGGATGTGCTTCATGTTAGCAGTTTTCTGATCACCTGCTTCGCTACATGGCTATTGTGCAGCTTAGCGCGTTCACTGTTTGTGTACTGCGTTCGGGGAGTCAGAATTCGAGTGATTCTATTTTTAAGAGTACACTTTGTACCATTATCAACATTTTCCAAGTGACAACAGTACTGAAAAAAAAATTGTGTGCATCTTAAAGCCTCCACTTTCACACAGCATTTTAAAAGCCTAGCCAATAAGCTGATGCACACTTTCTGTGTGGATTCAAGGATAAAACCACGCATGTGACGCCACACTTGTCTTTTATAGTCCTGTCATATCTTTCACCGCCGTGGTATTCATTGAAAGCATGGAAACATTGCCCACTGCATACCCATGCATTGCATTTCGCTTCTGTGTTGAAGCAGCAAAGCAGTTTAGTCATGAAATGTGTCAAGTACATGGTAAACCAGTAAACGGCAACCTGGCTTTTAGTGCATCTAACACAGCTGAACAATTTTCAATAGTGTATTAAGGTTGAGTGGGTTATGCTGCATCAGCTATCCGTCTGCCGAGAACACTAGATTCAATTCATTCATCGCTGTGTGGCTGTCATGGCCTTCTCCACCTTGTGGTGTGATAGATGTCGTATTGAATAGGTCATCACCCACAAGGTATTAGAAATGTTCGCATGGTTTTCACATGGCAACCAGACAAAATAATATGTGATGCAAATAACTTTGAAAACACTTCTCACTGCAGCAAGGAATCACCGTTAATTACTTTCGGAAACAAAGATAGCGCATGTTTCTAAAGAAAAAAGAAACATTCATATATGGCAAGGAGATCTCATAGATTAATTTTTTTAGTGTTAGAACGCGGTTGAAGAAAGTAAGTTCTCACCTCATAACCAAGAAGATAAAAATGATGAAGGAAACAGTGAAGTTCATTTTGACAGCCTTTTTGCAGGAGCTTGCTTGCCGAGGAATTGTTCTGGCATATTGCATGAAGAAAAAAAAAACTTTACGTGAGTTATGATTGGCTCAATGTACAGCTGAAGCCCGCAGCAGGAAATGTAGCGCGTTCATCAAACGTGCAGTAAAGTAGCACAGATACATCAGTCGTAACTTAGGAAAGCTAGTTTTTACCCAGGGTGACGAGACACATTGAAAACGAGGTCCTTGAAACAAAGACATTCTGAAAAATAACGTTTCGCAAAACTTATAACATACATTATGGGAATGATTGCCTTGTATAAGTGCATAATAACGGTTAACTTCATTCACTCGTTGGAAGGCTGATGTGTCCACCGAGACACGAAGCAACAAGCAAATTAACATGCGATATGAAAGGGGCACGATAATGCCACCCCATTCCACTTCCATAAGTGATTCTTCTCTCTTTTGTTCCCACGGCTAGTACAGCTGTGCAAGTAAATTATTCGGTATATATGCGATAACAATTTCTTGAGAATAAACTAATACTCGTTAAAGTTTCGAAAACATGAGTGTATTGCGTTGAAATTCACCATTCGATTTTGTTGAAACTTTGGCGAGTGTTTGTATTTTCTCAAGAAATATATTCCAGTCACCAGACAATGTTTCTTTGAATCCGGGACTATGCAATGAGAGCAGAGGAATGAGAGAATATACTAAATACGAACAAAAATTTTGCTTTATTTCTAAAAGAAAACTAGTGTCCACATATGCTGACCTTAGGAACACCAGTTACATAACTTCAATCAGCACGAAAGTGTTTTAAGGGCCCCTAAACCACCCACTGGTACAAATTTAGTTGTGGCGTTGCAGTTATAAAAGAGTATACTGCGAATGCTCGCAGAGTTACGCCCATTTGCTTGTTTCGCTCTTTTCATCGCTACGCTGCGTTCGTCGGCTCATCTGTCCACCTTTCCGATTGCCGTTCCTCAGCGTCCGAGGTGGAAACGCAAGGAGCGCTTGCACCTGCTAGCAGAAAACTAACTCTTGTTCGCCAGCTCACAGCGTTGCTGATGATGATAACAACTTTATTTTCCGCGGTAAGGCGGCCGTCTGCTCGCCGTCCCCGGCACACAGGTCTAGGTCACGGGGGCCGGCACTTCCGCGGTTAAAAGAACGCAAAGACTTCTTGGCTTTTCGAGGCTTCTTCCGCCAGGCGGATGACTTGCTGTGAAGCAGGGTCCTCACTCCGCAGCAGTGCTTCCCAGGCCTGTCTACTATTCATATTTGATTAAGCCCCTGTGGAGCTATCGCACCCCACATTATGTGGCCGAGGCTCCCTCTCGCCCCACAGTGCTTGCACGTATCGTCTTTCCTATCTTCGGTGTGAACGTGATATGCCCACACCGGGTTTATACAGGGTGTTTCAAGAAATGTGTCCACTATTTTTTTTAAATCAGCAAAATGCGGTATTTGCTCGCTGTCTTCACAATTGCTTTTTCTGCAGCGGCAGGCATCTTAAGATGGTTAAAGACATGATTTGAGACAGTAATTAAGAAAGGTAAATTAATTAACTTTTTAATTAACGGAGTTGGGTGGTTAAGTCCAATGGGAGAATTAAAGTCCTTCATGCGGAGAACCCATTTTAGCTTTGAGATTTCGAAAAAGCAGTCTCTAGGAATAATTGCAAAGTAATGAAGTTCTACCAAATTCAGCGGCGAAACCGAAACGCGGAAGAGTGGAACTGCCACATTCGTCTGAGACGTTCACAATGAGTGAACGTCATTATATCAACCATCAACAGACTTCTTGGTGTGAGTATGTTGGCTGCGCTTGCAGTAGTAGCACGCATGACGCACATACGTTATCGAATGGGCAAGAACTGCACCTCTGTAACCGTTGTCTGGAACAGTGACGTCATTCTAGTCGTCTGCTTGTTGCGCTCACCGGTGCTTGGGTTTCGGTTTCGCCGTTGAATTTGCCTGAATTTCATTACGCCACAATAATTAATAGAGGCCGCTTTTTCGAAATCTCAAAGCTGAAATGGGTTCTCCGCACAAATGACTTTAATTCTCCCATTGGACTTAACCACCTAACTCCGCTAATTAAAAAAGTTAATTATTTCAACTTTCTTAATTACTGTCTGAAATCATGTCTTCAACCAGCTTAAGATGCCTGCCGCTACAGAAAAAGCAGTTGTGAAGACAGCGAGCAAATACCGCATTTTGCTGATTTTTTAAAAATAGTGGACACATTTCTTGAAACACCCTGTATAATTTCCAGCTTGCAGGCGCCGCCACGCGACTGCCTCTCCATTGGTCGATGGCCGAGGTGCCCCCCGTATCGGCTGACACCATTAGAAGCCGCAACACGGAAGCTGCTGAAGAACTCGCGATAGCGCTCGCTTGCGTTGGAACGGAAGCCAATTTTATTATTAGCGATAGTAAAACAGCCATCTGGAATATCGGGAAGGGCAGGATCTCGCCTGAAGCGGCAAGGGTTCTGGACGGTAGAAGGCTAAATAGAAAAATTAGTCTAATTTGAACCACAACACACACGTCCGTTCCTGGCAACGAGGCGGCCCACGAGTCAGCCCGAGCTTTCTACTTCCAGGTGACTGTGGAGCCGCCCGACTGCCGGAACATGGGCGAGCGTTTGGAAAATTATACGGAGATCGTCGAAAATTATCGGTTGCACAGGAGACAGGTGCCACCCCGGATAAAAAGTTCATAGCGTCTATAGCTCGCGACGTCACCTACTCAGACAGGTGACGTCACGACAGCTGTGGCGCATAGACGAAAGGCACGGCGAGGAGCGCGAGAGTTTTACAAGCTTAGTTTCACCAAAGTTGTAAAAATATTTTACTGCAATAGCAATTATATGGCCATCTCTGTGGTATTTTGCCGTTGCCGTCGCCGTCATGTCCCGTATATATATATATATATATATATATATATATATATATATATATATATATATATATATATATATATATAAGCCAGAAAAAAAATAAAGAAGAACAAAATGCCGAAGCGCACCACCGGGATTCGAATTCTGCGACCGCTCGCTCTATGGCTCGCAGCGTTAGACAACTAGGCCACGCGCCATGCGTTACTTGGAGTGCTAACGGCGAGCTATTTATACACACCATTTACCGCTGGTGGTACTCGGAGCTTGAAGGTGTTTCGTGTGTGCAGCATAACCTGCCAGGTTGCCCGAATTGCGCGCTTTAAATCAATACTCCTAGACTTTGCTTCAATTTGAAAACTGCTCTTGAGACGCCCACAAAAAAGTGGGCCATTTCATTACCCACTCGAGATGTGAGATGCTGGGTAAACAAAGCATCGAACGCCACCTCAAGGCAGGAGGCGCGGAGGGGTCACTCCACCGCTGCAATTTTCAAGAAACAAATATGTAAAAGCCTTGCGTGGCGGCGCGCTGCTCAATCACGAAAAAGTAACAACTGTGACAATTCCTTTTCGCGCTCGTCCTGTGTATACCTATGAGTTCCTTCGCGCGTCCTCTGTATGCCTATGAGTTCCTTCGAGCGTCCTTTGTGTTTGAGCAGCGCGCTGAAAGTGTTCTGATGCGACCATTGTTAGTTGCGCTTGCATTCTCCGCGTGCGTCCTCCGCGCTTAAGCGGCGCACTGCAAGTATGAAGCTGCTTGCCGCTTTTTCTGCGACATTCTAAATCGCTGCTATCGCATTCATTGATTCGTCATTGCGGCGAAACTGGGACTATTTTCTTGACGGATGTCACATCAGCAATAGAGCATGTGGGTGCCTCAGAAAGAAATTTAGAGGATATTCTCACTGAGTTGCCCTAAGTGCGAATTCAAACTCCGACACCGCGTCTTTCGGGCAGGAACTCATCAACCCAAGCACTACGCCACAAACCCATACGGAATTGTGGCGAAACGGTGCGTAGGCACTTACACGCCTGCGCGTCACGTCGATGCTTCTAGACATGAACGCCGGTTTTAAAAACATTCTCGCCCGATAGAAGGACAGAAAAATTGTGTGTATACCCGGGAAACAGCGCTTTCGCGCCTATGAGGAGCGCACTACAAGTTTCGCCATGTGATGTGTCATTAGGCGGAAGGAAATGGTCGGCAGAGGTTCCTAGCCTCATCCGTGCACTCCTCCGAAACGTTGAAGTTGATAAAGCCACCCTGCTTCAAGGACAGAAATAGGCTACGGGCAGTGTGCAAAAAATAGTCAGTTTTAACAGTGGAGCTGTTTAAGCTTTGAATTATGCCGTTTCAGACCCCCCCCCCCCCCAAAAAAAAAAAAAAAAAAAAAAAAAAAAAAAAAAAAAAAAAAAAAAAACGGCGAAGCGGGGCAGGGCACAGCTAAGACAACAGGAATCCGAGTATTGCTACGCAATGCAATGGTACGAGTGCTTACACAGTAAATGTACAGTAAAGTTTAGTATACTATAAGAAGGAAGTCAGGCAACGGAGCGAGGGAGAAGAGGAGGAGATAGTGTAAAACATGCCATAGACATGTACAATATAGTGTAAAAAGAGTGGGAATGAGAAGTGAGAAGTGATGTGAGGTGAGGAGGGTGAGTAGAAGGAGTTTGATAGGTAAAGCTTAGCACAGCACAACCCTTTTTGCAGCAAGGGGGTCGGAAAGAAAAGTAAGGCTTAGGTGGAGGGAAGAAGGTATACCCTAGTCACGCGGTTTCATGGTCAGCAGAGGAGATGTGAACGTGAGGAGGAAGGAATATAGCAGGATGGAGGGTACAGTAGTCATGTTTAGTATTGCATAGGAAGGCGTGGCAAAGGGAAGTGAGGTTCAGGAGGACGTTGATATGGAGGGCAAAGGACACAGTGGTGATAGTACGTTGATGGTACGCAGTAGATGTCACTGCAAATGGTGCCCGTATAGCGTTCCTCTTCACTATACCTGCATTTTATAGAATAAAGGAGAAAAAAGGGGTGTAAGGGTGATGAGGATTGAAATGAGCAGAGGGGGAGTGTTAAGCATAGCCATGCGTAGTACTGTTTATCTAATGGTGCGGAGGGGAACTGAGGTTCAGGAGTGGTATAAGGGTTTGGAGGAGGGAGAGGAGGAAATTAGAGAATAAAGCATAGCATATCCAATAATAGTAAAATACAGAGAGGTTAGAAAGAAAAGCGAGAGTGAGGAGAGTAAGTTGAGGGTGAGGGGGAAAAAGAAATGAGGGCGAGGAGCAATGATCTGAGCACGAGGAGGGGAAGAGGAGGAGGGAGGGCATATGATAGTTTAGCGGACGCGAGTTGAAGATTTGTTACATAACAGAGAAGGCCACAAGCTTCTCTGTTGCCTCAGTCTTCGCAACACTACCGTGTAGCTGCTCCAATTTTAGATGTAAAGCATCTTATGGCGAAGCTTAATCCGGTGGTGGTGGTGGTGTGCCGCGTGGCCTCCCTTACTGCGCATGCGCGAACCCTTAAAAAAAACCTCCTCTCCCCCTCTCTGTCCTCTAGGCATCCCTCCTTGCGGCAACCACACCCTCACTGCCCATGCACCTCCCCCCCCTCTCTCTCCTCTCCTACGCTCCCTCCTCTCTCCTCTAGGCATCCCTGCCCGCGGCGTCCACACTCCCACTGCGCGTGCGCGTCCCCCCCCCCCTCTGTCCTCTCCTACGCTCCCCCTCTCTCTCGCCTCGCGACGCCGACGCAGGCAGCGTCTGCTAGCGAGTTTCTTGGTTGAAAAAACCGACTCCTCGCGCTGCACAACCGTTCACTGGCGAGCCCGTATATATGGCAGTGGATCGTGACCTGCAAGGTGGTGCCGGTGGGAGATTTCTCCTCTGCGTTGTTGAACAATAAAAATTCGCAGCGTGCGCGTTAACTAAAAGCGGACTGCGGGTCTCTGTGTCCAGTCGGAGTCTTCTGTCTCTCACTGCCCATTAGCAGCGATTGGCATGTTCCAGTAGGAAACACCGCTCAATCACTGCGTGCTTTGCGCCTCGCCAGTTTTCTCTCCTGCGCAACGCTGCGATGAGCGCTAGCGTCAACGCCGCCGCCAGTGTAAGCGTTAGCGCCCGCTGCTTCACATCTACACATGGTTCCCTTTAGCGGGAGATGGTGTAATTTTTTTTTAATTTACAGAACTACGCACAACAATCATTTTTAGATTTTTTTTATAAATATATATCTTTAAAAAAGATGTACCTTTCTATACTGGGATTCCTGCTCGGTTTTCCTGCTTAGAACCGTGTAGACTAAAGTATTACTGCACGTGAGTACTTGGTGGTTTGGAGCGCTCTCGTATACGCAGTTAGCGCAACTTTAATTGTTTGTCTAGGTGGCTTTTGGGCTAGTTGGGTATATGCTTCAAAATTAGGCGTAGCGCTAACACACATAGACGAGGAAGAGACAACAGGATAAGCGCTAACTTTCAACTGATTGTTTACTTTCCAATTTCGAATAATTGTTTCTTTTCATTGCGCTATAGAATTGACTGGTTCAAACATAGCTATTTCCGTCAATAACCGAACGTCTTAATGCACTGCCAGGAATTGTTCCCTCTCTGCTCATGACCTAATTTCTGTCTCCCATTGGTATGGAATGTTGGTCCCCACCTGTCATAAACCATTATGAGTTGTGGTGTGTAGAAAAAAAAACTAGCTTAATAATGTATAAATCAATCATTTGTTCTGCCTTCGGTTTTTTTTTAGTAGCGGGTAAAACGCAAACCTACGTTCACGACATCTTATTTTTCATACTATATTACGCTAGCTTGGAGAAGGGATGTTCCAAACTCGCCGTCCTGGCTAGGACAGGTGTTGGTTAACACTCTGAAAGACACACACACAAGAATACAGTGTAAATGGATGTGTAAAGGGTTAATAAAACTGTGACTGTTTATATAACGAAGCCTTTAATTTTTATAGTATGAGCAATTCCAAAAAAATAGTCATAAACCTTCATATGGTGAAGATTTTCTCACATCAATGGTTTTCTTACACTTAGGCCAACGTCAAGAGGTCGAAGGAACACCACTCCGCCAGGCTTTGCACCGAATCGCAGTTGTAAAATTGCTGACAGGCGTTTTCATTTCGTTATCGCCCTCATCATCTCCACCGTCCTGAAGCAATGATGTGTCTACTGCAGGACTATGGCGCTACAAAGTGATCTCGAATCCCACCTAACTAGTGCTAGTTGAGTCGTTTTTTTTTTCGATTTTATCACATCTCACTTAAGGGGGCCGACAACTGCCCAGGACATGAAATGACATTACTCCGCTCATCGAAAGATTGTCCGTCGCAATGACTCAAACCAACCCGGGTGTTTTCGTGAGAGGTGGAATAATATTTTTATTTCTTCATTGAAAGTTGCCAAAAATGACCTGTGGCGCCTCTGGCCGCAAAAACATGTACGATCCGATGTACCGGGCCACGTGACCATTCATTGCTGTACGCGGTCGACGATCTTTTTGTTAGTATTGAAATATTGTTCGTTTCCTTATATTAAAAGATATTACTCCACAAAAATGTACATATAGGCCTGCCTTGGTGGTGTCCATTAAGTAGCGTAGCCTTCGCGTGTTGTAATGATCCCATTCTCGTCAGCGGGTCTTGAGGAACTTATCAGCATACACATGCAAGCGTGCATGGAGTTTCCAGGTCGCTAAGATTTTGAAGCGACGTAATTTTTCTACCTACACTTCGTCTCAAAAATGACGTACACTGCTACTCGACACGACAGTGCATATGCGTAGTGACGTTTTCGGTGACTTGGCTTGCCTCATTTATCGAGAGAGTTACGACACCGGGACAAGCCACCCATGACTCAGGCGTATGCAACCTTGGGCGCAGGCGCACACAACGCGGTGCAAACACAGGGAAGGTCTATAACGCTATGTCATCTCATTTTAACAGCTTGTCATTTTCAAAATAGTTGAAAAGCTCAAAATAAAGGTGGTTAAGTATAGATACAGGAACTCCTGCGAAAGCAGAACGACGACAGCTTTCACAAATCGCGAGAAGGGCTGGTGGCATCGCTATCAATTGTCAGCGTTGCAGGAGGAAACGTACAGGGGGAGGGGAAGTGTCAAAAGTTCCCAGGCCAAGCTGCCATAGGAATACATGGGATAGGGGCCTGGGAACTTTTGACCAGCCCTGTACATCTGTGTTTAGAGTCTTTGAGATTGAAAAATACTGCTTGTAAAATAACTACGTGCTTTTGGGATTAACTACTGCAGAAACAAACACTACGAAGGGTGAGCTTTCTGTCGCGCCGTCAAAAAAAAAATGGGTCAAGAAAAGTCATTTGTTGGTCCCTTTAACTCGCAATCGGCATCGGCTGCGTTTTCCATCTTTTAGTTTTTTACTCCGTTGCTTCAACTGACGCTACAAGTAACTGGTACGTCACTACTCCCCTAAGTCGATACTCTACTGCGCTTACTCTAAGTGAATTTATACCTAACCTGTACTCGTGCAGACTGACTGACTTTTTTTTTCAATGTCTGGGTTGTGGTTGCAATGTCTTGAGAATCTTCTTAATCCCCATCAACTGCAATAGTCGCTTTGTTGAATAAGACAATTCTTGAGCTGCTACCAGTGAAACAACGTACCTTTTCTTATTCCACTTCCCTACCTGACGCGCGGTTAGTCTGTTGGTACTTTTCGAAGCTAGAGATGCCAAGAAGGTAATAACTCTCAAATCATTGAGGATTCCTATTGAGTACCTACACCGTCTCATCTAGGTTCTTTTATACTCTCACCCGCAAAATCCAACTGAGTCTTGACGCTGATTAAATGTGCCAAATGCCTGGGCTCTAAATATAAGTAATAATACTAACAGTATGCTTGAAGAGAATGTTTTGCAGACAGCCGCAGCGTACCTCACGCTGTGCATTTGGTTCAATGCCCTTAGTGACATTTTTTTTGGCTTATTTACGAAGAGCGGCCGGAAAGCATAAGACCGAAATTTAACTCTGACTCGCACAAAGTATGGCGTCAGCGAAAAAGTCGTTGAACCTTTTTTCAGCAAAGAATGGAAGCTTAGCGCGGAAATCATCGCAGCTCGCTTTGTTCGTTAAGTGAATACGTTATTTAATACTATTAGTTCAAACTTTTCACAGGCTCTGAGCTTCGACATACCAAGCTTCGATAGAGAGAGGGTTCTGTTTGTGGCTCTCTCTTTGCCTTTTGTCTAATTGCGACCTGTCCGACGTCGTATAAAATGTTGCGGAAAAAGTTCAAACGTTCAACTCCATCAAAAACGTTCAACGCTGTATGCTTCCAATAGTCCCAAGCACACCAAGCTTCAGCTCTTGTGTTCTTTAAGTACCAGTGCTACTTGCTGATGTATAAAGGCGGAGATTTCACAGAAACGCTCTAAAAGAGAGCTGTGACACTTACAGAGGTTTTTTTCGGGCAATTTTTTGCGCTATTTAATGCACGCTAATGGTGAAGGGCAAGCTAAGGATTCTTCTGCATTGAAATTAAACTAGAAGTAACACCTGAATGAAAGCGGAAGATTACTTTGCGAAGAAAATTCAGTCGCCATCCTAATTATTCGGAAGTTTACTTCAGGTTAAGTGTAGTTTTAGGTTTATCTACACTGCAGCTCTTAAAATATCGCGGATGAAGAACGTATGTATGACTCTTTACTAAATATTTATGCAAATATTCTGGATCTGGGTACTAAATTTGTAGAGCTCTTGAAACATATAGTCGGGACGGCTAGAGCCTTTGAGTCTAACTGTACATGAGCCACCCATCTCCACCCACTAGACGTCAAAGTAAAAAAAAACCGGCAGATCCCACGCATTGTGGGAATCGATGTAATGCGAAGCAGCCAGCAAGAAGCAAATCATGCTGTACATAATATGCATGTCAATATTCACATGTTAGGACCTGTCATTTGTGTTCATCATATAGTCACGTCACGCAATACAAATTTTGGTGTATATCAAGCTACCGAACTGCACGCAAGCGCACCATGAGCGTGGCATCTAAATGGCCTTGTAGATGACATGCATGCCAAGATTTTCATGTTACCACCTGTCACTTATGTTTGCCTATTTTGTTACCTCGAATCGCAGCGAGACGCGAGACCAATCTGCCTCCGTTTCGCACACGTTCGTATTCTCACGCTTTGCGCATCGTGTAGGCGTCATACGCGATCCAGAGTTTAAATTGAAGGACACTTTGTCAATTCCAAAGTGAGTTCCTTGAACACTTGTGCCCAATGAGACGGGGTCGGTAAGAATGAAACGCGATGCGCGCGTCTCCCTCCTTGCATGATTAAAGACGCCGGGCACAGCGACTCTACGCCAGCAAAACGCGAGCGTTGTAGAGTCCAACGCGACCGGCGTCCGTTTGCGCGCCCCGGCGCTCACCTGGCACCGTGCCAAGGCACGGCTGGAGGGACGGAGGGACGGACGGACGGACACACGGACATGAGCATGAGACAGTAAAGTCTTTCGCCTTAAAGATTTGGTGTATATCAAGCTAGCGAAACGGCCACGAGAGTGTCATGAGCGTGGCATGCAAGTCATGTTGCACATGACATATTCTGACTTCCATATTACCACTCGTCATTTATGCTCGCCATACAGTCACGTCACTCAATACCAAATTTGGCGTATATCAAGCTAGCGAAACGGCCACGAGAGTGTCATGAGCGTGGCATGTAAGTCATGTTCCACATGACGTGTCATGATTTCCATATGACCACTTGGCGTTTATGTTCGTCTTACAGTCACGTCACGCAATACCAAATTTGGTGTATATCAAGCTAGCGAAACGGCCGTTGGCGCGCCATGAGCGTGGCATGTAAATCGTGTTGTACATGACATGCAGGTCATGATTTTCATATTGTCAACTGTGATTTATGTTGGTCATGCAGAAATGTCTCATCGTGCCAATTTTTGGATATATCAAGTTAAGAAAACGGCCTCAGAAGCACTATGGCCATGGCGTGTAAATCATACTTTTCATGACAAGTTAGTCATGATTTTCGTGATATGACCAGTCATTCTTGTTTGTCATGTAGTCATGTTATGCCATACCAATTTTGGTATAAGTCCCATTAACGATACGGCCAGGAGAGCACAAAGTGGTAGGCGGCTATATATATATATATATATATATATATATATATATATATATATATATATATATATATATATATATATATATATATATGAAGAAGAAGGTGTCCTTGGATCCAGCACATGCAATACTTCTAAGTAGAGGACGTGCAAAAAGAAGTTTTCGTTTTGCACGTCCTCTACTTCGAAATATATATATAGATACGCTCAATGTCGCTGAAGTTCGCTAAGAAATCCTTCGCATTTAAAAAAAAAACAAATAATCCCAATTTACGTAATTGTTCAAAGAACGTTTTAATATGGTAGAGATTGAGCACCTTGGCTGACCTGGTAGAGGAAAAGTCGAGACATATAAAATGGAGACGAGCATAAATAATTGTAAAATCAATGATGTCAAGGCTGCGTCATACAAAATCTCTTCAAGCGGCGCTTGTTTGTGTGCAGATTATAAGGTTAGAGGCCTATAATATATACTATTCGCCCCATTTCACCATTACCCTTCAGCATTACCAAGGCTACAGGGTGTAAGATGTTATATAGTTGTTACAGCTGACTGAGACTTATTTGCTTCGAAATATCTCTGTAACGACCCGTGTTACCTCGTCGTCTGCAACTATACTTGCTTGTTAATTACTGATGCCTCTATTGAATGTGTTTCTGCAGGAGTTATTATCGAAACATTGAGTAATCACACGCAGTTTTCTGTTATGTAGCGTATGTATAGTTTCGAGCAAAATTACACTTGACCTTTCATTTCGGACACAGAAAATATTGAAGGACACTTTCTACATTCCAAAGTGTGTACGGCGAAAGCGTGTGGTTATTCGACTGACTATGCCATGTCTTTTAAATGCGAATGCATTTCTTAGTCGGGCTATGTCAGGCGGCGTTTTCCGGCGGTGTCCGCGGAGGAGGAGGAGGATATGTTGAGGAGGTGTCCGCGCGCCGGCAGTTGTTGCGGGCGCGCGCGCTTATCCTCGCCCGTAGCAACCGGAGCATGTGGTGCGAGAGAGTGTAGGAGATGGTAGGTGCAGTGCTTCGCCGCTCCTTCTCTCGCCGTTTGCGCTCTGTCCTCCCTGCGCCCCACTCTCCCGTCCGCTCGCGCCTCACTCTCGAACGTTCGCTGGCTGGGCGCCTCTCAAGGCGATGGCAGAAGTCGCTGTCGGCGCATTCACATTTCCTCACGATTCCCTTCGGGGAGGTGGGGGGCATTTTAAGGCGAAATCCTTTAATGTCTCATGCTCACGTCCGTCCGGTGTCCGTCCGTCCGGCGTCCGTCCGTCCGTCCGGTGTCCGCCCGTCCGTCCGTCTGTCCGTCCGGATGTCCGTCCGTCCGTCCGGATGTCCGTCCTGTCCGTCCGTCCGTCCATCCGTCCGTCCGTCCATCCGGATGTCCGTCCGTCCGGATGTCCGTCTGTCCGTCCGTCCGTCCGGATGTCCGTCCGTCCGTCCGGATGTCCGTCCGTCCGTCCGGTGTCCGTCCGTCCGTCCGGTGTCCCTCCATCCGTCCGTCCGGATGTCCGTCTGTCCGTCCGTCCGGATGTCCGTCCGTCCGTCCGTCCGCCCGCCCGGATGTCCGTCCGTCCGTCTGTCCGTCCGTCCGTCCGTCCGGATGTCCGTCCGGTGTCCGTCCGGACGTCCGTCTATTCGTCCGTCCGTCCAACCGGATGTCCGTCCGTCCGTCCGTCCGGATGTCCGTCTGTCCGTCCGTGGCCATCCGTCCGTTCGTCCGACCGTGCCCATTCGTCCGTCCATCCGTGTCTGTCCGTCCGTGTCCCCGTCTGCCCCTGGCATCTCAACGTCTCGCCCACCAGCCGCCGCTCTATCGTCGTCGCCAGCCAGCCCACGTCAACTCGATCAGTCAAGCATCCGTGTTTTGGTCAGACTGAGCTCGGGTGCTCTTAGCTCGGCCGCTCAGCCGTGTTAGAGCTAACCTATATAGTTTAGATCAGGGGTCTCAAACTCACCTCACCCAGCGGGCCGCACTGACGTAATTTGGTCCAGCAAGGGCCGGGATCGGGAAGGAGGTAATAAGGGGGGGGGGGGGGCATTTTGTACAAATTGTTAGCATTTCAAAAAAAAAGAAGCTTCCCCATATCTCACATACGGGCCATTTCTGAAGGATATTTGGCGCCAGGATTCCAACACGTCGATAGCGGTCGCCTATAAATGACTGAACCGACTAAACTCTCTGGACGCCGATTCGGAAACGTAGTTTTTAAATGCGAATGCATTTCATAGTCGGGCTATGTCAGGCGTCCGGCGTTGGCGTTGTCCGCGGAGGAGGAGGAGGAGGACAGGTTGAGGAGGTGTGCGCGCCGGCAGGTGTTAGATGTGAAGCATCTTATGGCGAAGCTTAATCCGGTGGTGGTGGTGTGCGTCGTGACCACCCTTACTGCGCATGCGCAAACCCTTTCAAAAAAAAATAAAAATAAAAACCTCCTCTTTCCCTCTCTCTCCTCTAGGCATCCCTCCCCGCGGCAACCACACCCTCACTGCGCATGCGCCTCCCCTCCTCTCTCCCCTGCTACGCTCCCCCCCTCTCTGCTCTAGGCATCCCTGCCCGCGCCGTCCACACTCCCCACTGCGCATGCGCGTCCCACCTCTCTTCTCCTCTCCTACGCTCCCCCCCTCTCTTCTCTTGGCATCTCTGCCCGCAGCGTCCACACTCCCACTGCGCATGCGCGCCCCCCCCTCTCTCTCGCCTCTCCTACGCTCCCCCCCCCTCTCCCTCTCTCGCCTCGCGACGCCGACACAGGCAGCGTCTGCTAGCGAGTTTCTTGGTTGAAAAAACCGACTGCTCGCGCTGCACAACCGTTCACTGGCCACCCCGTATATATGGCAATGAATCTTGACCTCCAAGGTGGTGCCGGTGGGAGATTTCTCCTGTGCGTTGTTGAACAATAAAAATTCGCAGCGTGCGGGTGAACTAAAAGCGGACTGCGGCGGAGCTCGGCGGAGCTATACATGAAAAAAAAATTTAAAAAAATAAATAAAAACAATTAAAAAAAAACAAGAAAAAGCAAAAAAAAAAGGGCGCTGCGCCTTGCTCCCGACCGGGCTGCAGAAATCAGGCGCCTTTTCCTTCTTCGAACCACAACCACCATATATAAATGGAGTGAAGCGCGCGCGAAATGCATTCGCATTTCCTCGCGATTTCCCTTCGGGGAGGTGGGCGCATTTTTTTTTTGTTTCACGGTTATGCTTCAGCACATGGCGACCACATGAGGTTCCTCCCAAAAACAATGCTTCAAACCAGTCATTCCTATGCTGCACACGTACATAGTTTTTAAGAGAAAAAATATGTGCGACGAAGACATTCATTTGTGGGCCGCGGGCCGCAAGCGGTAGGTTCGCGGGCCGCATGCGGCCCGCGGGCCGCGTGTTTGAGACCCCCTGGTTTAGATCATTGAACTTCCGTTTTGGTTGTAATTAGGAGAGGTTTACCGTGTGCAGTGAACTTCTTACTAAGTGTAATTTTGTGTACATATATTCTTCACTTTAATTCTTGATTAAATGTTTCGTGTGTTGGTTTGTTAAACCAACTGCTTTGTCAATAAGACTCTCAGTGGCTCAGCCATAGAAGGCCATCACGAACCAAAAGAAGAATTTGCATCACAACACCCAGAGTGCACGTCTGCTTCTTCTAGACTTCTTCCTAGAAGTTTCGTAGCTTTTAAGGCGAAAGCCTTTAATGTGTCATGCTCACGTCAGTCCGGCGTCCGTCCATCCGTCCGTCCGTTTCCGTCCGTCCGTCCGTCCGTTCGTGTCGGCCCGTCCGTCAGTGTCCGCCCGTCCGTCCGTCCGCGCGTCTGTCCGTGCCGTCCGTCCGTCCGAGCCCTGGAACGGAGCCAGGTGGCCGCTGGGGTGCGCAAACGGTCGCCGGTCGCGTCGGACTCTACAGCGCTCGCGCTTTGCTTGCGTAGCGTCGCTGTGCCAAGCGTTTGGAATCATTCTGACCGACGCCGTTTCAGTGGACACAGGCGTTCGCGGAACACACTTTGGAATTTACAAAGGGTCCGTCAATTTAAGCGCTGGAACGCGGATGGCGTTTGCACGATGCGCAGAGCGCGAGAAAATACGAACGCATGCGAACGGAGGAAGATTAGTCTCGCGTCTCGGTGCGACTCGCGGTAAAAAATTAAACAAGAAAACACGCACACATTCGGTTTGTGTGTTATCCCACTGGGAGTGTAAAAGAAAAAAGACATAGTATAGTCAGTCGAATGGCCACACGGTTTCGCCGTACACGCTTTGGAATGTACAAAGTGTGCTTCAATTTTTTTATACTTTGTCCTTTTATCAGAAATGAAAAAGGCCCAAGTTATCAATCTTCACAAAGGAAGCGCTAAAGAAATCCTCGGCAATTATAGGCCCATATTCATTTTACAAATTTTTATAAGGATGAGATCGAAGTTTTTATGATCGTATTTCCAATTTTTTCGGATAAGACGGGCTAATAACCAGCACACATTTTTGTTTCAGGGATATATTATCTACTGAAGTTGCTCTGCTCATACAAAAAGAGCTTATTCTTAATAATATAAAAACCAATTATTGATGTTATGAATATTTATAGATTTTCCATGAAACCTTGCATTTAAAATTTCCTGCCTATGTTGTCCGAGTTATTTCGTTGGAACTACTATCTATTCACTTGGGTAACCGTACTCAGTACGTTGCAATCGAGAGCCATCACTGGTCCTGTAATATAGTCACACGTGGCGCGCTTTGCTATTTTTTAATGATTTCATCAAAAGAGACACTGGTAGCCAATATATTATATACGCAGACGCCACGACCTTATTTTATTGGGTACTAATGCGGATTATTTTTGTAAAACAGGCCAATGCCATTTTAAATAAGTTGCACTCTTGGTCTCTCAAAAATGCTGGTCTTATTAGTTCCAAAAAAGTAAAGCTACATTCTTCAGAGCTAACAATCAAGCTCTTTCTGTCAACGCTACTCGTACCTCACGAGCAAATGCCAAAGGAATTACTAACACCTTTAGAAAGCTTGCAGTCTATTTCAGGAATTCAAGTTCTGGGATGCTCACACGGAACATATTCAAAGTAAGCTTGCCCATATAGTTGGCATTTTGAGAAACTTGCAGCAATTATTGCCAGTAGAATCAAAACTTATACTGTAGCACACACTGTTTGAACCGCAATTAAATGACTGCGTTTTGGTGTGGGCAGTACAATACAGTCTCATATTATTAACCTGATAACAATGCAGAAGAATGGGCTGAGAGCGATTGTTGACGTGCCTTACAGAAAGCACTGAAGCATTGCTTGGAACAAACCGTATCATGCATTTATCCGACATGTACCATCGTCGTCTTTTACAGCTGTACAAATCACAGATTGAACACGGCATATCATTCCTATCTGAAGTCGCTAACCTCCCCACCAGCATTCTGTACTACCATACAAGGCACCACCAGTATTGGTCTATTCTTCAACCACGTACTAACTACGGTTTCCGAAGTCTAAATTATACATCACCTTCCCTGCTTTATAAGTTTGGCTTATCCCACATCTCCATCGCCAAACTTGCTTATAATTCTCTTCGGAACCTATTTCGTTAATGGGTGCATTGCCCCGCCGCTATATTTATTTTGTGTGCGTGTGTGTGCGTGTGTGTGCGCGTGCGTGTCTGTGTGTGTGTGTGTGCGTGTGTGTGTGCGTGCGTGCGTGCGTGCGTGCGTGCGTGACTTACATTGAATTTATCCTGAGATGTGCTGTATTCTGAGATATGCTGTAGCATTGCCCATTTTATTGGGCATCTTATCACCAGGGTCTCCAACTCTAGAGGTGGTCTCAGGGAGGACAATCTACTAAGGCTGTTCCACGCTTTCTTAATGAGCGACATTACTTACGTTGCTGCCATGCACTGCTGGCAAAGTCATGAAAAGACTAAGCTTAATATCCTGATCCGCAAGAGCATCAAAAGAGTGCTAGGGGTCCCTTCGAATACTAGCACGGAACGCCTCATGCAGCTGGGTATACACAACACGTTGGAAGAGATCATCGAGGCACAGCATACTGCTCAGATGACCAGGCTCTCCTCCTCGGCCGCGGCCAGGAGCATCCTGGCCATCCTAGGGTATAGTGCGGCTCTAGAAGAGGAGCGTAAGCACAGTCTCACTAGGAAGCAAAGGTCCAACATTATGGTCTCTCCGTTTCCCCGCAACCTGCACCCGCAGCACAACGCGGGTAGGCGGAAGGCCAGAGGTGAAGCCCTGCTCAAAGACGTTCGTGCAGACCCGCAGTCTGCATGCTTCGTAGACGCGGCGCAGTACGGTCGATCGGCCAACTTCTCGGTCGTCGCAGTTGATCACGCAGGTTGTGTTACCCACTCCGCGGCTATCAGGAACGCCACTCCCGCGGAAGCTGAACAGGTAGCTATAGCTCTCGCTCTCCTTGACCATTCTCGGCAACACATCTACACAGATTCACGAGCGGCGGTCCGACCCTTTGCGTCCGGATCAGTATCGGCTGAGGTAATTAGTATATTAGGTCATAGGGATATTTCTCCTCACACCATCATTTGGTTTCCGGCTCACCTCGGATCACATCTGGCCTCCATGGCAAATCTAAACGAGATCGCCCACGCCCGAGCACGCGAACTTACTCACCGTGCTGGGCAGTCTGGGGGGTCTTCAAACTTCAACCTAGCGGTCTTCAGGGACGTTCTCCTAACTTTCAACGAGGTGACTAAACATTACCAGCTGGGCAGAAGGGTCTTCCCCCTTCCTCATGTGAAACTCTCTAGAGCACAGGCATCTACCCTCCGCATGCTTCAAACCAGGTCATATCCAAACCTTCATTCCCACAGCCAGTTCATAGAAGGCAACATGCCCAGATTGTGGCTCCGCATCTACGTTACACCACATGCTCTGGCAGTGCCCTTCATTACAGAGTTCTCAACTCACGACCGAAGAGGAATGGAGCTCTGGGCTACGGAGCTCAGAGCTTTTACATCAACTCAGGGCCGTCCAGAGGGCTCACGACGCGGCGATGAGGCTCGGCCTACCCGTCCCGACGTGGAAGCGGCCCGCTGCTCTACCGCCTTGAGCGGTAGTGTTCCTCAGGACCTCAATAAAGTTCTGTGTCTGTCTGTCTGTCGTGTTTTCGTAGTATTTTTTTTTTCTGGGTTTTTCCTTGCAACGGCGTAAGCCTGGGTTGTGTCTGTTCTATGTATATCGAAATACCGATGTTTACGGGGGGGAAGCGAGCATTGTCAAGCCGCGATCGACTGGCTTTTCTCGTTTCTCCTCAGCCTTGTCTTTGTGTATGTACGTCTGGTAGAAAGACTCAGACAGAAGTAAGCGACAGGCTTGCGCAGCAAAACGTAGTTCCAGATATAATTACCTTACAATTGGCTGGGCTCAGGCTGCTGCGCTTGCTCGGCATGTTTTACGTCACATCGGTGCTTGATTTATTTAATCTTCTTCGCATTGATCTACTGCCCCTTTAGTTGCTGTATCAGAGGCGAAAATGCTTCAGGGCCGCTTAAGATTTAGGTGCACGGTAAAAGACCCGAGGTGGCCGAAATTTCCGGAAGCCTCCATTACGGCGTCTCTCATAATCATATCGTGGTTTTGGAACGTTAAATCGCAAGAATTATAATTAGTTACTGTAACAGTAACCACCGGTAACTGTGGTTACAAATCAACATGACAACGCCCATGCAAAGAAAAATTTACACCATCTTCCCAAAGGGAACCCTGATGGGATGCGAAGCAGCAGCGTTGCGCACGGGTGGCGTGACGGGTTGAACGGCGCTCACGCGAGTGCTGCGGTGAGCGCTGGAAGATTCGTTTGAAGCGATGGCTGGCGTAGGTCTTGTCGTTTGCGCGTCAGGCGGCAGCTGCGGGCGCTCCAGCGAGCGCGCGGCAGGCGAGAGAGAGTGACGTCAGCGCGCACTGCGAGGGGAAGGTGACGTCAACGCGCAGCTGCGGTGTGACCAACTTGGCACCGCTCCAACACCTGCGGCGAGGGAAGCGCGTTGCGGCGCGTTCGTCCGTACGCACGGAGGGACAGCGTTACACAGCCTAGTCAAGCTGCTTCGCATCTAATAACCGCCCGATCCGATCTGAACGTGCGGTTGCTGTTCGGCACTGCGCTGGAAGCAACAAATATATGGTCAAGTGAACAACCACGCTTTGCCATCTTACGGTGAGGACAAAGCATCAGTTATACTTTGTCATTGTTTCGGAGATAAGCTGTTTGTTTAGCCACGCCTTCTTTGTCGTTATTTGGGAGATAAGCTGTTCGTTTAGCCAGGCCTGTTAACACAAACGCGCCGAGAATTTACAATGTCTCGTGGCTTCAGCACAATATAACTGATACAGCTTTTTTCCTAGAACTGCGTCCCAATGGAATGCTCTACCCTCCACAGTTGTTGATGCCAATGGCTTTGTACGCGAACTGGAAAATTTCTACTATGCGAAGTGATTGTAAACGATGTTTCTCTTGCATTCTCATTTTTCTCATTGTTCTTATTTTTTCTTATTCGCTGTGATTGCGGTGTTTTTTAATGATTGTGTGATCACTGTACAGCCCCTCCTGCATGGAACACACGGTGGTCTGCAGTATTGCCAAATAAAAATACATAAATATAGGCCCGAAAACATTGCTGTGTAAGGATCAGCACATCAATCTAAAGCAAATACTAATGTCAGTTTGTAACTTACGGGTCACAAAGTGCACGATGACGACGGGATAAATTTGAAGCGAAGGGCGCCATCTGCGATTGGTGCAGCCATTTTTGTTCGGCGGTGCCGTCTGTTCGCTCTAATCGCCCAAAGCGTGCGAGCAGACACCCAGGAGACACCGAGGAGACAACGCGACGCGGATGAATACATATGGAGGGGTTAATCGACCTTCCTATTGGCTAAGGACCTACGTAGGCTTCGCAGTGCTTAAAGGAACTTCTGGGATGGAGTATAATTCTCGGTGTGGTTCGGTGAAAAATGGCGCATCATAGCCACTATAGCTGCATAACTGATATTAATCAAAATGCGGCAATCATCGCTAGCACCTTTCTGATGAGACTGATTGCAATGAACTCGCCTTGTCGCAGCAGCGAGACAAGTATTAGTGATGAAGGTTGTCAGTATGGAGAGTCATCTTGCGAGCTTGGGTATTTTTTCCTCTGTGGTTTGCCCGGTGTTTAATGTGTTGATTGCCTGTTAGAGATTGGGCCCGTTTAGAAGGCATCAGCAGAGTAGCGATGCGCGTCGTTACCGGCCTTCCACGATGCACACCTATCCTGATACTTCGGGAAGAGGCGCAACTAAAGACCATCGACGAAATGATTTATAAACGCCGGCAAGCAAGGGAATTCAAGCCACCATATCTACCACCTGCTGCTGACTTAGCGGCATGAAGGGCAGTCCGGTTCCTGTCTCGCCACCTTCAGTAGTAAGCCTTCCACCCTGGGATCACCCGCAACCCACGGATAACAAACGCACCAGCCGCCTCCGTGATCCAGACCCTCGTCCAACGAGTACCTTTCGGCGCCACATTGAAGCAGCAGATGCCGCACTCCCGACAAGCTCACTGGTGGCGTATACTGATGTGAGCTGCACAGACACGCAAGTGGTTACGTCAAGTCGTGGTGCTGGGGCACTAAAACTTGTGTGACAATTGTCTGTGCCTCCTGAGAGCTCCGGTTCCATCGGTCAGTGCTGAGCTTCTGGCACTACGAGACGCAACAAACCTTGTGAGCGCGCATTCTGCATCGTCGACATCCCTTTCTGTAATACGCACCCACTATACATCAGTCATAAAGGAGCTCCGCAGAGGCGTACAACGCGCACCCTTTCGCAGACGACATACGCCTCACAGATGGCCGGCCAGCTAAGGATACATTGAATACCACTGGACACTATTTCTGCTCACATACAAGCTGACACCGCCACCACAGTGAGCTGCCACGTATTCTAGGAGCGCCTTTCCCAAGTGATCCGCGGGGTGATTTCCTTCACCGCAAGGATATGCCCCGCCGCGCAACGCGAGATTTATTTCCACAGTGTGGTTCAAACCTCCCAGGCGGCCTTACCCGCCAGGAGGAGGTGGTGTTGCGGAGATGTGTGGGGGGCGACACTTCATCCGTCGGCCACATATGCCTGGCCACAATATCTGCGTAGACCATTTGGGGATACTCGCCCATTCTGTACCACTGAGGCGTCCGCGGCTACAATCAAGCACTTGTTGTGAACATGCCCTAGCCTGAACCAGATCCCACGGCGCTACCTGGGTATAGAGGGCCTTCAGCAGAGGAGACCACCGGACTATGATTTGTAGCTCTTTGGGCCCCACCATAGAGCACTGTTGATGCATATAGTGGAAACTGGCCGCATCTGTATATTTAACTCTGTGTGCCTTTCAGCAAACTTTCGAAATTAAAAAAAAATGCCTCTTCGACGAACACGCGCAGCATCGGAAAGCATGGTAGGTTACGGAGCTGTACGTATGAATCTATTGTGAAGGCGGGTTTCTCGCAAGTATATTTCTACATCCAAGTAGATAAATATTGCGACTATTGTGAGAATAGGGTGCGCAAACTGAGAATAGAGTGCACAAAGCTTGCTGCTGTAAAGGATGCTGCACTATCTTAACACGTGTGTTCTTTGTAGGCTTCATGTAAATATTCGTTATTGAGCCTCCCGTTTCGAAGGATCTTTACTGAAATACGGTTAATGCAGGTGTTGGGTACTGATTCAGTACCCCACTACCGAGTTGGCCAATTTCGTGCCAAAATTAAATGTCTTCAGGGTCACCTGAATGTGCCCTCCCACTAATTTATGCAGGAAAGCATGTAGGCTTTTCAGCCGCAGATATATTCCGAATTTCAGAGTCTGAAAGCTTATGTCGACGAATATGTCTCTAAAGGTAAAAATAACTTGAGGAAGCACACGAATGATAGCCCGGATTCGCCGGCAAGCCGCGGACCTGTACGTTCACAAGTAAACCATGTACGCACACAGGAAACCATCTAGAGATCTGCTATTGGAACTGCTGCACCGTTCATGAGCGTGCGGCAGCTCTACTCTACAATCTGTCTCGCATCCCTCGAATGATTAAACAGTTTGAAAACCTACATAGTCGTTTGCGTCCCATTTCCAAAGAGCTTCGCTCATCGGTTGTATTCTTGCACAGAAAAACTGCTAGTTTTTTTTTGTCTGCAGGAAACAGGTGCCAAGCCAGTCACGCTACAAGGTTATTATACCTTATCCAATACAGACTTCCCGAAAATCGCGACGCCAGTGGCTAAGGATATCTCATCGAAAGTACATTACATTACATGATGTTAACTTCTGACCACATTATTGAGATGTACGCATGTAAGCGCAGCAAGGCCAGTACCTTCATGGTAATTGTGTACATCCCGCTCAAAGAAAAGGGCGCATATTTCGAAGCTCTGATTCCTGGGGCAGTCTCCCTTTTCCTCAGGGAAGATCATCTTGTTTTCCTCGGTGATTTCAACGCCCCTCACACAAGCTGGCGATACACACGCGACTCTCCGGAAGGCAGGCTATTATAAAAAGCTATAGAGAATGACGGACTCCATATGATCACACTGCCCACAGTACCTACGCGGTTGGGAAACAGTGTGAGTGTTGACACTTCTCCCGACTTAACCTCTACGTTAAACTCACCTGACGCCACCTCTACTAATCTTCATGAAAGCTTAAGCGGTGACCACTACATCATTAGTGCGTCCATAGCCTCTCCGAAGTTCCTTCGTACTATCGGCCAGATGGCGATAACAGACTGGTCTAAATACAGAAAAATTCCCCTGCCACAAACACCCTTCAGGATACTAAAGCATGGAAAAGTGATTTGTGTGATGCGTATGGTTTGGTTTACATCGGAAGCACCGGTTGTGGACCGGCATCTCCTTCATATGTGGGAAAGTGGACGCAGCCTAATTAAGCGATAGAAGCGCAAGCGCCTCAAACGTAAACTGCGTCTAAAATAGCTGAAGTTTTGGAGCGCGCGCACGAATATGCTCGTAAACATAAGGCGGAAACCTGGGTGCAGTTCGTGACGCGATGAGGCATACGTTAAGCACGGCGAAGACATGGGCTCATTGCGAATCTTGTTTAAACCTGACAGCCCTAAATCTACGGTGTCCCGGAGAGTCCGAATATTGGTTGGTGATTTCCTAGGCACGGAGGAACAGCTCTTGAAAATCCTCCATGTGAAATACGTAGTTGACGTCGGCGGTCCGCCATGCACGCATTGATAACACGGCACGCCAAATGCAGAGCTGGATGAGCCTATCACAAGGACTGAAATTTTTGCGCCGGCACAGTTTCCGACATCCAACACAGCACCGGGAGCCTATCGCGTTACTGACGCCAAGTCACGAAACGTCAGTGTGACTACCTTCAGGAACTAGTCCGATATTTTAATGAGCACATTTGGGAGCCTCGGATCCTTCCGCCAGAATGGAAAGATTCCTCAATCGTACTAACCACCAAACATGGGAAAACACCCACCTTACAGATCTCCGTCCAATTTCTGTCACATCCTGCCTCGGCAAGCTCTCCGAGAAAGTCATTTACACCCACCTATCTCACTATCTCCAGGATCCAGGTATTTCTGTAGCCACATGTATGGTTTCCGCCACCACCTCTCAACGTAGGACGTTTTCTTCCGGTTTCGGATTGAAGTACTACGGGATATTCCCTTGGGCACGGAACACATCTTGGTTGCTCTCGATCTAAAAAGCGCGTTCGATATATCTTGCATGTTTTCTGCAGGAACTCAGCTCCTCCAACTGTGGGTAATGGATATATCCTATGTCCGGTCTTTCCACACCGATTTGACTGCAACAATAGGCTTAGGAGACATTAGATCATAGGCTTTTCACAAGCCCAATAGGCGATGCGCAAAGCGCCGACGACGCCATCTCCCGCCACGGGTTAGAAGCGTTGGCGGGCTCGGGCGAGCAGTTTTCCCGCGAGCGTGTACACGAGTGCACGGATGGATGTGTTTTTATCGTGATTTAACGACTCTGTCGGGCTTGAGCGATGCCGAAAAATAACTGCTGCGTTGTCGGCTGCTCAAACACACACATAAAATCGCCAGGAACGCACTTCTACAGGTTTCCGGTGCTATTTCATGAGCGAGAGCGACGGCGGCGGTTGATTGCGGCTGTCCGAAAAAGGTACGCAATCGCGCTTTGTTTACGGCAGTGTTAGAATGGTTACCATGTTTTCATTTCTCCATTTATTTCGCTACGTCTTCAGCGAACGCTACTACGTTTACACTTGGTCGCTTCGCCTGCATTGTAGACGCTACAATGCACATGAGGTTGTTATTACAGATGAGACGTGATGCCTAACGAATGGCGCGAAGCGCAATGCCAGAGAATGTCGGGCGGGTGACGGCTCCCTTTACAAAAGCGCCGTGCAATCACACGTGTGCTGCACGAAATCAGCTGCATTCTACCTATTGATGGCACTTGAATGCGACCACCGGTGCAAAATGTTCGCTGTGCGCTCGCCTCAACTATATACATATTGGATGTAAAACATGGCACCTGTGCGCATTGAAGGCATTTGACAGGATATTCAACCGATTCAACCTCCTTTTGAATGCCTCGTAACATGACTTCATGCTAATAGGAAACACCCTTGATGTATCCCACTAATGCTCATTCGCTTTACACAAGCTGTGTCATGAGTAGAGCCATAGGCGTGACCACGGGAGAGGGGGGAGAGGCGTTCCTATTCGCGGAAGAGGGGGGGGGCGCAAAATCTGCCCCAAGCATTGACTTAGTGGGGCCTGGGGACGCTGCGATGATCCTTTGCCCCCCCCCCCCCTTGATGGGGAACCCTGCGCACGCCTGAGTGGAGCGGGATTATGAAACTTCTCGCGCCACTAGCGCAAACTGGGGAGGCGAACTACGGTCAGCTAAAATCGCCTAGTGATCGGGACGTTAAAAAGAAAGCGGTGTACAAGTTCCGATGAGCTCCACTTCGTAGTCAAGCTTGTTGACGCTTGTCTGTGGCAAACACTTGGCGCGTATGGTGACAATGTCGTCCCACATAGCTGTGACATCGGACACATGTCCACTATCGTAAAATGCGGCTCCTCTGCGCACACTATCGCCGCAGAAGTAATTATTGGGGACGCGCACAAGCGGCAAATCGCACGCGCGCACTTCCGTCATCCTTGCAGTGAAAAGCAGGCGTCTGCTACGCGACCCGCTTGCGGTTTCGACGGCCGCCGCTATGCGGCTTTCAGTGGCGCCCCTATAGGCGACGCCCATCGAGGATAGAGGAACATCTCAGGGAGCCAAATTACCTCCTTTATTTTTGATATTGGGATGACCCACCTTGCCTGAAAGCTCGAGTCTATACCAGACATGAGCTACGCTCTGTACGCCGATGATGAAACCCTTTGGGCGACCCGACCTCTCTAGGTCACAAGGAAACTACTCTGCAAGAAGGAGCTCAGACAGTGAATCTCTTTGCGGAGAGCTGCGGTATGAGCTGCTCACCGGAAAAATCAGGATTAGTTTGGGTGCATGGTAGGGGTTACTGAAGTAAAACACCATTTCGATACGAGAGGTAGCGTGAATACGTATACTTGGTTCCTGTGTACAGGAAAATAGGCAGGATGACCACACCCTTAAAACTCTTCGCACTACTGTTAAACAGATCACGCGCATGGAACAAAGAATGACACATCATCTCAAAGACTTTAGAGAGGCGAACTCGCTCCGTATAATGCATGTCTTTGTAATTAAGAGATTAACGTATGGTCTTCCTTAACGAGAACTCAGTAAGGCTGAGATTGAACAAGCTGATACCCCCATTCGTGCCGCCTACAAGGCTGCCCTAGGTCTAACAACCGGAACATCCACAGGCAGGTTTCTTGCTTTTGGGATCTACAAAACCTTCGAGGAGCTTAAAGCCGTGGTCCTCATCTCGCAGCGAGAAAGACAGCCTCACACCCACGGGTAGGGAAATCTTACGTGACTATGGATATGATGTAAGGCCACAATACAGTGACGAGAAACTGGTGCCCCTTTCCGCTCGTATCTACGCCCAAATCCATATCCCTTCAATACCGAGAAGGTCCGGGCGCTCATCGCGGTGCTGTACAGGAG
The DNA here is from genome assembly GCA_030522465.1 of Rhipicephalus appendiculatus. Lineage (NCBI taxonomy): Eukaryota > Metazoa > Arthropoda > Arachnida > Ixodida > Ixodidae > Rhipicephalus > Rhipicephalus appendiculatus. The sequence goes on along the minus strand of JALIZH010001889.1, from coordinate 155,543 downwards.
AGAGAAGGAGGCGCGCGCGCTCCGTCATTTTCATACCGCGGAACTACCGTGGTGCCCCCCAGCGAAGCATGCAGCTGTCGCACCACCTGTCGCGCGCCCCGCTCCGCAGAGGATTTCTAGAGGAGAGGACGGGGGGGGGGGGGGAAGGAGGGGACGTGCATACGCTGTGGGTGTGTGGCATGCGGGAGCCGCTCCGTAGAGTAGAGGATTCCTACAGGAGAGAGGGGGAGAAGACGCGCATGCAGTTTTCACGGGTCTAATCGGAGCCCCCCAGTGTTAGGGGCTTCGCGCCTAAAACTGGGGACCGGCAGTCCGCTTTTCCTTAACGCGCACGCTGCGAATCTTTATTGTTCAACTACGCATAAGAGAAATGTCCCACCGGCATTATATTGCAGGTCAAGATCCAATGCCTATACATACGGGGTGGCCGGGGAACGATTGTGCAGAACGAGCAGCCAGTTTTTTGTAGCGTTAGCTACACTGGCCTAGCCAAACCCGTTTCGCGCGGCACATCAAGAGCCGCTGCGCATGCGCGAGGATCAGTGATGCCACACAGCTGGCGCAGCGGAGCCGGCATCTCACGCGCTCCGCCGCCGCCGCGCGCAACTCACCGCCGCCGGTCTGCGCAATCGAGAGGAGTGACGTCGTAGCCGTGGTAGACGAACTGGCGCCGGCGCGCGCGCAGCTTTTCGCCTGTGCAGTCGCCGTCTGACACTGCGACACTGCGCTGCAGCGCTGACAAGCCTTTGCCAGTGTGGTATAGCCATGGAGAAGGAGAGCGCAAATGCTGCTCAACGGTGCAGAAGTGCGGAGAAGCGTGACTCATCGGATCCCGGCCGTAGTTGCCTGGCAATTAGCGGTTGAGGGTAGGAAGAATGAACAGAATACTGTGTTGGGGCCATAGATACGGCAGCGTGTTACTTCACTGATCACGAAGACGTCTTTGTGCCAATAGAGAAGCAACCGGACGTTGAGCAAAAATATACATGTGCCACATAATACGTATACAGTGTTTGTGTGTCATTGGAGCAGCAGTAGGCATAATAATCAAGCAATCTTAGACAATCTAGACAATCAGGAAAGCTAAGAATAATCAGTGATCCTTTGCTAACGCTACGTATAACCTGGCATAGCCGAGCTAAGCCACTGCAACACTTTTTTTCAATCAGGCGACTCGCTAGCGGACTCTACCTGTGTCGAATTTGTCTCTCGCCCTGGCGAGGGCACGTTCTCGTTCCTTGCGAGCTGTTGTAGTTCAGCGTTCATCGCAGACGAAGCGTTTCCATAGTCAGCGCGCGCCGTTCACTCCCTCCCGCCACGCTGCGAGCACTGAGGCGCTGGCGCTCAAGCAAATCGGACCGTCATGACAGCAGTAGCAGCCGCAGACGACGAAGCACGCCGACATCCCGAGACCCTGAGGTGCTTCGCCCCTAAAACATGAATCCCTTGTAACCACTGAGTGCGTCGAGATGCCAGAGCCAGGCAACTTACCAAACAGTTCGGAACGGTCAAAGGCACGCTTTATACGGACACAGCCCACTGCGGCATGCATGTCTTTTCGCTGGCCGCTGCTTACTCAGGTTGGTAGCCCTAGTTTATTCACCTGCGTTTCAGCCTAGACAAGGCTCAGCGAAAAGGGGGGAAGCTCTCGCAGTAGCACTCGGCCTTCGAAAGCAGAGAAGTTGTGAGGCAGCGATCTTATATTCTCACGGACTCTCATGTAGCGTTTCGTTATTTCACTACCGGCCGTGTGCCTGCGTGCGTCGCCGTGCACTTAAGTGCAACACTACACCAAGGAAAATTACATCATACGGTGCACTGGACATATGGGCACCGTGCATACGTTAGGAGTCGCCACAGTCGCGCGCGGCCTCCAGCGCCAAATCGGCCACGGCAGCAGATTTGGTGTGATACAGGAGCAGACGACGCAAGCGGCGGCAAGCCACTGCGTGGTGCTTTGGTGCTTCGCTTGAGGCGTTTTCTTTCCCGTTTGCTTTCAAAAGACGGTAAATTGTTAGCAGCAGTGTTATCGCGTGTGCTCTTTTTTGCCAGATTTCGTGCACCCTCAGGCGAACACGGCCACATCAAATTCTTGGCGAAAACGAGAACGGAGGTGACGAGCCCGTTGAGCGAAACAGCACGCGAGTAGCGCGGCCCGCTTCGCATCACCAAACGATCAAAGCTTATCACCATCGGGCTTACGCGACAGCCAACTCGGCGGCAGCTTGAAACAGACGCATCAGAGATTGTACTGATCGCGTTGATAACGCGGACGGACCGTCGCTCTGACCGCTGGCCAAGCGAGAAACGCACGAAAAGCATTGGCATCGGAAAAGGCGTCGGTCGCGATCGCTCCCCTGTGCAAGCGGCCGAGAACAACCTTCCAAATCTGCGCTTGTTGCGGCTAGAGGCACCTTCATGAATTACGTCTGCACGGAGCCTATAGCATAAACGGGTAACGAATAGAGCGTACAGTGCAGCACGAAATATTATTCACCAAGCAAACCTCCCTCGTCCAAATATCAATCTGCTACCCCTGGCTCCCCACACTCGTCGGGATTTGTTAGAACACCACCGTCTCACCGCCCCACTTTCGGCTAGGTGTAAAAGAAGCGGATGAGTAGCGCCGCCTGTAGACAAATTAGATATGCGCACTTGCGTTTAAAGCATGAAAACCGCCCAACTGCATACGCCGGCTCTTCGGGTGTTCGCGCCCATTGTGCGCAGGACAGCCGACTCTAGCTCACATTACATGGGAGCCACCCAAAATTAACACGCCTCAATTTCCGGCCCAAAAAATCAGGAGGGAGGCGTTGATCGCCAGCGAGGAAAATGAGGCCTAAGCGGTACTCCTGTACCAGGTCCGGCGCGCTACTGAGGCCAGTGCAGCCCTGGACTAGGGGCCCCAACCCACCTGCTTCTCAAACCCTTCTTCCTTTGTCTTTGTTTTTCCTTTTTAATAAACGCTTTTCCATCCCATTCCATGCGCATTTCTCGGTCTGTGTTTACATAATAGGTTAAGAAATATTACTTCGCTTTACTTTAATACGCTTAGACGCAGTAGAACAAACTAACATTTCCTCGCTATTACCTTTGAAAGAGAACATGAGTAGCATGTAAGTATCTTTAAGAACAGAGTGTTCGGCGAGTTCGTATTTCGTTATAAGGAAAGTTGGGCTAAAGACGAGGACAAAGGACGTGGACGTGCACAAGCGTGAACAGCACAACGGCATACTAACTCATATTTTTATTGAAAGTACGCAAAATATACAGGACGAAAGCCGCATTCGCGCGAATAAACGCCACAAGGAACCTGCGTGCACGATTCAAGATAGCTAGTGTGTGATTTGAGTAGTCCTACGGAGGACATGGCGACGCAACTGTATCCGGCATTAAAAATAAAATAGCCTTATATATGCTCGTTTTTTCGGTAGTTTTAGGAACGTCTGTTGGCGAATCTTATATACGCTCGAGAAATATTTTTCATTAACGGTAGTTTAAGGGTCCCGCTTGCCGGTTGTTTTGGTTGAAGCAGAGTTCAGAAGGCTGCTGTGTCAGCGCAGTCATGAAATTTAATTGCATATATCATGGGTTTTCTTGAAATATCATGAAAACATCATCACTTGGCGGGCGCGTAGCAACGAAATAAATTGATCGCTCGGTTGGGATACGCTTGGCCAAATAATAAATATTAAAACTATACATAGGTGGTGTTTGTTTATTACCTATATCAGAGAAATATAAAATATTCTAATGACCGGTACATAACGGGCCATATGTCGATGGTTTAATTCAGTTGTGGTTAACAACTAATACTTAGTTCTTGTTAAAATGTGCACAAAGAGCTCTAGACATGTGACGGTGAAAAAACAGCAGACAAGGCTCTGTGTCTGTCGTTCTATCACCGTCCCGTGTCTCATGGCGCTGTCTGTTCTGACACGGTCTTAAACATCTACTATTGAGCCCAGTTCGGTACACACCAGCATCATAAATTTATTTGACGTGCTGCGTGCCTACTATGTTGAAATTGATGTCATTAAGCCTACCCAGCCGAAGTTGGATGGAATTCAGTGGCAGCTGATTGTGTCACTTCCTAGTTTTTTTATTAGTTCCCTCTTCCGGAACATGTATCGTCCAAGAGGTCAGAACAGTTGCTACATCTAGTGATTCGTAGCCAGCTGAAAAACCCATCCGCGATTGGTTGAAACGCATGAAGCTGTCCTCATCGTACTTGGTAAAAGGGCATTCTTATCATCCATAGAAAATTATTATCATCGTGAACCGGCACGCACTCAATCACCGCACAAGCACTCGGTACAGCTGGTTAAGAAGAGAAGCTGAAACGTTCGGAATATAATCGACGTTGGCCGGCCGTGTGTTCCCTTAATTTCTAGTGGATTAGTGTGGTAAGTAGTAAGATGTGCCTAATTTCTCTGGCACATACGCGTTCTTGAACAGTGCAATCGCATCCATGTATAGCGTGGGATGGTGTGGAAAAGAGACAGGTGAGAGGGTAAAAGCATATCCTAACCAGGTTAACCTTTGGTACCAAGCAGCTCTGCTTTGACCTACCTTTGCGGATCTTAGTGCCGGTTTCGAAAATTTTTCAGACATAAACATTTGATACGAATATCTGAATTATCATGAAATGCAAAACCTCTCATCGGTAGCTACGTACTATCGAAAGGTGTTCCTGTATACGCCACGCAGTTATCCGAAGCCTAACACTTATCGAGAACTAACAGACTAGAAGTTTATTTCTGTATGTTAGTTTTCATTAACGTTGTGCTTAACAGATATAAACGAGTGTTTAGATTTACCCTTGTGTCGTTCACAGTGACGCTATTTGACTTTGCTCTTCAGTTCACCAATAACCTGCGCAGATATGTTCTTTAAAAGATCGTGGAAAGTAAACATAAAGGGTGAAGTGTTCTTGAACAAGGCAACTAGTGGGGTCCCTCAAATGTCAGGGAAAGGGCCAGTGTACTTAAATTCTTCTGATTTGGCTTCATCGGCAGTAATTCACCTTTCAGTTCTATATGCTGTTGACACCGAGTTATTTTCATATTAATGCTATTATTTAGGATCGCATGCAGTAAGCTTCCTTTCATTTATTCTGAATTGAAGTGTTAGGACTCACCATCATTATTATTGTCCGCTAAGAGCGTTTTACTCTCTTCAGCTGACAAATCAAAAACATCACATAGATTTGCTCTCGACCATTCACTATAGAAAAGCCCTCTTTGCACAAGGCAAGCACGGCAACATAGCTATCAAGCCGAAACATCTATCTTGGCTAGGACATATATGTAGGATTTCTGCTTTTTGCCTATTGACCAACTTCACATTGCAAATTTTCTTCGCTGACTGTACATGTAACGGCATGTTTGAGTATGTGCAGTTTTATATGTTTGTGCACTTTCTCTGTATTTTACAGCACAACTGTTTAGATCGAGGTTGGCCGTCTATCGTACATAAAAAATTATCATCATCATGAAATCGTGCGCGCCATCTTGGTTCTCTACTTCTTCGCCTTCTTCTTCTTAGTCATTTGCGTCGCATCCAGAAGATGTGGCCCGATATGCACGGTGAGCTATGCATTAACTTGATCCGCATGAGAAAGAGAGAGAGAGAAATAAGAAAGAAAGAAAATGAGAGAATTTCTTGCCGCAAAAAAAAATCTTCCCCACCTCCCGCTAAAGGGAACCATGTGTGGATGCGAAGCAGCGGGGAGATAATTAGCTTGAGCGGGAGGAACGTCGCCGCTCTCGTTTCACGGCAGCGGTCCGGGCGCTCATCGCGGCGCTGCACAGGAGAGAGAATGAGGCGAGCTCCGTCATTTTTATACCGCGCAACTACCGTGGTGCCCCCCAGCGGGGTATGCAGCTGTCGCGCCACCTGTCGCGCGCCGCTTTGTAGAGGATTCCTAGAGGAGAGAACGGGGAGAACAGTAGGAGAGGAGAGAGAGGGGGGGACGTGCATGCGCTGTGGGACGCGGGAGCCGCTCCTAAGAGTAGAGGATTCCTAGAGTAGAGAAAGCGGGTGAGCATAGGAGAGAAGGGGGAGAGGACGCTCCGTAGAGAAGAGGATACTTACTCCTGAGCGTAGGAGAGAGGGGGGAGAGGACGCGCATGCGCTGTGGGACGTGGACGTCACTCCGTAGAGTAGACGATTCCCTAGAGTAGACAAAGTGGGTGAGCGTAGGAGAGGAGAGATAGGGGGAGGGGGGGCAGAAATAGATACAAAGACACTTACGAGAAAGATATAAAAAAAGAGACAACTCATAGTTATGTATGTACGTGGGCGTTGTGAAGAGGTTAGAGAAGGGCTGAGGGAAGACGAGGGTGTTCGAAATAAAGAACATGGCTGACACCGTAGCCTAGCCCAAGTGTGTATTATTGGCGGAGCTGACAGGATTCGAACATGTGCGGGAAAACCCCAATGGATGCATCGGCTGTAGCTCGTATGTTGCGGCATTCGGAAGGGCACCATTGCCTCCTGCTGATCAACAGCTGTGCATTGCTGACCGCCTGCAATTGTGCGAAAAGCGGAAAACCTCGAAAGCTTGAAAAAATTTCGGCAGATCCCAAGTACCATGGGAATCGATGTTATGCGAAGCATCAGGAGGGAAGGTGACTGGTTTGTAATTTTTTTATTGAGCGAAACGATATGAAAATTACGCTAAAGATATGTACAAATGTTACACGCACAGACATGTTGAAGAGTCGCATATGTTTCATATAACCAGTTGTTTACAGTTGTGTAACGATGCCAACAGAAACATGAGTATTGCCAACACCAGGAGACGTAAGCTGATATTTTGAGCTTGTACTTGCAAGCTCTGCATAGTGCTACGTAAACAGACTACAGTGGATGGCGCTTAATTATACAACTGACGTTAACCCGGCATGACTCCTGCGTCATAGGAGTACGTATGTAATGTTTATAAAATTAGATAGCCAGCACTACAACCAAAATATACCTTTCACTAACGTTATGCCTGCATAGGGTGTTCTGCCAAAGCAGTTTCGAGACATGGCGTGGCTCTGTGGTAGAATGGTTGATTGCCACGCAGAGTGCTTGGGTTCGATTCCTGGTGGGACTCTGATTTCTATTCTTTGTATTCCTGGCGTCAACGCCACCGATGTCCGTTTTTCTTAAAGCTGTCGCCTTTAAATTACCAGTGTCAACGCCATACATGTCAGTTTCTCTTAACGTTCTCGTATTTAAGTTACCAATGCTTGTTCACGCTGTTCCTAGGTAGATATAAATTGTCTAAGTCCGGTGGCGCCTACCCGCATTCCGTCGCCCGTGGTATACGGATATGAGCCACAAGTGTCTGGAGAATTGAGTTTCACGACGTACGTGATGGGATTTTCACGTTATTCATGCCATTACCAGCCAGACATATTTGTCAATACCTCTTGCCCTCCCATACAAATTTTGGTCTGCCCCAAGTTAAGGAGGCCATCGCGAGAGTACCCAGACGTAGGCGGCTAGATAGATAGATAGATAGATAGATAGATAGATAGATAGATAGATAGATAGATAGATAGATAGATAGATAGATAGATAGATAGATAGATAGATAGATAGATAGATAGAAACGCAAAAGTGCTTACAGTACGAAAAAAATGCTTCGCATTTAAAACAAATCCGGGGAGATATGTAGAGAAACTTCGACCGCCGCCACAGCACACGGATACCCCATATACAGCTGAACGACTTGATACTCGTCAGAAAAAGGCCTTCCCGGCACGAAGCAGGTGTACTTGGGACCTTATCGAGTGATGCAGACTGCAGTGCAACAAGGCGTTCTCAAGAGGGTTGGTTACGTCAACGATGCTGGTGTGCTAGAGTTTCCGACCATTGGAAACGTCTTCGTGTATCATCTCAGGAGCGATGAGTTTTCAAAGAGGGGGGAGTGTGCGTGGGCGTTGTGAAGAGGTTAGAGAAGGGCTGAGGGAAGACAAGGAAGACGAGGGTGTTCGAAATAAAGATCATGGCTGACACCATAACCTAGCCCAACTGTGTATTATTACAATGTATAGTATAGTATAGTATAGGAACTGTAGTTTGCCGCGTGGCGTAGAAAAAATGTCATCATCAAGAATCGGCACGCGCCCTCTTCGTAATCTTAATTTTTGTTTTCTTCTTCCTTTTGTCTACTCCACCAGTTCTGCTGTGAACCAGCCTTGCACGTCATTGTGCATACTGCGCTAATTTTTGTTTTTCGAAATATCAATATATACGTCTTCGGGATATCAATGTATACGTATGTATTGTAGGCTCAGTGCAAGTACTCGGCAGCAGCTGTAAGAAACGACATGGCTAGTAAAAAACTGACAAATCTTTACTTGTCGAGAGCCTCGACTGGACTGATGTCCCAGCGAAGAGCGAGGGCGAGCTGCTCGCGTACGCGGGCACAAAGACATTCATCATTGTCTTTGTATGTTCGCTGCCATCGCCTCCATAGTCCCCGCTTCCCCTGCGGTGGAAGTCGGATCGGAGAGGTGGTTCATTGTTCAATAAGGTGAACCACTGGCGGTGTGTGATTCTAGGCGGGAGCTCTAAACACATCACGGAGCAGGTGCGCTTGCACAACTCCATGGTGCCTAGAGAGCAGTCTAGCGATCTTGGCTGGCGTTTGGCCTTAATAAGGCGTGGGGTTCGAGCTTCTTGGTATTCCATTTGGTAGCCTAATGAGAAATATACACTCTGAGGTGTACGGAAGCCTGCCACTGTATTTTTTGTTCGCCGGGGAGAAGCACCTCCAACAGAACCTAGTGCAGTTGCGGTTCCCTGTGGAGTGCGACATTTTGCTGGTGACGGCGGTGCATTACCGGCAGCCAACAGAGAGTGTACAGGTATCTGAGCTCCCTCTGTTGTGCAGGTTGTCCGGGCTCAGAGGTGTGGTGGTAGAAGATGCCCCTGCGCATCATGGTATAAAAAACGGGAGAACGCTGGAAACTTTCAAAAAGAAATCCGCAAACTCTTAACGCTGTGTTGGCAACAGTATTGCGAAATGTCTCTGAGTTTCGAGTCTTTGGTGGATAAGGCATATGCTCGCTGCGTTGCCTGATCTCGAAGGCGCAGCCTTAACGCTAAGGCCATTGTCACGATGTTGGTAATCGCCCGGCACGTTTTCCTCGAGTTAACGGAATGGAACAAGAACGCAACGCGGTGTGACAAAAACACACACTTCCTTTACTATACAAACATATATGAATAACACACACAGAGGAACACTGAGAGTGTCAGAACAACAAAACAACTAAGTTCTATGCCTGTTCAAAACTACCGGTGTCTCTGATACCGTGCAATAACGTCTGTGAGTAACCGACGATCGCTTACGCGTGCAGTCGGACGCGGTCACCAGGCCGTCGCTCGTAGCGTCTCTCGGCGCACCTGTAGTGCGGCGCTTTGCTGACGAACCATGGTGCTCCGGCGTCGCCCGACTCCGGCAGCATGAGGTACGTGCCGGCAGACGCTCCTGGCACGCCCCTACTCCACTCTGGCGCGTGCGTCGTTGACGGAGCAGAAGGGCGGCCTCAAGCCCGGGTTCGTTGAAGGTCGCCGTCTTAAGCGCTGACCTGTCCCCGGCAGCTCACTGCACCGCTGGCCAGCTGGACCACTGTATCATGGAGACAGAGTTCTAGAGATATCTGTACAGCAGCCGAGACAGTCGGGATGATAACGTAAGAAGCAATAATAGCCCAGAGGAATGTGACATCCCACCAGTATTGACAGGAGAAGTAACGAAAGCCCTAAAGGGAATGCAAAGAGGCAAAGCCGCTGGTGCGGATCAGGTAACATCCGACCTGTTGAAAGATGGTGGAGAGATAATTTTAGAAAAACTGGCCACCCTGTATACGAAGTGTCTCTCGACAGGGAGGATACCAGATTCTTGGAAGAATGCCAACATAATCTTGATCCATAAGAAAGGGGACGTCAAGGACCTCAAAAATTACAGGCCCATCAGCTTACTGTCCGTTGTCTACAAGCTATTTACAAAAGTAATTGCTAACAGAATTAATACGACATTAGAGTTCAATCAACCGAAGGACCAGGCAGGATTTCGTACAGGCTTCTCAACAAGAGACCATATTCATACCATCAATCAGGTGATAGATAAATGCGCGGAATACAACCAACCCCTATACATAGCCTTCATAGATTACGAGAAGGCATTTGATTCGGTGGAGACATCAGCAGTCATGCAGACACTGTGGAATCAGGGCATCGACGAAGCCTATATAAACATAATGGAAGAAATCTACAGCGGATCCCCAGCCACTATAGTCCTCCATAAAGAAATAGACAGAATCCCAATAAAGAAGGGCGTACGGCAGGGAGACACGATCTCTCCAATGCTATTCACCGCGTGTTTACAGAAGGTTTTCAGGGCCCTAGATATGGAGGAGTTAGGAATAAGAGTTAATTGGAGAGTATCTCAGTAACCTGCGATTCGCTGATGACATTGCATTGATGAGTAACGCGGGAGACGAATTGCAGCTTATGATTACTGAACTGGATACGGAAAGTAGAAGAATAGGTCTGAAAATTAATATGCATAAAACTAAAGTAATGTGGAACAATCTTGGCAGAGAACAGCGCTTTGCGATAGGTGGCGAGACGCTGGAAGTTTTAAAGGAGTACGTCTACTTCGGACAGGCAGTAACCGCGGAGCCGAACCATGAGAGTGAAATAACTAGAAGAGTAAGGATGGGATGGGTCTCATTCGGCCAAGCAATTATCCAAATCATGAATGGTAGTCTACCACTATCCCTCAAGAGGAAGGTATATAACAGCTGCATCTTACCGGTACTTACCTACGGAGCAGAAACCTGGAGACTTACAAAGAGGGTTCAACTTAAACTGCGGACGACGCAGCGAGCGATGGAAAGGAAAATGATAGGTGTAACCTTAAGAGACAGGAAGATAGCAGAGTGGGTCAGGGAACAAACGGGGGTTAAGGATATTGCCACGCGCTATTCTTATTTTCACTTTTGTTGTATTTCGGTTTTCGCCCATAAAAGCCGGTCAGCAAAGCTCAGCTCAAACCGCGCCTTATTGTTCTGGAACCTTCGCGATTATTGTAGATCGTTTTGTTAAGATTGCGCGGCAAGACGCGACCACTTGAGATTATTCCAGAGCTTGCGCGATGACCAGTGATAAGGCTAGAATGTTCGACGCGTGATGCATAAAAGCCGGCGCGCTCCAACGATGTTCAGTTTGATCGACGGCCGACGCCAGCGTGTATTGCTGTAATCTTACTTTCCGTTTACCGGCCACAAGTTCGGCCTAATAAACAGTTTCATCTTAAACACGTCGCCTGCTGCCTTCGTCGACGTGGCAAAGGCACGACGGTCGCCTACATCGAAGAAAATGAGGAAGCCAGCGACGCCCTCGCCGAGTTTAACGAACATGCTACGACGAACCAAGCTCACCAACTAACTTTCGACGTCAATCCGAGCCTCCCGACGCATAAACAAGAACAGCTCAAAAGCCTTCTCCTGCAATACAAGGACTGCTTTTCGTCATCGTCAAGAGTTCGACAGACCCCAGTCGCACAACACCGCATCATAACAGACGAAAGCGCCAGGCCACTACGTCAGAGCCCGTACAGAGTTTCAACGCGGGAACGCGAGGCCATAAAGAACCAAGTCGACGAAATGCTACGCGACGACATCATCCAGCCTTCAAAGAGTCCGTGGGCGTCACCCGTGGTGTTAGTGAAGAAAAAGGACGGAACCCTACGCTTCTGCGTGGATTATCGCCGCCTGAACAAAATAACGAAGAAGGACGTGTACCCTCTACCACGGATCGACGATACCCTGGATCGACTCCACAACGCCAGGTACTTTTCGTCGATGGACCTCAAGACTGGCTATTGGCAATTGAAGTCGACGAGAGAGACCGAGAGAAGACCGCGTTTATAACACCAGACGGTCTCTTCGAGTTCAAAGTCATGCCCTTCGGTCATTGCTCGGCGCCTGCGACTTTCCAACGGGTTATGGATACAGTGCTGGCAGGATTGAAGTGGCAGACTTGCCTGGTGTACCTGGACGACGTCATTGTGTTTGCTTCAAACTTCGACGAACACTTCCGCCGACTTGACGCATTACTTCAAGCAATAAAGGCCTCCGTGTGGTATCGTGCGTCGGACGCGACGCAAGGAGAACAAAGGGCACGGCGCCCGAAGCGCCGGCCGTAAAGAAGTACAGCAGCAGCCGGTAGCCAAGCAGGAACTGATTCATTAGGTACAGTGCCGGGTATATATATACAAGGTGGCGCCCCCCTAAGGGCGAAAATACTTTACAAGAAACCGAAACTGGAACTCTGTTAAATCGGAACTAGCTAACACACCACATCATCCCCCCCCTAGAATGAAAAGGACATGTGGCTCTAAACATCCTTATACAGTGATTAATGCAGACGCCAATTGATAGACAGTAACTTGTGCAACCTTCTACAACTATAGAGAAGCAATCGTGACAAATATACCGTGTACAACCTTGAACTACCAACCATAACATCCCCCCCCCCTCTTTTGGAGTAACGTCCAAATGGTGAAGAAAGAACCGGCACGAGAAGGGAACAAAGCAAAGTACACAGTGCACTCTAGCTGAAGGCACTTATACAAACAAAATACAACAAAGAATTCACAGTATACCAGTGTACCAAGCGGTAGGACTTATAACATTTATACAATAAATAGATGCACAGCATACACACAAGAATGCACAAATATGGCACACTGATTTCAACAAGCGAGTAAAAAAAAAAAGAATTTAGGACACAAAGTCCTGAAACCTGGACGGTTTTTTACGCAACCGTTTAGAACGCCGAGGCGCATTGCGTTCTGAAGTGCTCCCTTGCGGAGCAGTAAGCTCTGTATCTTCAGATGAGCCTACTGGCTCAGTTACGCGCTGCTCAGGCACAGCTGAGAGCGTAGAGGAATAACTAGAGTCCGATGACTCACTTAAGCGTCCCTCAGCTGTAGCTGGGGACGGAGAAACTTGACGCGAAACATGGGAACCCAAAGGTTCGGAAGCATGTCCATTAGTGTTAGAAAGGGTACTATCATGGGGACTGGGCTCGTCAGTCAAGTGTTGATACGGAGCCTGAGAAGAGTCCGAGGACTCTGAAGCGTGCTCGGTGCACGGTAAAACTCTATGGTGGCTGGGCACCACAGCCGGATTTGAAACCGGTGCCTGAATACCATTTCCCCCAGGGAAAGATGGCGATGCTGCAGGAATAGGGACAGAAACCAACCGTGGAACCGAGGCAGAGTATGGCAATTGGTTCTGCAAAGGTATTGACGAGTGCAAGTGTGAAGGTGGTTCCCGTTCGGAGTGGACGATTACAAGTTTAGAAGCATTCCAAACCGATCCATCACTGAGTTTAAATGCATGGGAACCCACCGAAGACATAACTGTAAACGGACCTCTATACTTATGTTGTTTTCCTGGGACCCGTACTTTGACTCTTTGACCTACCTGAATGACTGGAGGTTTGGCTCCTCGCTTCTGATCGACATAATTCTTCATGTACTCCTGTCTATGAAAAACTCGCGTCCTTATGGTATTGTCCGAAAAGGACTGAAAAGTAGACGGCAACGGCAGATCAGTTATGTCAACCGCTGTGCGGGGTTGACGCTTATGAAGCAACATCGCAGGAGACGATCCCGTAGTTGCCTGAGAAGAAAAACGGTAAGTACCTAAATACTCAGTAATTGCCTTTTTTAAAGGACGTTGTTCTAGTTGAGCTAGTTGAATGGACTCTTTCAGGACCCTGTTGAAGCGCTCAACTTGGCCATTTGCTTGCGGATAGTAGTTGGAAGAACAGAGGTGTTGAATACCTCGTTCGGAAAGGAAAGTTTCAAACTGATGAGACTTGAATTGGGGACCATTGTCTGTTACTAAGCATGCTGGAAAACCTTCACGGCAGAAAATGGAAGTCAAGAAGGTGATGACTGCATCAGACGTAACGTCTCGAACGAAGCAAACCTCCGGCCATTTGGAGTAATAGTCTATTAAAGTGATTGCAAAGCGACAATCTGAGGGGACATTCGAAAGAAGACCAATAATGTCCATGCCCAACTTCTCCCACGGTTTCTCAGGCAAAGAAACTGGTTGTAGGGGTGCAAAGACAGGTTTCGCCGATTTATCGGCAGCCTGACAGATGTAACAGTGCCGAACAGCACTTTCCACTTGTTTGTCAAGACACGGCCACCAATACCTGTCACGAAGCAGTTGCTTTGTACGGATTGTAAGTTTCTGGAACAGTAACACGTTCCCCGCGGAAAATGAGTCCATCGGCATAAGACAGTTCGTCTTTCACTGCAAAGTAAGGCACAAGTACTGGAGTTATATGCTTCTTTGGAGGCGAACCCTCACCAATGAATTGAATCAGCTGCTGGAAAGTACTATCATTAGCAGTGGCTGCCTGTAACTCATCCTTATTTAAGCATGCAGCAACCAAAGAAATTATCTCTTCTTCCGGCGCCTGTGCTGGCGGAAGCTGGACTGGCAGCCGAGATAATGCGTCCGCCACGACATTATCGGCACCTTTGCAATATTGTACAGAAAAGTTATAGTATAACAGCCGGGCGCACCATCGAGAAATCCGCAAGGGGCGTCGCCCCTACAGCGCCAGCTGATAGTAACGTAGTTAAAGCCTGGTGGTCAGTCCGTAATGTAAAATGCCGGCCCCAGAGATACACATGCCATTTTTCTACCGCGAACAAGCAAGCAAGAGCTTCGCGTTCCCCTGCTGAATACCGGCGTTCCGCCGGGGACAATGTTCTAGATGCAAAAGCAACAGTTAGCAGCTGATCTCCTCTCTGTTGTTGAAGCACTGCGCCAATGCCGACATTGGATGCATCGGTGGTAACCACCACCGGAAGATTGTTATCAAAAATGTTTATGACCGGGCGGTCAGCCAGTAGTTCTTTAACCTGGTTGAAACTGGCATTGGCCTCAGCGGACCATTTAAAACTCTGACCTTGCCGGAGCATGCGGCGCAGAGGCTCAACAACATCCGCATAATGCGGTAAGAACTTTGCATAATATCCAGCTAACCCCAAGAACGATTGTAGTGTTTTAACATCAGTAGGAACAGGGGCATCAAGAATGGCAGTGACCTTAGACTCAACCGGCGATAAACCGCGAGCACTTATGTTATGACCTAAGAATGCAATCTCAGTAGCAGCAAATACACACTTGTTATTAAGCTTCATGCCGCAGGAATCTATTTTAGACAAGACATTTTTTAAGTGCGCATCGTGCTCTTCCCGATCACGGCCCCAAACTAAGATGTCGTCTAGGTAACAGACAACACCTGGGCACCCCTTCAGTACATCTCTCATCATTTTTTGAAAAATAGCTGGCGCAGATGCCAGCCCGAAGCACACTCTGCGAAATCTGTAAAGCCCTTGATGCGTTACAAAAGTAGTAAGATCGCGACTCTCCTCCGCTAACTCAACTTGGTGGTACGCGGATGCAAGATCAAGTTTAGAAAAAATTTTAGCACCTGTTAACTGTTGCAAGAGTTCCTCGATGTGAGGTAGAGGGAACCCGTCCACCACAATGGCCTTGTTCGGCTCACGGAGATCGACGCACAGTCGGATGGAATTGTCCTTCTTGCGGACGACGACTAAGGGAGACACCCAGTCCGACGCATCCACCCTCTCGATGATGCCAGTCGACTCTAGACGTTGCAGCTCGTCTGCAACTTGTTGCCTCAGCAGGAAGGGAAGACGACGCAGTTTGGCCGCCACTGGCTGTACACCAGGTCGACGCTTGACGCGGTGGATGAAGTTCCGAACGGTGCCGATGTCCGCCGAAAACAAGTGCTGATACTCCGGTGGCGCATTCGCCGGAACCGCCGAAGAGTCGGCGAGAGAACAAGTGAGGGTTTCACCTGTGATGACTATTTTCAGAGCTCGGATGGCATCCAATCCCAGGAGCGAAGTGCCTCTCTCCGTGATGTAGAAAGGAATCGTGGCGCAGTTGCCGTTGAAAGAGACTGTTGCCTTGAAATATCCATGATTATTTATGGCTTGCTCTGAATAATTCTGAAGAACAAGGTGCGAAGGAAGTAGCTTGATATGTGAAAAGTTCCTTTTATAATCTTGAACGTTGAGGAGTGACACAGCCGCTCCAGTGTCGATGAGCATGTTGAGAATGGATCCATTGATCCGGACGGGAAGATGAAGAAGTCCAATAGTGGTGACCGAATTGTCCACTTGTAGGACAGTAACTGTGTTGGTCACCGTCGATGTGCCCTGCTGACCGGTCGGCGACTCCGTATTAGTGCGGCAGACCCGCGCGAAATGTCCACGCCGTCCGCACCGCGAACACGTCCGGCTCCTGGCTGGGCAGGCGGCGGAGTTAGCCCAATGCCGCGTCGATCCGCAGCGGTAACAGGCGCCCGCGCGAACCGGCGGCGAAGCTGGAGAGGAGGTGTCCGCAGCCGTGATGCGCGAGGAGGTGCATGCAGACGAAGTCCCGCCGGCGCCATCTTGCGGCGAAGCTTGAGGAAGACGGCCGCCATTTGGCCCGCCATTTTGAAGAATTCGACGAGTTGCGCCGCCATCTTGAACTGTACGTGACGACACGGCGTCGACTTGAACTCCGGATAGCTGTAGTAAGGCGCGGTCAACGCGCTCCTCCTGCTTCGCAATGTCGAGCGCCTTCTGCACGGTGAAGTCTTTGCCCATTTTGTAAAAAGTCCTTTTCAAGTGCGGCGACGCGATGCCAGAGACGATCTGGTCGTACGCAAGGATATCGCTCGCCGCGCCGAATTCACACAGCTTGGCTACTCGGCGTACTTCTTGAATAAATTGGACCGCCGACTCGTCCGGTCCCTGGCACAGGGTTTTGAAGCGGGCGCGCAGACACGCCGCGTCCGGTTGAGGGTCAAAGAGTTGGCTGAGCAGCGCAAGGGCTGCGTCGTACACGTTCGGCGTCTCGTCCTGAGTTGGCCGGTCGGCTCCCGGCTGCTGCTCATCTTCGGCGGCACGCAGGTAGGTGTTAAGTCCCTCGACGCCTAAGGCGTTCAGGAGCAGCGCCTTCTTGTGCTCCGGCGTGGCGTCCCTGGCCGCGGCGTCTATGTAGACCTGCAACACAGGACGCCACTGTCTCCATGGAATAGGCGGTACACTGGGGCACTGGAGAAAAGGAGGCGGAGGGATAGCGGCGTTCATGCTTGCCGAAGAGAGTGTCGAGAAGAGTCAGTTCAGGAGAGACGCGGAGCGTAGGTAGGCCTCGTGACCGACACCGGCACGAAAAGTCAGAAATGGGGAAGTCGAAAGCGTAAAATACAGGAGTGGTGGGATAGCGTGCACGGGCGCTGAGTCGACAGCACAATAAAGGAGTATGGATGCCCACCTAATCTCTTGATGCACGTGGATTGAAGGTCCTCGTCGCCAAATGTGGTATCGTGCGTCGGACGCGACGCACGGAGAACAAAGGGCACGGCGCCCGAAGCGCCGGCCGTAAAGAAGTACAGCAGCAGCCGGTAGCCAAGCAGGAACTGATTTATTAGGTACAGTGCCGGGTATAATGGTTATAAGTCCTACCGCTTGGTACACTGGTATGCTGTGAATTCTTTGTTGTATTTTGTTTGTATAAGTGCCTTCAGCTAGAGTGCGCTAGGAGCGCGTCGACCGCGCCTTACTACAGCTATCCGGAGTTCAAGTCGACGCCGTGTCGTCACGTACAGTTCAAGATGGCGGCGCAACTCGCCGAATTCTTCAAAATGGCGGGCCAAATGGCGGCCGTCTTCCTCAAGCTTCGCCGCAAGATGCCGCCGGCGGGACTTCGTCTGCATGCACCTCCTCGCCCACCACGGCTGCGGACACCTCCTCTCCAGCTTCGCCGCCGGTTCGCGCGGGCGCCTGTTACCGCTGCGGATCGACGCGGCATTGGGCCAACGCCGCCGCCTGCCCAGCCAGGAGCCGGACGTGTTCGCGGTGCGGACGGCATGGACATTTCGCGCGGGTCTGCCGCACTAATACGGAGTCGCCGACCGGTCAGCAGGGCACATCGACGGTGACCAACACAGTTACTGTCCTACAAGTGGACAATTCGGTCACCACTATTGGACTTCTTCATCTTCCCGTCCGGATCAATGGATCCATTCTCAACATGCTCATCGACACTGGAGCGGCTGTGTCACTCCTCAACGTTCAAGATTATAAAATGAACTTTTCACATATCAAGCTACTTCCTTCGCACCTTGTTCTTCAGAATTATTCAGAGCAAGCCATAAATAATCATGGATATTTCAAGGCAACAGTCTCTTTCAACGGCAACTGCGCCACGATTCCTTTCTACATCACGGAGAGAGGCACCTCGCTCCTGGGATTGGATGCGATCCGAGCTCTGAAAATAGTCATCACAGGTGAAACCCTCACTTGTTCACTCGTCGACTCTTCGGCGGTTCCGGCGAATGCGCCACCGGAGTATCAGCACTTGTTTTCGGCGGACATCGGCACCGTTCGGAACTTCATCCACCGCGTCAAGCGTCGACCTGGTGTACAGCCAGTGGCGGCCAAACTGCGCCGTCTTCCTTTCCTGCTGAGGCAACAAGTTGCAGACGAGCTGCAACGTCTAGAGTCGACTGGCATCATCGAGAGGGTGGATGCGTCGGACTGGGTGTCTCCCTTAGTCGTCGTCCGCAAGAAGGACAATTCCATCCGACTGTGCGTCGATCTCCGTGAGCCGAACAAGGCCATTGTGGTGGACGGGTTCCCTCTACCTCACATCGAGGAACTCTTGCAACAGTTAACAGGTGCTAAAATTTTTTCTAAACTTGATCTTGCATCCGCGTACCACCAAGTTGAGTTAGCGGAGGAGAGTCGCGATCTTACTACTTTTGTAACGCATCAAGGGCTTTACAGATTTCGCAGAGTGTGCTTCGGGCTGGCATCTGCGCCAGCTATTTTTCAAAAAATGATGAGTGATGTACTGAAGGGGTGCCCAGGTGTTGTCTGTTACCTAGACGACATCTTAGTTTGGGGCCGTGATCGGGAAGAGCACGATGTGCACTTAAAAAATGTCTTGTCTAAAATAGATTCCTGCGGCATGAAGCTTAATAACAAGTGTGTATTTGCTGCTACTGAGATTGCATTCTTAGGTCATAACATAAGTGCTCGCGGTTTATCGCCGGTTGAGTCTAAGGTCACTGCCATTCTTGATGCCCCTGTTCCTACTGATGTTAAAACACTACAATCGTTCTTGGGGTTAGCTGGATATTATGCAAAGTTCTTACCGCATTATGCGGATGTTGTTGAGCCTCTGCGCCGCATGCTCCGGCAAGGTCAGAGTTTTAAATGGTCCGCTGAGGCCAATGCCAGTTTCAACCAGGTTAAAGAACTACTGGCTGACCGCCCGGTCATAAACATTTTTGATAACAATCTTCCGGTGGTGGTTACCACCGATGCATCCAATGTCGGCATTGGCGCAGTGCTTCAACAACAGAGAGGAGATCAGCTGCTAACTGTTGCTTTTGCATCTAGAACATTGTCCCCGGCGGAACGCCGGTATTCAGCAGGGGAACGCGAAGCTCTTGCTTGCTTGTTCGCGGTAGAAAAATGGCATGTGTATCTCTGGGGCCGGCATTTTACATTACGGACTGACCACCAGGCTTTAACTACGTTACTATCAGCTGGCGCTGTGAGGCGACGCCCCTTGCGGATTTCTCGATGGTGCGCCCGGCTGTTATACTATAACTTTTCTGTACAATATTGCAAAGGTGCCGATAATGTCGTGGCGGACGCATTATCTCGGCTGCCAGTCCAGCTTCCGCCAGCACAGGCGCCGGAAGAAGAGATAATTTCTTTGTTTGCTGCATGCTTAAATAAGGATGAGTTACAGGCAGCCACTGCTAATGATAGTACTTTCCAGCAGCTGATTCAATTCATTGCTGAGGGTTGGCCTCCAAAGAAGCATATAACTCCAGTACTTGTGCCTTACTTTTCAGTGAAAGACGAACTGTCTTATGCCGATGGACTCATTTTCCGCGGGGAACGTGTTACTGTTCCAGAAACTTACAGGGGGGCAATTAATCCAGTTAGCCCATGAAAATCATCCAGGCATAATCCGTACAAAGCAGCTGCTTCGTGACAGGTATTGGTGGCCGTGTCTTGACAAACAAGTGGAAAGTGCTGTTCGGCACTGTTACATCTGTCAGGCTGCCGACAAATCGCCGAAACCTGTCTTTGCACCCCTACAACCAGTTTCTTTGCCTGAGAAACCGTGGGAGAAGTTGGGCATGGACATTATTGGTCCTCTTTCGAATGTCCCCTCAGATTGTCGCTTTGCAATCACTCTAATAGACTATTACTCCAAATAGTACGGGTCCCAGGAAAACAACATAAGTATAGAGGTCCGTTTACAGTTATGTCCGCGGTGGGTTCCCATGCATTTAAACTCAGTGATGGATCGGTTTGGAATGCTTCTAAACTTGTCATCGTCCATTCCGAACGGGAACCACCTTCACACTTGCACTCGTCAATACCTTTGCAGAACCAGTTGCCATACTCTGCCTCGGTTCCACGATTGGTTTCTGTCCCTATTCCTGCAGCATCGCCATCTTTCCCTGGGGGAAATGGTATTCAGGCACCGGTTTCAAATCCGGCTGTGGTACCCAGCCACCATAGAGTTTTACCGTGCACCGAGCACGCTTCAGAGTCCTCGGACTCTTCTCAGGCTCCGTATCAATACTTGACTGACGAGCCCAGTCCCCATGCCAGTATTTTTCCTAACACTAACGGACATGCTTCCGAACCTTTGGGTTCCCATGTTTCGCGTCAAATTTCTCCGTCCCCAGCTACAACTGAGGGACGCTTAAGTGAGTCATCGGACTCTAGTTATTCCTCTACGCTCTCAGCTGTGCCTGAGCAGCGCGTAACTGAGCCAGTAGGCTCATCTGAAGATACAGAGCTTACTGCTCCGCAAGGGAGCACTTCAGAACGCAATGCGCCTCGGCGTTCGAAACGGTTGCGTAAAAAACCGTCCAGGTTTCAGGACTTTGTGTCCTAAATTCTTTTTTTTACCCGCTTGTTGAAATCAGTGTGCCATATTTGTGCATTCTTGTGTGTATGCTGTGCATCTATTTATTGTATAATGGTTATAAGTCCTACCGCTTGGTACACTGGTCCTCGTTGCCAAATGTGGTATCGTGCGTCGGACGCGACGCACGGAGAACAAAGGGCACGGCGCCCGAAGCGCCGGCCGTAAAGAAGTACAGCAGCAGCCGGTAGCCAAGCAGGAACTGATTTATTAGGTACAGTGCCGGGTATATATATACAAGGTGGCGCCCCCCTAAGGGCGAAAATACTTTACAAGAAACCGAAACTGGAACTCTGTTGAATCGGAACTAGCTAACACACCACACTCCGGACTCACCGTGAAGCCAGAAAAGTGCCGCTTCGCATACGAGGAACTCCTGTTCTTGGGTCACGTCATCAGCAAGTCTGGAGTTCGCCCCGACCCACGGAAAACTGCTGCCATCGCTGCCTTCCCGCCGCCTACCGACAAGAAGGCCGTACGCCGATTTCTCGGCTTGTGCGCCTATTATAGACGCTTCGTCAAGGAATTTTCACGCATCGCCGAGCCACTAACTCAGCTAAAAAAAAACGACGTGGAATTCAAGTGGGAAGCGGCGCAAGTCGAAGCATTTCAAGAATTGAAACGACGCCTGCAGACGCCTCCAATACTTGCGAATTTCAACGAACACGCCGACACGGAAATCCACACCGACGCAAGCAGCGTAGGACTCGGCGCTGTACTTGTCCAGAGAACTGCCGGCGTGGAAAGGGTTATCAGTTATGCTAGCCGGTCGCTATCCAAGGCAGAAGCCAACTATTCCACAACAGAAAAGGAGTGCCTTGCCATCATCTGGGCAACGTCAAAGTTTCGCCCCTACCTCTACGGCAGGCCCTTCAAAGTTGTGAGCGACCACCACGCCTTGTGTTGGCTAGCTAACCTGAAGGACCCTTCAGGTCGTCTCGCAAGATGGAGTCTGAGACTTCAAGAATTCGACGTCACCGTCGTTTACAAGTCCGGACGAAAACACTCTGACGCCGACTGCTTGTCTCGCGCCCCCGTCGACCCGCCGCCGCAGGATGACCAGGAGGATGATTTCTTCTTGGGAACCATAACTACCGACGACTTCGCCGAACGACAGCGAGCCGATCCGGAACTCGGGGGCCTTGTGGAGTATCTCGAAGGCAAGACCGCCATTGTTCCAAAGGCATTCAAGCGAGGACTCGCGTCGTTTTTCTTGCGAAACGGCGTTCTCATAAAGAAGAATTTCTCGCCACTTCGAGCCGACTACCTTCTCGTGGTGCCTGCAGCAATGCGACCAGAAGTCCTCCAGGCACTACACGACGACCCGACGGCTGGACACCTCGGACTTTCCCGCACGCTCGCAAGAGTACAGGAAAAGTACTTCTGGCCGCGCCTTGCCACCGACGTCGCCCGCTACGTAAGGACGTGCCGAGACTGTCAGCGACGGAAGACACCGCCCACAAGACCAGCAGGCTTCCTTCAGCCGATCGAGCCTCCTCGGCGACCGTTCCAGCAGATCGGGATGGACCTCCTGGGGCCGTTCCCAACGTCGACTTGCGGAAACAAATGGATCGTCGTAGCCACTGACTACCTCACCCGCTACGCCGAAACAAAAGCCCTGCCCAAAGGCAGTGCCGCCGAGGTAGCCAAGTTCTTCGTTGAGAACATCGTCCTTCGACGCGGCGCCCCAGAGGTTCTCATCACCGACAGAGGTACGGCGTTTACGGCTGACCTAACCCAGGCGATCTTGGGATACAGCCACACAAGCCACCGCCGGACCACCGCGTACCACCCACAGACCAATGGCCTGACCGAGCGTCTAAATAAGACCATCGCCGACATGCTGGCCATGTACGTCGACGTCGAACACAAGACGTGGGACTCCATCCTTCCGTACGTGACCTTCGCATACAACACGGCCGTGCAGGAGACGACACAGATGGCGCCATACAAGTTGGTCTACGGTAGGAACCCGGCAACGACGCTCGACGCCATGCTGCCCAACGTCGCCGACGAAGAAAAACCTCGACGTCACCGTCTACCTTCAGCGCGCTGAAGAAGCCCGACAACTCGCCCGCCTGCGCATCAAGAGTCAGCAGACGACCGACAGCCGCCGTTACAACCTTCGACGACGCTTCGTGGAATACCAGCCCGGCGACCGCGTTTGGGTGTGGACGCCGATACGCGGACGTGGACAGTGAAAAACTCCTTCGGCGATACTTCGGGCCGTACAAGGTGCTTCGACGTCTCGGTGATCTGGACTACGAGGTCGTCCCGGATGGCATAACGAACTCTCAACGGCGCCGTGCGCGACCTGAAGTCGTCCATGTCGTGCGCCTCAAGCCGTATTACGCGCGTTAGCAAACCTGAGGACTGCACTTATTGCTTAATTATTGTACTTTCTTTATTGTTGTGATTTATTATTGCATGAATTTTCCCCCCGTGTTCTGTTTTAAGCATCGGGACGATGCCTTTTCAGAGGGGGGCATTGCCACGCGCTATTCTTATTTTCACTTTTGTTGTATTCGATTTTCGCCCACAAAGACCGTCAGCAAAGCTCAGCTCAAACCGCGCCTTATTGTTCTGGAACCTTCGCGATTATTGTAGATCGTTTTGTTAAGATTGCGCGCAAGACGCAACCACTCGAGATTATTCCAGAGCTTGCGCGATGACCAGTGATAAGGCTAGAATGTTCGACGCGTGATGCATAAAAGCCGGCGCGCTCCAACGATGTTCAGTTTGATCGACGGCCGACGCTCTGTTCGCCGCTATCAGTGCCAGCGTGTATTGCTGTAATCTTACTTTCCGTTTACCGGCCACAAGTTCGGCCTAATAAACAGTTTCATCTTAAACACGTCGCCTGCTGCCTTCGTCGACGTCGCACCCACGTGACAATATCATAGTTGAAATCAAGAAGAAGAAATGGATATGGGCCGGGCACGTAGCACGTCGGCAGGATAACCGCTGGTCATGAAGGGTAAATGACTGGATTCCAAAAGATGGCAAACGCGTGACGGGGAGGCAGAAAATTAGGTGGGTAGATGAGATTAAGAAGTTTGAAGGTATAACGTGGCAGCAGAAAGCACAGGACCGGGTTGATTGGCGAAACATGGGAGAGCCCTTTGCCGTGCAGTAGGCGTAGACAGGCTGATGATGATGATGATCATGGAGATGTTAGCTCGCCGAGGCTGCAACTCAGGCGGGTCTCCAAGACCTGCAGCACTGCGGTGGGACCCAGACTGCCCGGACCATCTGCTCTCGTCCTCCATTGTCCTGGCCACCCCGTTCTCTCCTGCGCGCGCCCGCCTTCTAAGATGGCGTGTCCGCGCGCATCTTCTGGCTTCTCCTTCCTCGTCTTCGATTTCCTTTCCTTGCTTGCGTTCTACTCATCTTTTTTGGCATCTTCGTCTACTTTAACACCTCTTGTCATCCCTGGCAGCCATAAAAGAGCGTGAGCACACACTCTACACTCTACATTCGTTATTGTTCCTTCCATCGTGTATATGTCTCGGTCATATACGGGACACACGTCTAGAACATTGCACGGTGTCAGAATTGGGCACTTTTGATTAAAGCGTGGTTCCGACGGAACCATAACTATGGAACTGCTAAAACTCCCGCCACCCTTGCAGCTGACCGGCAATCTCTCCGCCAGACTGAAGTGCTTCAAACAGAAGTTTGACCTATTCCTATTGGCGAAGAGAACGATGGAGCAACCCCTAAATGAAACTGCAGGTGGCGCTGCTTCTAATTGTGGCTAGTGACGGAACCGTCGACGTGTTCCACACGTTCAAGTGTCAAACACAAGAATACATCGAAGACTATGCGACAATTATTGAGAAGCTTGAGGCTTACTACTCTGTGGTAAGCAATGAAGTGCATGAGCGATATGTTTCGCTCGAGGATGCAGACACAAGGGGAGAGGTTAAAAAAATTATTCCAGACCTCAAAAAGCAATCTGCGCACTGTAATTTAAGGAGAACGGCGTGACTCATTCATTCAGGATAAAACAGTGTTCGGCACGCATAACTCAAAGCTGCGCGAAAATATTGTCACGGGTATGGAAATGCTACTCCGGCACAGCCGCTGAAATGACACCGAATGGACTAAGACGACAACGTTCTTGTTGTGGGGCTGAGTCTGGGGTGCTTTGTTGATTCGTGATTCTGTGCCCTCTGTGCAGTGTCATCTCGATCAGTTACTGATTGACGACATCTAAATAAATACTCCCCGTAACATCTTTGGTGGAGGTTGCGGGTCTTACAGCAACCCGGCTCTGGATCTCCGTAGCGGCCGCCACCTTCGTCCAGCCACGATGCCTGAAGACGGCGCGCAGTCTTCGCAGTCTTCGTAGTCGGCCCCAACTCCATTCCCTGTGATCCCTTCACACCATCTCGATCCTGGTACTTTTTGCGGCACCGATAAACCTGACGTCGAGGAATGGCGCGTCTTATACGAGCGCGTCAGCAAGCATTACAGGTGGGACGAGACACTAATGCTGGCAAACATCATATTTTACCTAAGGGGTACAGCGCGCGCGTGGTACGAAACGCATGAGGAAGAACTGACAAGTTGGGACGTGTGTAAGCAGAAGCTCCGCGACTTGTTCGGCCGCTCAGCTGCTCGACAGATGGCAGCCAGGCAAGAACTTGCATCGCGAGTTCAATCGTCTACGGAGTCCTACGTCTCATACATTCAGGACGTGCTAGCCCTGTGCCGCAAGTCTGAAAAAGACATGACAGAGCTTGACAAGGTCAGCAATGTGTTGAAGGGCATAGATGACGATGCCTTTAACATACTCATGTGTAAGAACTGTGCCACTGTTGAATCCATCATCACTGAATGTCGGCGCTTTGAACAAGCTAAAAGCAGGAGGATTACTCAGCGCTTCAACCACCTCCCGAACACCGCAGCGACTTCCTCGTGCGAAGATCCTGCGATGCCACACCCAAGCACGAACTCTACCATCACCAAGATTGTTCGCCAAGAGCTGGAAGCTATGGCCCCCCGCCTCCTATGCGCCCCCTGCACCTGACAACTTGGCAACCGTAGGTATCCCTAATCCAAGCCGTCGTCCGGCAAGAATTTGCCAACCTGGGCGTGCTACTTCCCCCAACCACTCGCCTTCCGCCCCAGCCCATATGCACTCCCGCCCACACCGCTGACCACCACGCCGCTCCACTTGTTGCTGCAGCCTCTTCGGTTCCACGCTTCCCCCACGATACCGCAATCCGTCTGAGTGGCGCACTGCAGACGATCGCCCGATTTGCTTTTCCTGCTCTCGCGTTGGCCACATTTCCCACCATTGCCGCAACAAATGGTCTTCCCAACCAAGTTTTTTAAATGACCGCCGTCACGATCGCGGACAGTATTTTCGAACACGTTCCTACGATGACCACCTTCAGGAACTCCCACCACGCCACTCATTTCCACGATCCGAACCCACCTACGCGGATGTCGTCGCCCAGAGAAGCTCCTCCAGCCGGTCGCCGTCGCCTCAGGGTCGCCAGTCACGCGCCCCTCAGCGCCTTCGCTCTCCGTCGCCGGCTCCTTCTGGACAACTCCTGGAAAACTAACAAGTGCTGCTCGTGGAGGTGGCGCTGCACTGACGACTCGGACCCAAAACCCTCTACCGACCACTAATACCAGACGAAATTTACTTAGTGTCCTCATCGATGGCCTGCCCGTAAGTGCTCTAATCGACACTGGCGCCCACTTATCCGTCATGAGCTCTAAGCTTCGATCCCGTCTCAAGAAAGTTCTTACGCCTGCTGTGATTCCTTCGGTGTGCGTGGCCAACGGAAGCCGAACATCAGTTCTTGGTATGTGCACTGCCCAAGTTACTGTTGCCGGCCACCAAACATCAGTTCGCTTCGCCGTTCTTACAGCTTGCCCACATGATGTCATTCTTGGCATTGATTTCTTGACCACTCATTCTGCCCTCATCGATTGTTCATCCGGCGTTTTAAGGCTCGAGTTGCCTTTGTGCGCCGATGACCCTTCTCCAAGTCGCACTCGGCTGCGGTCCATGGAGTTTCTACGGCTACCACCGC
This sequence comes from Rhipicephalus appendiculatus, assembly GCA_030522465.1. NCBI lineage: Eukaryota > Metazoa > Arthropoda > Arachnida > Ixodida > Ixodidae > Rhipicephalus > Rhipicephalus appendiculatus. The sequence continues at coordinate 128,407 of JALIZH010001889.1, read as the reverse complement.
AGTCTGCTGTGTACGTCCCTATGTCGCCGTTTCCGTCAGTTCCTGATGGAGAATACGTGGTAGCTCCCTTCATTGATCTCACTCTTTCCCGCAGCATCGCCCTTCCTCATACCGTAGTGGTTGTTGCCAAACAACAGGACGCTTATTCCTGTCCTCAACTTCTCTGCGTCAGTCCAAGTTCTTCCCCAAGGCATTACCCCATCAGAACTTTCAAGTGTGGAAGAATGCACAGTTTCTTATTTCACCACTGATGCAAACACCGTGGCCCAACCTGTCATAGCAGCGCACAATAAGACATTCCTGGACAAAATGATATCCAGTGACCTCCTACCTTCCCAAGCTGAAGCGCTCCGCGGTCTTCTCTTTTCCTACCTGGATATTTTTGACGTCGACGACCGTCCCCTAGGTCGCACAAGCGTCGTAGCCCACCGCATCGACACCGGCGACGCCAGTCCCCTTCACAAACGGCCTGACCGTGTGTCGCACGCCGAGCGCCAAGTTATTCAGAAGGAGGTAGAGAAAATGCTCGAAAAAGACGCCATAGAGCCTTCAGCCAGTCCTTGGGCATCACCTGTGGTGCTCGTTAAAAAGAAGGATAACAGCTGGCGCTTTTGCGTCGACTATCGCCATCTCAACCGAATCACCAAGAAAGACGTCTATCCTTTACCTCGAATCGACGATGCGCTCGACTGCCTCCATGGTGCCAAGTATTTCTCGTCGCTCGATCTTCGATCCGGATACTGGCAAATTTCTGTTGATGACCGCGACCGCGAGAAGACGGCATTCATCACACCCGATGGCCTCTACCAATTTAAGGTCATGCCTTTCGGGTTGTGCAATGCCCCCTGCAACTTTCGAACGCATGATGGACTCTCTCCTACGCGGTTTTAAATGGTCAACCTGCCTTTGCTATCTGGACGACGTTATCGTTTTCTCGCCCACCTTTGAGAGCCACCTCCCTCGTCTGTCGGCCATTCTTGACGTTTTTCGTCGTGCTGGGCTCCAGCTCAATTCGTCGAAGTGCACCTTTGGGCATCGACAAATTAAACTACTTGGCCACCTTGTTGACGCTACTGGAGTCCAACCCGACCCCGACAAAGTCCGTGCTGTTCGTGAACTCCCGGTTCCGCGTTCCACACAAGAGGTCCGCAGCTTTCTTGGGCTCTGCTCTTACTTCCGCCGCTTTGTCGTCAATTTCGCGGACACTGCTCGACCCCTCACAGACCTCCTCAAAAAGAACGCGGCTTTTTCCTGGGGTGCGGACCAAGCACATTCCTTTACATCGATGACTTCCGCTCTCACTTCACCACCAGTGCTGGCCCATTTTGACCCAGCTGCCCGGACGGAGCTTCGCACTGACGCAAGTGGACCACGGCATTGGGGCTATACTCGCTAAGGTACATAATGGCACAAATCGTGTGATAGCATATGCCAGCCGTCTTCTGTCACGGTCAGAAAGGAATTATTCTATTACCGAGCGGGAATGTCTAGCTCTCGTCTGGGCCGTCGCTAAATTTCGTCCGTACCTATATGGACGCCCGTTCGCTGTCATCACAGACCATCATGCGCTGTGCTGGCTATCGACCCTTAAGGACCCTACTGGAAGACTCGGCCGTTGGGCATTACGTTTGCAGGAGTTCACGTTCACTGTGGTGTACAAATCTGGAAAGTTGCACAGCGATGCCGACTGCTTATCTCGACACCCTGTTGATCCACCCAACGCCACCGAATTGGAAGCCGACGCTTGCGTTTTCGCCATCACAGACTTTATACACGTGGCGGATGAACAACGGCGAGATCCATCGCTACTCAGCATCATTGACCGCCTTCAAGCCGGCAACGACGACCCTTCCCTCAGCATGTTCTTGCTGCAAGGCAATGTCTTGTACTACCGCAACTTATACCCCGAGGGCGCAGAACTTTTACTGGTCGTTCCGCATCATCTGCGCAAAGACGTCCTTCAACAACTTCATGACGCCCCAACTTCAGGGCATTTAGGCGTCTTCCGAACCTACGACCGTGTTCGACGAAGGTTTTTCTGAAAGGGCCTTTATCGTTCCGTTCGCCGCTACGTTGCGGCTTGCGACCTCTGCCAACGACGGAAGAAACCTATGACTTCTCCTGCTGGTCACCTTCAACCTATCGAAGTCCCAGCCGAGCCGTTTTACCGAGTGGGATTGGACTTGCTTGGCCCCTTCCCAACTTCAACAACTGGAAATAAATGGGTAGCAGTAGCCACTGATTATGCCATTCGCTATGCAATCACTCGAGCCCTACCGACCAGCTGCGCTACTGGACGTTGCTGATTTTCTCCTATACGACATCATACTCCAGCGTGGCGCTCCGTGTCACCTACTTACAGACCGTGGTCGCTGCTTCCTCTCTCGGGTGGTTGATGACCTACTGCGATCTTGTGCTACTCGTCACAACTTTAGCACTTCTTATCATCCTCAGACCAACGGGCTCACCGAAAGCCTCAACCGCACACTGACGGACATGCTTTCCATGTACGTTTCCGACGACCACACCGACTGGGACATTGCCCTCCCGTTCGTCACCTTCGCCGATAACTCGTCGCGCCATCAAACTGCCGGCTATTCACCCTTCTATCTTCTTTTTGGCCGCGATCCGCTCTTACCTTTTGATACCCTGCTTCCGGTTGAACCAACATCCACCACTTCATACGCTCAAGATGCCATCACCCGAGCTCTCATCGCACGCACGGTAGCCCGCCCTCGGCTCTCACACTCGCAGTCTGCACAAAAGTCACTGTATGATAGTCGACACAGGGATGCTGAATTTTCTCCGGGCTCCCTCGTTCTACTGTGGCTCCCATCTCGTCGTGTTGGCCTAAGCGAGAAGCTCTTATCACGATACGTCGGGCCCTACCGAGTCGTGCGCCAGGTGACACCTGTCACCTATGAGATTTCCCCGACAACCAACTCACCGACTGCTACACCCCAAAACTGACATCGTGCATGTTTCTCGTCTAAAGGCCTACAACGGTGACACGCCCTTTTCAACCTAGCAGGCACCGAGACGGTGCTTTACCGGCGGGGTAATGTCACGGGTATGGAAATGCTACTCCGGCACAGCCGCTGAAATGGCACCGAATGGACGAAGACGACAACGTTCGTGTTGTGGGGCTGAGTCTGGGCTGCTTTGTTGATTCGTAATTCTGTTCCCTCTGTGCAGTGTCATCTCGATCAGTTACTGATTGACGACATCTAAATAAATACTCCCCGTAACAATATGACCTCGCGAACCACAGTTGAAGTTACAGAAGGTGGACTATTTCTGCAAGATTGCCCAATCTGTGATGCAATGAAACGAATTTTGGAGGATGACGGAGAGCCACATTGACGCTACTGCGTTGCCTGCATCAGTATTGAAGGTATGAAGCGCCCAAAATTGCAACAAGGATTACTGCAGCACAAAGTGTGACCGCTGGCACAGAGCAAGGCAGTGTAGGCCGTACGATGGTAGGCGCAGGTTGGTATTTTCTCGAAAGTTGGAAGGCGGCTGGACTCCTTCATTACGGCCGACATAAAATGGGATCTGCGATCGATGACAATTTCCCTAGGAATTCCCACAGGAGAAAGCACTTCAAGAGCTCATTCTGCCACTTCCCTCGAATGAATGGATGGTAAGATGACTGCGCCACGATATTTGACGGATAAGTCAGATAATCTTAATATGTACCGTTTTTGTTTAGGTGACATGAGGGAACCTAATTGCACAATGGATTACCAATCCTCCCGGATTTTACGGGATGGTCCCAACTTGCCATACAGTGTCCAAAGTCCCGTGCCGTGCCTGTCGGTATACCTGTATATCCCGCATTTCTTTTTGACCATCCAGTTTTCCAATTTTATATGCTAGAACGCACGCTAAGCAACTGGCACTAATCGCACGCACGAAGCAATGTTGCGGTGGTTAGCGGTGGCTACGAGGACCTTTAGGCGACTTTAAGTGAACTTTAAGTGAAGTTTTTAGTACACGTTACAGCAAGAAAAGGTTTTACGAGGATCAGGTACCCAGCTGAAGTACCACTTCAAAAGGCCACAACAACAAAGAAACAACGAATTGTTTGTAACATACTGCAATAAACAAATCTGACTTCGCTGGCTCCCTGTGTTAGTTTACGCTCTCTTCCCCAGCCCGCCTGACTTCCATTATTGAAGAGTTGCTAAATATATCTGTAAGTGTTATGTTCGAGCAAGGCGAGAGCCATATAAAAGACACAAAGACACATATAATGATCAGTCTGAGAATGTCTGAATTCACAAACTTCCCTGCCATAATTGTGCCTTCGTGTTTGTTTCGTCGGGGCGGCCGGACCCGCCCTGACGAAAGAACCACGAGGGTACCGCCGGTTATCCAACATCGCCTTATTTTTCTATGCCGTCTAGCAATAAAGACACACTGAAAATCCCTTCCTTGTTACTTTCTCATTTTAATCGCTGGACAAGAAGGACTACGCGTTCACTCCGAGTCTTGTAGCGCTTTGGGGAAGGTGATTCTTTTTGGGGTTGGTCCTTCATGTTTGCATTTGTCCTCTTCATCAGGCACATCCCCCCGCTTCATTATTTCGTGAGGGTTGCCTGTTTCTCCCTGCGCTGACTGATGCGTCGAGCGTTTCTCAATTTTAGACATTGTGGGTAAGTGGAAGCTATGCCTTCTCAGTTGGTGTGGGTTTGTCTCCACAATATAAGACCACGGAGACCCTGCCGATGAAAGCAGCGCGCCAGTCTTGTTTCGTCTCTTATGGACACTTCTTCTCTGGCTCTAAATCTAGAATGATCCGAGCTCTGTACCTTCTGCAATGGGTTTCCACGGCTATATGCCACCGTTTCTGCGCTTGAAACATTTTCTTGTTTTTCACTGCAGGTTCCAGCGAACTACGTGCCGACAGTAGAGATGTTCACGGACGTCACCCTAGTAACAATCCTGGGGGACTTAATCCATTTGCAAGCGGGATTTGCAAGCGGCGTGCAAACACCTGAGGACCAGCATAACTGTCAGCCGTTTTTGGTGTGTCTTTCCTTAGAATCTGCACGGCCGCCTCAACCAGAATCATTGCTTCGCTGAAACCTTTCGTGTTACATATGCGGTGGTCACCACAGGATCAGCGCTTTCATGAGAGCGAAGCTTTTCCGGGAGTCCGCATCTGGGCGCAGGTTACCTCTCAAAGGTTGACGAGTCGCCGGCGCGGGGCGTGAGATGATATTCTTGTATGCCTTGGGCTGCGCTTGTCATTCTTGCGAAAAAGGAGGATGAGGTCCTGGTTGTATTGCGTACAACATCAGCTCCTGAATTCTGTGATAAAAAAGAGGTGCATCCACTCCACTCGGCCTACTACTTTTCATCTGTGCACGTCCGAACTGGATACGCGAAGATTCCTATGCATTCCATCGACCCGCATCTGGGCGCAGGTTACCTCTCAAAGGTTGACGAGATGCCGGCGCGGGGCGTGAGATGATATTCTTGTATGGCTTGGGCTGCGCTTGTGATTCTTGCGAAAAAGGAGGATGAGGTCCTGGGTGTATTACGTACAACATCAGCTCCTGAATTCTGTGATAAAAAAGAGGTGCATCCACTCCACTCGGCCTACTACTTTTCATCTGTGCACGTCCGAACTGGATACGCGAAGATTCCTATGCATTCCATCGACGAAAATAAAATCGTTTTTGTGACTGCCGAGGATTCGTTCGACTTCAAAGTCACGCCGTTTGGCTTATCCTCTTCAGTTCATGTGACCTCATTTGGATCCATTGTTCAAGCAAGCGGAACTAATTCTGAAGCAAATATCTTTTATCTTCAACTTGAATTTCTCATGTGGAAAGCATTACCTTACTGAAGCTCAATGAGATGGCGCTCCATGTCGCTCATTTGTGATGCACCGTTGGTTTCAAAATGGCATTTTCCAACAAACATCAACTTTTTCATCGCTGCGAGGAGCAATAGTATTTTTCTTGAGGATCTCGTGGTTTCTTTTTTACGCAATATATGTTACAGCACTACCAAAGGGTCTTCAGTCAAATTGTAAATAATTTTTTAGGCGTAATCTGTGTTGTAAATTTCGGTAAACAGCCGTTTAAATTGCATGTCCCCAATATCGGTCTGTCCGTTTTAAGACCACATTATCACTGACAAAGGAAACACCTGTCTCAAGAAGAATTGCAAAAACTTCTGCAAGAGAACGATGCCAATTTTTCACATTCTGATAATCCCGAGTTTATTGAAAATGATGCTTTCAACGGCTGCCACACAGTGTTTGATAGTGAGGGAAGCAATGACCAACAAGATGCCTCAATTTGCACGAAGCCCGCAACAAGGGGTCCAATGAGGTGGAGGAGGAGAGGGTTTGATCTTCAATTATTATTAGTAATAAAATCTGCATTGTCAAGCGGAACGACAAGTCAGTCTTGGTACCATCGACCGTATTGGGCCAGAAGGACTTAGTGAAAGGTGGTCGAACGACGGAAAGAAGGTGAATCTACTACACATGGTTGCTAACTTCAACAGGTTCATGACCGAGGTCGATTTGAACGACCGTTTTGTGTCCTACTACGGCATTCATTGCACACAGGATAGAACACAGGTTTTGTATATGGAATGCATGCACTTGATCCCAACTCAAAGTTTAAAGCGAACACTTCAACTCGAGTGTCAGTCGTTGTGTCAACGGACAGCGTAAAGGAGGAGGAAGCGAAGAAGAAAACGAAATAGAAGAAAGGCCGACCGGCCGACAGAGGACCCAGACAACGTGAGATATGACATGCCAGGGCACTTTCCTGCACCTCCTAAACTCGGATGAAGTAGGAAATGCATAAAAAGATAGTATTGAGAAATCTAGAGCGAATTCCTCAAAACGTTGTTTTTCTTTTGCCTCAAAAACAGGAACTGCTGTGTGGACTTTCACACTTCTTGCAACCCGGAGGCCCTATTTGGGGAGAGCCAAGTCTCGCTAGTTTGTTTTTTTAGATGCGAAGCATCTTATGCTCGGGGCTATGTCCGTCCCTCCCTCCCGCATCCGGCCACTTTCATGAAGTAGGGAAGCACCCACTATGCGAACCAGAATACTGTAGTACAATGTAAGGCCGTCAACCACTACCAGTCACCAGAGTCATGGCTGAGAGCACAGATAGGCTGCTTAGCAATGGCTAGGCAGGTGGTGTCTGTCGCCCAGGTTGACTCCATTCATTGATCTTGCTTGCATGTGTTTGGCGGGAGGGGGGCCTAGTCCGTCCCTCCTTCCCGCGTCCCACACCACCACAGCGCATGCGCGTCCCCTCCTCCTCTCTATCTCCTCTCCTAAGCTCACCCCCCTTTCTCTCCTCTAGGAATTCTCTACTCCACAGAGCGGCGCCCGCGTCCTACACGCCCACAACGCATGCGGGTCCCCTCCCCCCTCTCCTACGCTCACCCCATTTCTCTCCTCTAGGAATTATCTACTCCACGGAGCGGCCCCCGCGTCCCACACCCCCCACAGCGCATGCGCGTCCTCTCCCCCCTATCTCTCCTCTCCTACGCTCACCCGCTTTCTCTACTCTAGGAATCCTCTGCTCTACGGAGCGGCGCCCGCGTCCCATTCCCCCCCCCCCCCCGCGCATGCGTTTCCCCCCCACCCTCTCTCTCCTCTAGGAATGCTCTATGGAGGGGCGCGCACGACAGGTGGTGCGAAAACTCTATACTCCGCTGGGGGGCGCCACGGTAGTTCCGCGGTATGAAAATGACGGAGCGCGCGTGCCTCATTCTCTCTCCTGTGCAGCGCCGCGATGAGCGCCCGGGCCGCTGCCGCGAAACGAGAGCGGCGACGTTTCTCCCGCTCAAGATAACCACCTCCCCGCTGCTTCGCATCCACACATGGTTCCCTTTAGCGGGAGATGGGAAGTTTTTTAGATGCGAAGCATCTTATGCTCGGGGCTATGTCCGTCCGGCGTCCCCCCGTCCCGCGTCCCGCGTCCGGCCACTTTCATGAAGTAGGGAAGCACCCATTATGCGAACCAGAACACTGTAGTAATATGAAGGCCGTCAACCCTATCACAGTCAGAGTCATGGCCGAGAGCACAGAGAGGCTGCTTAGCAATGGCTAGGCAGGTGGTGTCTGTCGCCCAGGTTGACCCCATTCCTTGAGTCATGGCCGAGAGCACAGAGAGGCTGCCTAGCAATGGATAGGCAGGTGGTGTCTGTCGCCCAGGTTGACCGCATTCCTTAATCTTGCTTGCATGTGTTCGGAGGGGGCTTAGTCCGTCCCTCCTTCCCGCGTCCCAAACCACCACAGCGCATGCGCATCCCCCTCCCGCTCTCTCTCCTACCCTCACCCACTTTCTCTCCTCTAGGAATCTTCTACTCTACGGAGTAGCCCCCCGCGTCCCAAGCGCGTCCCCTCCTCTATGCTATCCTACGCTCACCCCCTTCCTCTACTCTAGGAATCATCTACACTACGGAGCGGCGCCCGCGTCTCACGGCGCATCCTCGCCCTCTCCCCCTCTCTCCTCTAGAAGTCCCCCTACTCTACGGAGCTGCTCCCGCGTCCCACACCCCCACAGCGCATGCACGTCCCCTCCCCCTCTCTCTCCTCTCCTACGATCCCCCCGTCTTTTTTCTCTAGGAATCATCTACGCAGCGGCGGGCATGACAGGTGGTGTGACAGCTGCATACTCCGCTGGGGGCGCCACGGTAGTTCCGCGGTATGAAAATGACGAAGCGCGCGCGCCTCATTCTCCTGCGCTCATGCCTGGACCGCTGCCGTGAAATGAGAGCGGCGACGTTCCTCTCGCTTGCCCGCTGCTTTGCATCCACACCTGGTTCCCTTTAGCGGGAGATGGGGAATTTTTTTTTCGTTGTTCGTCCGAAATATTTTTTTTCCGTTTTTCTGTGCGATCAAGAGCATAATAAAGAAGTTTGAAATAAATTGACCGGAAATATTCTTCTTGTGACAGAGGAGGTTAATGAATGCGCCTGCAACATTCGTAAAGATTCTGGACTTGGTGCTGCGTGGCATAAAACAGGAAATATGTCGACGTCGTAATTTTTGGCCGCCGTTTGGCAGATTGAATTGATCGAAATAATTTTTTTTTCATGCCCTGAAGAAGCTGCTCTGACACTCAGCTCAAAGAAACGGCAAGTTGACCAACGAGACGCACTAGTATTTCGACATCTAATGGACAAAGACGGGTTGCGGCTAGATCCACATTATGTTGCTGCTGTTAGCAATTTTACCCGTCTTCACGTGGTCAGCTAAGAGTTGTGGGCTGTTGCAGGTATTTTCGAGCGTTTGCACCAAACTTCACTCATACTGGCTACACTATGACCACAATGCTGCGCATTTAACCTGGACAGTCGACTGCCATTTCTATACCGGGGCCACATTTCCTGTCGCCCATGACCTGCCTTTCTTACTCCGGCCACGGGATCTCCAGAAGTGTCACAGAAACAGCGTATGACAAGGAGTAGGAACATACAATAATGAAGCCTAAAGGAAGGCTAGATAAATCCACGGGAACTTGAAGTTGTATCTAGTTAAATTGAGTTGATCTCAGCTTTCATGTTAAAGTATCGGAGGGTTATTCTTAGCCAGCATTTTCGATGCGTTCTCCTCCCCGCTGAGGCATATTTCACTATTGTGTTTCAAGAATATACGCAGATCATGAAGTTCATGTTTGCTATAAAAGCATTCTCAGTTGTGCGCTTGTTTATTTATATTGCCAGGCGCGTTTCTTATTTTCACTTTTGCTCTATTCGGTTTTCGCCCACAAAGACTGCCAGCAATGCTCAGAGTAAACCACGCCGCATTGTTTGAGATGCTTCGCGATTATTGTAGATCGTTTTCTTAGATTGCGCGCAAGATGCGAACCCTTGAGCTTATTCCAGAGCTTGCGCGACAACCAGTGATAAGGCTCGAATATTCGATGACACACGTGTAAATGCCGACGCGCTTCACCACTTGTCAGTTATTCGACGGCCGACACGCTGTTCGCCGTTATCAGTGCCAGTGTGTATTGCTGTTTTTGACTTTCCGTTTACCGGCCACAAGTTCGGCCAAATAAACAATTTCATCTTGTACATACGGACTGCTTCCTTCGTCATCAACACGACCACATGACATCTGGTGGAGGTGATGCTTCTTTCATGTACCGGACGCCCCCCGTCAAGCCGTGAACCCAGCGCAAATCGTGACGAAGACACCTACCCCATCACGGACAGTCGAACCAGCCGCAGACTGAAGGACACCCCCCCCCGCAGCACGGGCTCCTACCGGACAAACCAAAGGTCACGGCGACGATGACGACAGGCAGGATGACGGCAGCTGTGTCCGCTGCAACGATCGTGATCCAGCCACCGAGAGAGCCACCGACTTTTCATGGATCGCCAAGTGAGGACCCCAAAACCTTATAGAGACGTACGACCGAGACGCGACCTTCAACAACTGGGACTCCGGCGAAAAACTGCGCCGCGCCTACTTCTAGCTAGAAGACGCCGCGAGGACGTGGATCGAGAACCGAGAATCCACGTTACAAACCTGAGATCTCTTTCGGACGACGTTCCTAACAGTTTCACCAGCGTGTCCGCAAGGAACGGGCCACAACTATGCTGGAGACCCGTGTGCATCTGCCCAATGAAATCATTGCTATCCACACGCAGGAGATGAATCGCCTGTTTCGACACGCCGAATCCAGTATGCTCGAAGAGAAAAAAGTCAGGTTACTAATGCGGGGTTTGACATAAGAACTCTTCGCTGGCTTGACAAGAAACCCACCGAAGACGGTCACCGAATTCGCTTCCGAAGCCTCGACAATTGAGAAGACGCGACAATTGCCTCGACAATTGCAGTATGCAGCCGAAGCCTCGACAATTGCAGTATTCAGCTGACACAGGAAGCGATGACGAAACGGACTGCTACCTGCTCGGAGAAGGAGGCCTTTTGTTCCGGTACTTTCCCCAGGTTGACGATGGTAATGCGGAATCACCGTTTAGAGTTGTTATCCCTCGCAAACTTCGCAAATCGTTCATAGCGTACTGTTGTGTCGTGCGACCCCTGGTGTCGCGTAAACACACCAGCGGAGCAAAGCTATTCAAACATGTCCAGATATTCAAACAGGTGGAGCTGGGCTTCGGCCGGAACTGTGTGTTACAACCAACCCGGAGCTGACATGCCAGTCATGTGACATGTACCTTGTGAGCCAATGGCCTTCCTTTCCCCCCCCTCTTTAAAACCACGTGTAATAAACACGGGAGCAGTCAGTTACTCTCCCGGCAGTCTCGCCTCAAGGCGTCTCTGTCGTCCTCCCTTCATCAATTCGTCACAAGCGCACGTCTGCCTATCACCTGCAAGCCTACATCAGGGAAAAGGTAAACCAAAATCTTGAATCTGTGCTTGTCGCGCATACTGAGCTTCACAAAGACTGAGATCGGAAGCTGGCAGAAATAGCGCTTGCGACTAGAACGAGAGTGAATCGCTCAACAGGGTTCACTCCTGCACAACTTTACCTGTGCAAAGAAATTAGTTTCCCACAGGGCAGTGTTTTGACATGTGCGAACGCTTCTCCGAGACCTTATGCAAAGTTTGCAGGTGACTTGAGGCAAGGCTGACCGACGCTGTACAACAAGCGAGACAGCACCGCGATGTATCGCACATAAAACAGGCAGGGCAACATGATAATCGTCGACAGAACATCAGCTTTGAGGTTGGGGACATGGTGTTGAAACGGACACACCCCCTCAGCGACACCTCGAAAGGTTTTGCAGCTTCTCTAGCTAACAGGTGGGACGGATCATATAAATAACCCAGAAATCCAGGATTTCATACATGCGGACAAATTGTTTGACTAATCAAATGTGTGGCCCTATCATGTCTCCGGTCTAAATCCTTTTAGATGTGAAGCATCTTATGGCGAAGCTTAATCCGGTGGTGGTGGTGTGCCGCGTGGCCACCCTTACTGCGCATGCGCCAACCCTTTAAAAAAATAAACCTCCTTTCCGCTCTCTCTTCTCTAGGCATCCCTTCCCCGCGGCAACCACACCCTCACTGCGCATGCGCCTCCCCTCTCTCCCCTCCTGCGCTCCCCCCTCTCTCCTCTAGGCATCCCTGCCCGCGGCGTCCACACCTCCCCACTGCGCATGCGCGTCCCCCCTTCTCTCTCCTCTCCTGCGCTCCCCCCCTCTCTCCTCTAGGCATCCCTGCCCGCGGCGTCCACACTCCCACTGCGCATGCGCGTCCCCTCCTCTCCTACGCTCCCCCCCTCTCTCGCCTCGCGACGCCGACGCAGGCAGCGTCTGCTAGCGAGTTTCTTGGTTGAAAAAACCGACTGCTCGCGCTGCACAACCGTTCACTGGCCACTCCGTATATATGGCAATGGATTTTGACCTGCAAGGTGGTGCCGGTGGGAGATTTCTCCTGTGCGTTGTTGAACAATAAAAATTCACAGCGTACATGTAAAATTAAAGTTAGCTGCAAGTCGCCATGACTCTCATCGACCCTTTATTATAAACGCGTCCGATTTCACGTCATTGATGATATACTGGGCAGAATTCACGGAAGATTCACGGTTTACCGATGAACCTCCGTAGCTTCACGCACTCATCATCATTCACTCCGTGGATATGCTGTGAATTTTTTTTTCACTCGAAGATTGTGTAGTACTGAGCAATTTTCTGCGTCACAGAAGAGCTTTTCTGCACGGCAATGCGGTGTCGTCTGCTGTGGATGACGGCAGCAAAGTGAGGAGCATCACTTTTGCATCCCTCGTACTGACTCACTTCTGTAACCCTCAGATGCGCATTTCTTTTAGCACTAGCATATGTGGTGACGATAGTTAATTGTAAACCAATGGACTAGCGTGTCGAAAACGCAACGAGTGTTTGAAGCGATGAAATGATAACGCGCGTCGCTGGCGTTTCAAGAACTGGTGGCGAACAATAGCTTGCAGAAGCTCGAAGATAAGTACTGTGTGCCTCGTAAATTCTTGCTTCTGCACGATCGAAAAAACTTCTTTCGCCCCGCGCATTTATTTCAAGCTCTTCGGGACAGATTTCATGTGTGATATCGTGTCGGCTGTGGCTGTACGTGGAGCTTTATCGCGGATGTCGCAACTTGTATGCCCGTGCGGCTTTAAAAGAATGTCGTGTAATGTTACGCTTTATAGCATGAGAGCATAGAGGAAGACTCACAACGCGATGTTCCTAATAGAAAATTGCGACTGTCTCAAGTCCGATCCTTTATATGGTATTGCCCTATGGCGTCTCCTCGTAGCTTTGCCATACGACCAAAATGTCTAGGTGACGCACTCTGATATTTTCAGCTGACAGAGACCGGTGCACCTTCTCACCATTCCTTATTCTTTGAGCGCCTAGTTCCGGACGAATATTCACAGTTGGTGGCCCTGCCAGAATTGGCTAATAACATCTAAAGCCGACGCTCGAGCCATGAGTCAGAAAGAAAATACGGAACTATAGTCAACATAGTGAAAGTTTTAGGTTTGAAGGATGCGGCGATGAGATCATGGGTGGAGCAGGAGCCAATAAGATGGCGATGTATTTTTGAAGCGCATTTATAAAAGGTTGGTATTTTCTCTGTGCTGAAATAGACCAGTATTTTGATTTTTTACGACCAACTAGCCGCAAGATAACCGTCGTGTCCACGATGTTGCGATGCTCGGAATCCGCATGCTTGATTGATGGAAACCGCAATTTAAACATGGATAGCGCATGGCATAACCTAACTTGTAGTAGTCACACCGCCTCCTTCGTGACATCCTAAACGGATGTTACGAAGGAGGCTTCATCTTACCCTTCCGCGCTATTATTCTACCACTGGATCTCTGGGGCGAGCTCAAGTCCCTTGCGTTGCAGGTACCAGAAGCAACGTCACGACTAAGCCGATCCGGGGGAAGCGAATATTGTCGTGGTGCAACGCGAACAAAGGACGGGAACACCGTGAGACACTGAAACAGGGTGTTCAAATCGGCTTCTGCTGATGATAATTATGATGATGATGATGATGATGATGGCCTATATATATATGGCTCACACTCACTCTGAGGGATTGGCTAAGAAACGAATCATTTATATACAAAAGTGATCACTAATGAATTGTATGACTGAAGAATTATAGAATACTTAGAATAAATTAACGATGCAAACTGAGAGATTTGAGATCAGCGGAACATATATCCCAGTGACAATGACCTAATGAGGGGCTCCCAAGGAGAGAATATTAGACATAATAAAATCCAATCTAATTCGATTCAAAACCACTTTGAGAATGTTTTTCATCTGTAAAATGAAGCGGTTGCATGATAAAAAATAATGCTCGATTGCTTCGTCCTTGTTACAAAACTAGCAAAGGCGGGAAGAAGCCAGACCAGCTCTATGCGTATAGAAGTTTAATTTTGGAACGCGACCGCGTGATTTTGTAAAAATAACTTTCTCTTTTCGTGTTGAACAGAAATTCCTACGCCAAGAGAACAAGAGCTGTCGATATTCGTTTAGATGAGTGATTAATATTTCACCAGAGTCTTGAACTATGGCACGCCTTCTAAATCCGTCACGAATTGTGAGTGTTGATGGGGGGAATAATTGAGGGTGTAGGACCACTGAGAGCGGCTTTCGCCAGATTGGTTGGTTGGTTGGTTGGATCCTAAAGTAATGGCTCAACCCACCACGGGGGATCGGCCATGAATCGTGCGGCAGTGGGTTTCGGAAAGACATAGAGATAGGGGAAAAAAACCTAAAAGGGACAGTGGTTTTAGATAAGTGAAAAGATTAGTTTTCTTTACGGTATTTTATGGATTGGTAAAGAATAAAAAATATATAAATAAAAGTAAAAAAAAAGGTTAAAAGGGGAAGGACTGTCCGAACAAAAAGAACGTCTTCCTCCTCCTCGAATATCGACAGGCCCACTACATGGTGTCCGTTAAATCCGTCCATCGTCGGTTTTGTCCACATGTAATGTACACACGTCATTATTTAAAGGCCCAAAGAGCATCGGAACTACGTTAACAACCACCACGTGACTTTCTCACTTGCAGAGCATGCTCACCACTAGTCACCGGACGGGTTGGGACAGCACCGGAGTTATTTCAAGTAGGAGCAAGCTCATCTTTGGAGTCAAATCAATGGTATCGACATTTAAACACAACGACGGAAATGCTATTGCTCTATACGCCCGCACCTTGAGTAATGCTCTGAACTGCACAATTCATTGCCATCGTGCAACCGCCATCGAACTGAAGAAGGTTTCCCGTGTGGAAGCAGAAGCGTCAGTAAACATTTTTTCCTCTTCATCGCATCTCTAAATGCCTCCCCCAATTGTTCACCTCAACCAGCAGAGTTTTAGTCAGATATTCGATTGGGTGGTTTAACGCGACAGCGTCAAAGAGTTCGTTTCGGCGAAATTCCGGCGTCGGTGTCGGCGTCGTCTGTTGTGAGCCAAAAATCATAACCTTGTACGTGACCGAAAAATCAAGAAAGATGCAAATAAAATAAACAATAAAAATTTCCGGGCCCGAGTTAGTATCGAACACATGCCGTTTGCGTGGCAAGCAGGTGTTCTACCACTAGGCCACGCGTCTGCTTGGAAATGCAGTGAAAATAACTTCCTCTGCTTGGAAATGCAATGAAAATAACTTTCATGATTTACAAATGCACGCGTCCTGTATACAGGTTTCACAATTCAACATGCAATATCCCAGTAATATTGCGTAGTACAAGCGTACATTGCCATCGGGCGTCAGAACATGTAATTACCATAACGACATCGTGGTTTAAAGCCGGTCACCCATTACAAAAGGCACAGACATTTCTGCGCGTATTCCCTTAAGACAACGCAGTGGGTGCATAGCAAGTTCGAAAACACTGGACGCGGATAATGGCTCGTGGTTTAAACCATGCTACCCATTACACAGAATGCAGCCATATGCGCAAGCTTCACTGACACAAACCACTTTCAAATTTATCGATTACATTGTAGTAATCTACAATTTAAACTTCTCGAGTAACATCATACAATAAAAAGTATGCACTGAGTGGTTGAATTACGCATTAGGGACATGATATCGCTATCGCGTTCAACTCTTAAAGGCGAAGCTTAAGGGTCCCCCAATTTTTTGAAACACCTACATAGGGGGGGGCATATCATAAATCTTACATGTAATGAAGGTTACATAGCAGGTATACGGTGAAAAGTGAAGGAGAAACAAGACGCAGTGCTAAAACACAGCTGATACATAACTTAGAAAGAGCACCACATCTATACGCTAAACAATCCAATGGCAAGGCTCTCAATACCAAACACCAACGAAAAGTAAAACTAGGAACAGGGCAATCATCATCTGTGCTGAAATAATCAAGGTTGTTTTTTGAAAACGTTACGAAGCGAGTGTTCGTGCACTTCAAGATCAATTGCAACAGGTTCTGTAACTTCACAAGTCAACGTGTTTTTCTCATTTATTTTATTGCGATAGCAATTCTATGGACACTATCGGCTGATTTTTGCCGTCGTCGTCATGCCCCGAATATGTAAATGAATGTGTAGCCTATATATATAAAATTACACCATCTCCCGCTAAAGGGAACCATGTGTAGATGTGAAGCAGCGGGCGCTAACGCTTACACTGGCGGCGGCGTTGACGCTAGCGCTCATCGCAGCGTTGCGCAGGAGAGAAAACTGGCCGAGGCGCAAAGCACGCAGTGATGGAGCGGTGTTTCCTACTGGAACATGCCAATCGCTGCTAATGGGCAATGAGAGACAGAAGACTCCGACTGGACACACAGACCCGCACTCCGCTTTTAGTTAACGCGCACGCTGCGAATTTTTATTGTTCAACTACGCACAGGAAAAATATCCCACCGGCACCACATTGCAGGTCAAGATCCATTGCCATATATACGGGGTGGCCAGTGAACGGTTGTGCAGCGCGAGCAGTCGGTTTTTTCAACCAAGAAACTCGCTAGCAGACGCTGCCTGCGTCGGCGTCGCAAGGCGAGAGAGGGGGGGAGCGTAGGAGAGGAGAGAGAGGGGGGGGACGCGCATGCGCAGTGGTAGTGTGGACGCCGCGGGCAGGGATGCCTACAGGAGAGAGGGGGGGAGCGCAGGAGAGGAGAGAGAGGGAGGACGCGCATGCGCAGTGGGAGTGTGGACGCCGCGGGCAGGGATGCCTAGAGGAGAGAGAGGGAGAGAGGAGGTTTTTTATTTTTATTTTTTTTGAAAGGGTTTGCGCATGCGCAGTAAGGGTGGTCACGCGGTACACCACCACCACCGGATTAAGCTTCGCCATAAGATGCTTCACATCTAAAAAACGCACAAAGAAAAATTCATCAGAAGAACAGAATTCACAGGCACCCGACCGGGGACTCGAACCAGCAATCCCTCGCTGCGCAGCCCGCTGCGTCAGACCACTGAGCCACACGCCATGCATGTGCCGGTAGTAATAACGACGAGCTATTGATATTGGCCCCGAGGAGTTACGGAGTTGCCCTCTGTCGGACGCGCCTCGATTGCGTGCTAGGCAGGATACCGCCACGCGCTCTCCATAAGATTTGCTGTCGGCGCTCTACAGAACACCTCGCGGAAGCGCTCCAGCACACTTCTGTGCGTACTTTTGAAGCGAAATACGTTCTTTACTGTTAAAACAATAATTTTCCACGAACAGAAAGCACAACATAGTTTACAGTCGCTGTCTCTTTACAGAAAATGGAGTGCGCGCTTCACGCGGTCACCGCGATGGAGACCCCTGAACTCGCTTCTTGCGTGAAATGTAATCAGTCTCTAAGGGCGAACTATGTAAAATATCTTGTTAAAGTAGTCTACCTGTATAACGAAATGGAGCAGAAAAGAAAGAGGTCTTGAGCCAGTGATCGCACGGGTTCGCGGCGCTCTACGGAGCTTTTGTATGCATGGGCGACTGCATGTATGTTCGTACTGATGGTTTCGCTTTCACTACGAGCGTGTTTCGGCGCCGTGCCGTGAACTTTAGGCCCCAAAATATGAGAATTTGTGAGTACGCAAAAAACTATTGTTGCGCGGAGAGTAGTTCAAAAACAAGTTTGTTACAACTACGACTTGTGATGTGCCATCCCGACGATTCAGCGTTTTTATTTATTTTTCTTTCAGTGAAAATACGTGTATGTTTCAATGTCATTTCACATGTTGCCTCGCTCTGCACATTGATCGCTCTTCTAAGCGAGCAATTGCCACTGCTTCTGTTATTTAAGCGTGTTCATTTCGTTTGGTGCTCACCCAAAGCGTGAGAAAATGCGATGCCTTTTTTAATATGCTCCTTAACTATCGTTCCCTTTGCATTCCACTGAACTTGCTACTCTCTGCCATCAACAAACCCATAGACCAAAGCTTCACCACTTCGCGATTGCTGGTGGAAGGAGAAGTGGTCTACGAGGCCATGTAGTGGCATGCAACGCCAAGGAAACGAAAGAATATGCGGTAACGTTCGGCGGACGTGTTCTGCAAACGTCGGTGTCAACAAGGACCCACATGAGCCTGAAATAGCGGTGAAAGAAAGAGAAGTTATTGCAGCAACCTGCAGCTGGAAAGCTGGGTAACAACAAGCCGTAAAAAGTTAAATGCAGAATTTTAATGTACAGCATTATTTGGTGAGTTGCCTAGCAATTATGGCAGAATTTCGCGTCTAACGCGAACAGTTCGGCACCCTTTCTACATAAATAATTAAGTCTCCAAGAAAATGCATGCGGTTGGAGAAGCCCAACCTGAGTTTGAGAGTGGCACAAATAAATTTGGGCTTTTTTAGCGCGTAGTTTGCGTCATGTGAATACATTATTGACTGAAAGAATGTTATTGCCAACATAAACGCAGCACACATCAGCCGCAGCATTTGACTCGCTCTCTATGTACAGCCACCAGCAAAAGTCGTGTATAGTTTATGAAAGCGAAAGCCTTCGATGCCTCATCAAACGAGAAGATTGAGCGTCGGCGTCCCGCGTCGTTCGCGTCAGCATGAGTCATGCGAAAAAACCACCATCGCGTGATAACGTCACCACATGACGTCATCATGACGTCACAGATTGCCCAAATTTGTGACGTCATTGTCGCATGATGACGTGTTAACACGACATGATCGTTTTTCGCAGCCTCCATGATTGGTGGCCAGAGCACGAAGACAGTGCAAACCCGTGTTAGGGGCAGAAAGTTTCTAGAGCGGGGCGGGGCAGATCAATACATCGGCTGACAAGAAGGAGAAAAAGGTGGTTTTCGCCTTCTGGGCATCCTAGGCGATTGCATAGGAACCCTGTGAGTTTTTAAATACAACGTATCTAAACAATGACTGCAGTATCAAGTAGACGCTGAACACGGAGCCGACGATCAAGAGGTCGCACGGGAACGTTGTGACATGGTATCGCACGAGGTAAAAGGTAGCGCCTTTTCCATCCTGCGGAAGATAAGCACCATTAGCCTGCGGGAAGCGTGCGGGAACGACCGTCTTCGTGCGCGCCTTCTGCTATGCAACCTCACAGCACCGACGCAGTAGCGAAAGTCGTCGTCGCCGAGGTGGTTCTTGTACACACGACTCGCAGCCGATGGCTGCTTGCCGGTTCTTAGCTCCATAACCCACTCTTCACGCAGTTTCTTGTCCCACAGGCACCAGGCTTACACTGGACTCCGTTGTGTACGTCCGGCACTGCGCCACCGAGCAGTAAAAGCAGCATGTTCATCGCTTTCGGAGGCAGCCAGTCCTGTTACAATGGGTTCAATTGTGTTCAAAATGCGAGAAAACCTCTGCATTCGTACAGCCCGCAGCGCAAGGGGAGCTTGAAACTCGTTTACACAGCACGCGGCAGCGCTCCACAAGCAGCCGACGCGGCCGCGGAGACCGCGTGATCCTGCCAAGCACGTCACGCCAACGATGGCGCCGACGTTTACAGTGGTGGCCCTCGAGACCAATACACCATTTACCACTGGTGGTGCGCAAATCGCCGAGGAGCTTGAGCGTGTTTCGTATCGCGCAACCCTCCTTGCATTTTCTTTCAGTTTGAAAACTGCCCTTGAGAGGCGCACAAAAAAGGGGCCCCTTTCTGTACCCACTCGTGATGTGGAACGAAAAAAAAAACACCGTGCACAGCTGGCGTCAGACGCCACATCGTGGGAGGAGACACAGATGGGTCATTCCGCGCCCTGCACTTTGAAAGAAGAAGAAATATCTAAGAACAAACAAACAAAAGCGTCGGCTTTGCGTTGTCGACACTTGCAGAGGGTTGCTCAAACACAAAGGCGTAACAACTATGATAGATGTTACTTCACTCTTGTCCTGTGTATACCTGCACGTTCTTTTCGAGTGTACTTCTTTGTGCTTCAGCGGGAAGCTGCAAGTATCAAGCTGGTTGTCATTCTTCGTGTGAGATTCCAAATTTTCGCTATCGTATTCATTGCTTCGCCCTTGAGGCGAAACTGTGACTTTTATTAATCACCGCAGATAGCGCGAAAAAGGGTTCGCAACTCAGTAAAATGCCAGGATATGTCCCCTAAGAAAGCAGTCACATCTAAAAAAACAAAAGTCAGTTTGAATTTTTTTTTAATTTCAAGCCACAAAATGCAACATAAGTTCGAAGATTTGCAGTTCCGTCACATGTAACGGCTTCCTTGCCGCTGCATGTGAACTGTTCAATTAAATTATCATTTCTCGACCAAGCATTGTGGTGAAGAACACAAGCAAGTCCACTTTTCTGCCCTTCAGCCTGCTCCTTATATCTGATATGATCTGTCCCGCCGCAGAGAACACGCGTTCTACAGACACTGACGTTGCTGGGATGGTCAGGGAGTTCCTAGCCATTTCAGAAAGCGGTGTTGTGGAGCGCTGCCAAGACGTCCGATGTGGCGGTTGAGGGCTCCTGTTGCTGCCTCTCAAAGAAATGCAGAATTTGGATTCCTGCCACCTCTTCGCGAGGAACCACCTGCTGTCTATTTGGTTAACCTTCACGGCCAATTGCTTTTTCCAACAATTGCCGGCTTAGTTCACCAACAAACAAGCCTTCGTGTGGTCTATGTTCGTTTGAGGCGAAAATGCTCGCTCCCTTAGTCGTGCATCCAGCAGTGTTGCCAGAGATGTCAACTGTCTCTCGTCGTAAGTGTCCATTCTATTATGCAAGGAGGAGATGCACTCTCGAAAAACGTCTTTACCGACATCAGTTTCAGCTTTCGCTCCATACGCTGTTCCAGTTCTCATGCCATACTGCAGATCACAGGTATTGCCAAGGAAATGGTAGTGTACACCTCTCCAGGCACCATTTCGTGGCTTACTCGAACGGTCTAAGTACTTCAACAATATCCTCTATGAGTGCTACATCCTCGGCTGATAACGGGCTTGGTTCCCGGGGAACTGTTGTAAGTCAGCGCCTTTCCGACCTGCAAGATCTCTTTGGGCATATAAAATATGATGTCCCACCGTGTCGGTGTCTCCTGTTTCAGTTTTAGCGGCAGAACCTTGCCGACACACTCTTGCTCTCCTCCGAGCAGCTAGGCCTCCCGTAGCGCACAATATTTTTGTGCTTTAGTAGCCCGAATTCTAGTTCTTCACTGCTTTTTAGCCCAGACTGAACGGTGAGGTTCAGCGTATGAGTGAAACATAATAGGTGCTCGAATCCCATCAGTCGGGCTGCAAACATAATCCTCTCATCGTTCTCTGTGACAAGAACAACGATTGCCTGAAGAATACTCGACTCTTCAACCACGCCTCTGATGACGCCGGTGACGCTTTGTACCGTGTGTGCTCCCTGAAAAACTGCTGTGGAAGGTACCGCAGGTCAAATAGTCGTCTTGCTGAAGATGACACGTAACTGTCATGTAGCTCTCAGCCGTGCATGATGTCCAAATATCTGCTGTTATGGCACAACGGCGTGTTGACGTGAGTGTTGCACACAATTTCACTTGTATACCTTCGGCAAAATAACATCAGAAAGTTGCGTTCGGCTAGGCAGCTGATGTCTTAAATCTAGCGCGTAGCAGGAATTTTGAAATCATGTGTCAGTAACGATCGAAAATGGCTGCGTGCCCTTTGCAATCATCAGGGCAAATTCCCTGTCAAGCTTCTTTTTTCCTTTTGGTCTCGTTGCCATGCTTAGCTCCTTTATCAGAAATAAAGATATCCATCTTTCTTTGCTTCGGTTTTGAAGGGCCAGCCGAATCTGTATATGTATCTTATACTTTTTCGCACTGGCCTCGATCCTCGTGGAACGGTATGTTTGCATGGCACCGGTGTTATCTGGTCTCTTAAATTAGAGGTAGTCCTGTTTGTTTATACTCGTTATTGGACGATGTGCAATTCACGTGATCAAACTTTGCATTTTTTACAAAGTAATCACAAACCGTCGCTTTTGCTTTCGGCGTCTTGGGTGATTATGAGCTCGGAACTGAAAATGAACGAATGGTTGGAAGTTACTTTTATGTTTATGCATGTGGAAAAAAAACGTACTACCAAATTGGGTTTGCAAATTTATTACAATCTCCTGCTGCCTGCCGTTCGGGTTGCTGATTATTTTTTTTAAATAACGCCAGTCACCTTCAATTCCTGAAGTGACAAAAACGTTTTTACTGTAGGCGCCGTAGATTGATAGGTCATAATTTGAAACACGCGAAAATGACTCATAACCTGCCAGGAAATGAATAAAATGTCTTTATTAAGCCGGTTCCTAATAAGGCGATCAATCCAGCGTATTAATCGACACTTTTACGAATAAGCGTGTCCGCAACTGACCACTCACCGTCTTTGCAACTAAATTTGAGAGGGCTTTGAAAGTTGTGCATATTGCTACGCACGTTTCTTGTTTCAATTGTGCTGTATTGGGATTACGCCCAGAAAGACTGTCAGGAATGCTCGGCGCAGATCCCGCCTCATTTCCCCAGAATCTTCACGATTGCAGTAGATCGTTTTGTTAAGATTGCGCTCAAGACATGAATAGTCAAGCTTCTTCGAGAGCTTGTGCGACCACCAGTGATATGGCTGGAAAGTTCGATGCGTGCTGTACAGAAGGCGCCGCGTCACGAAGATGATCAGTATTATCGACGGCAGACGCTCTGTTCGCCGCTAACAGTGCCAGAGTAGACACTTTTAGTTGGGCGTACGCAACAAGCCTGTACGCAGCACGATACGATGCGTACGCTGCAAGCGAAGCGCTCAGCGATACTTTTAAATGCGAATGCATTTCTTAGTCGGGGCATATCAGGCGTCCGTCGGTGTCCGCATCTCTCCGCTCTCACTCCCTCTCCCATAGCAACAGCTGCGGGCGCGCGCGCTTATCCTCGCCCCTAGCAACCGGAGCAGGTGGTGCGGGTGGAGTAGCGGTGAGTGAGTGGAGAGGAGGAGCGCACTCTGGTGTGTGAGGGCGCTCGCATCGCGGGAGCTCGGCGGAGCTCCCGCGTGTGTGGAGAGAGTGTAGGAGAGGGTAGGTGCAGTGCTTCGCCGCTCCTCCTCTCGCCTTTCACTCTCTCTCCTCCCTGCGCCCCACTCTCCCGTCCGCTCGCTCGCACGTATATATAAAAAAAAGAAAAAAAAAGAAAAAAAATACAGGTCCTGCGCCGTGCTCCCGACCGGGCTGCAGAAATTAGGCGCATTTTCCTTCTTCGAACCACAACCACCATATGTAAATGGCGTCAAACGCGCGCGAAATGTCCTTCGCATTTCCTCACGATTTTCTTCGGGGAGGTGGGGGCATTTTTTGTTTACCGTATCGACCGTACCGGGATACGTTTGGTCCAACTAGACGTATCATATGTGAAATGAAACAGCTTTCGGGTGATTCTTAGCGCCATCATGCGGAACCGGCCGTTATAACGGCCACTGGCATCCGAGTCAAGCTGAATCACCGGATGCACTTTTTTACGTTCTGTGCCATCTTGCAATCTGGCTGCTCTTTCATTCGAGATCTCGCGATAGTGTCACGTAGCTAGCGCTACGTCTCGTTACGTTTGCGTGCGCGGGATTTTTTTTTTCGGGCGTATGCACGCATCCGTGGAATAGATACGTTACCGCCTGCGCATGCGCACTTCTCTCCCGTAGCCATGCTGCGTACGTAGGCTCGTTACGTACGCTAAACTAAAAGTGTCTAGTGTATTGCTGTAGTCTGACTTTCCGTTTACCGACCACAAGTTCGCCCAAATAAACAGTTTCATCTTCGACATACGGACTGCTCCCTTCGCTAACGTCGCGACCTTGTGAAAATATATGTATAGCCAACCGAGCGGCGCGTCGTCAACGCTCGAATGGGCCTACGTAGATACAACAACGGCACGTTTGACACCTTCCGTCCATAAACGTCTCAAAGTCAGAGGAAATCGAGATTCGATTACGTAAGAGTGTTATACTATCTAAAAGCAAAGTTACAAAGCGAGGTCACACTGCACCTAATACGGAACATCTTATCAAAGCTTCGCAAGATAAAGAAAACTGTACAGCAAACAATGTTCACCAAAAATACGAAATGTAGCCCTACGATCTCACGCACGAGAATAAAGTACAATAAGAAACTTGTGCATGCAAGCAAACAATGGTTCATATACATCACAGCGAGGGTGGGTGGAACAGTGCCAGTTCGGGTCATTAAGCAAACGTCCTACGAGGCTGTTTTCAAACATTCTGTTCGGAATTCCTTGGGCAGGCTCAAGTGGTTAAGCACCGAGGACAGGTAGGCCAAGGAATGCATATCGACATCGCCACATTACATACAAGCACCTGCTTTTGAGCGTGGTCCCTTGGAAGTTTCGTTTATGCCTCGAAAAGGCAGCGCCCTTGCATGAAAGAATGAAAAATTGCAGACCCACGTTATAACAGCTAACGATGTTGCTTTCCTTGTTCGTTTTGTTATGCCCCCGGGCGGATTCAATTTCATTTTGAATACGCGTACAAATACACCATACAGTTTCCGATAAACACTCTAAAGGGAACTTTGGCGCTAGTGTCTATGGCAGCTGCAGCGCATGGCATTTCAGCCAACATGAGAACGATGAGTGGTACATGGATTCGGCGAAACATCGTTCTTCAGGCTCCATTTGGGTCTGTGTGGCCTGGAGCCACTTTGTCGCCAGACGAAGTTCTGCAAATGTTCAGCAGTTGCTCTTCACCACATTAACTTTTTCCAGGCTCAAAAATTCAAATAAGCTTGCAAAGTGCCCAACGGTCCATTCTTTTATTCGAAACAAAACAAAAACACAACAATAAACAAATCCGCACGTGCGTTTGAAGCCCGCAAGCACGAAGACTACGCAAATCCTTGTAGTACCCACTATTTTACGGTGGCTGAACGATCGCAGCGCCAGAGTTCCCTCTAGTAAATGTTGTAGGAAACTCGCATATAGACAAAGGCAAAGAGAGAGCATTAAACAGAACACCCTCTCTGTCGAAGCTTAATATATAGTTCGAAGAAATATAATTCAATAAAATCTTCACCCTAACGAAGAATTTAAGTAGCATGAAATTGAGCATTAAAGTTCCATGTCATAGTTGACAAGGGTTTAATGACTTCTATGTTAATGCGCATACTTCGTGTGAGACCGAATCGAATTTTGCGTTTTACTTTCCTGTCGGTCTTCGTAGCTAATGCCACAGGAATAACACCTACAAGTCATTGAACCATCAGCAGAGCATGAGGTAAGTTGTGGATCTCTTCAAAACAGCACCTTCCGGCATTATTCTAGAAATAATAATTGTATTTAGAACCCGCGTTTGCGGTACATTCCATTGGTGTCAGGCTTCAGCGTGAGTATGCGGGTGAGAGGATAAAAGAACTTAGGCAAGACGGGGTAGATGCACCTTCAGATTCATCCATTCTTTGAGTATCGCCTTGTTGGCGTCTCTATCTTCAAAGACTACTAACTTGCTGACGGCGCGTCTGCTAGGGAAGTGGAATAGGAAAGGGTACGTTTTTTTATAGGTAACATGTCGAAGATAGAACTATAGTTGAAGAATTGCCTTATTCAACACTGCAACAACACTTGCAATTTATGGTGATTTAGAATGCCCTCGGAACGCTTAAACCACAACCGAATCATTGAGAAAACAATGCGATTGAAAGCGTACAATGTAGGCATATGTACACGTATCAGTAAGCATAGTGCACTAAGGACGTAGGAGAATGACGTACCAGTCAAGCCTAAAGTCAGTTAAAACAACGCAAATTTTAATCAGTCAAAACACTTTCCCTCCTATTTTGCAATTTCTGAACTTTGAATGTACGTAGAGAAAAACCTCTGCACTTCTCGGACCCAATATTTATTGTCTTCAAACAATGTGTGAAATCAAATATGTAGTATATTATTTTCCTCTGCTGTTCAAGGACTTTTGAGGAAAAAGTCACAAACGTGGTAAACGCACAAAATACGTGTATTTGAGGAATTTATCACTCCAGAGAGGTTAAACTACGCATAACAAGACTCGGTAAATATAGACTACAATATGTCATCTGTCTTGAAAAATAGTTCTCGCAGTTATTACTCGCACCTGTATATTTTGAAATTTTGCTAAAACGCAGGTTGTTGAGCAACAAGCAACAACGCCGAAGTTTAAAAAATAGTTTTCTAGAAAATGCCGTTTTCATAAAAAGAAATATCCGATTAAGCTAGAGGACCTCGTCTACCACTACGTTAAAATTGTGGCACTTTAACAGTTGTCGCGCGAAAACTCAGACAACAGCGGAGCTGGTGGCCCTCAACAGTATAGGACCTTCTTCCCCTTCTATCTCTCCTCCTCATCAATTTTATTTCCCACCGCTTTGATATACTATACTACACAAGGCTGTGCCATGCTTTAACTTCTGCACTCCTCCTGTCGTCATCACCTTCACATGACTCCTCCTCACCCTCACTTCCCTATCCGTTATATTTTTTTGTAAATTATACATAGTTATCATATGCTTCACCCGTCTCTCCTTTCCCTCTTTCTCCCCTCACGTCATACTCTTCATCCTTACTTTCATTTCCCACCATTTCCTATACTATACTATATTACACGTGGTTCTGTAATGCATTATAATTTACCCCTATCTTTATCTCCTCATCCGCATCACATCTCTCCTCACCTTCACTTTTTTTTCTCACCCTTTTGCTTTGCTGTGTTGCTTTCATTGGATTTGCCTCCCTCGGAAAAGCTGAAGTTCATCGTGACGATAGTTTTTTGACGATGAACCGCAAGTTACTCACGCCTTAAAAAGTTTCGCCATGAAACGTTGCATTACTTTAGTTGCCAACAAGTCATAATGCGTCATATACGACCAGCTCTGCCTCGCGACCACGCCATTGATTATGCGCACAGTAATTGTACCGACAATGTCGTAAAAAAATTGTTATAAAAATTTGCGTAGCTTGCACTGTAGGCACAATGCTAAAGAGAAAGTGTAGCTGATGGGCAAATTAGCGCTAATGGTGCCAAGCCTGAATAAATTGTGGAGCTAGGCATCCTTCTTTGCTACTCTTTAGTTTTATTTTTCGGTTTCTTTAGTTTTCTCTTTCTGTTTATTGGTATTTCCTTTTCTCTGTTTTTTTTTCTTTCCATTTCTCTCTCTTTCTCTCCTTTCTTTGTCTCACTCTTTCTTTTTCTTTCTCTCTTTTCACTTCTTTTTATTTTTCTCTTATTATTTGTACGCTTTACTTTACTCTCTCCCTTCTTTCTTTCCCTCCCCCCTCACTTCTCTTTCCTACCTCTTTGCACTGCGATACTAAAAAAGACTATGATATGTTCCGTCCGGGTGCCTAGATAGCTGAGTGGTTAAGCCGCTCGCCTTTGGACTGTGACTACGGGGACTCGAATCCGGCCACCTCGCGAGGAATTTTTTTTCGCAAACATTTCCTGTCTTTCTCTTTCTATCCATTTTGTTATTTCTCTCTCCCTTGCTATGTGCCGGACAAATCGGCGAACGTGTTGTGGCAGCGACGCAGATGATCAAGAAGACGAAGAGATCGCGTGCCGGTTGATGATGATGGTAGCTTTGGGTCACGACAGACAGTTTACGCCAACCTAGAACAGCTTCGCTCTTGAAATAGCAAGTTGCGTCGAGTGGCAAGCTTTACATTTTAAAGCAAGACTTTTGATTGGCTGCCTAGGAGTCTTCAGCAGACAGTCCGTGGTGGCGGGAGCTCCCAGCGGAGGGAGCTCACCTTACATCAGTGCCACTTCGATCGTGCGCATACTTCACTAGTGCGTGAGAGAGTGTGAGTAGTACAAGAATTGTATCACTGTAATTGCGCAAGGCTGTTAAATGCCCATAACTTCTCTGTCGGTAGTTTGTTTGCATAATATGGACCTTGTGACAGACACCTTGTGACTGTGATATTCTTGTTTCGCAATACTTGTAAAATTGACTATTAAGTTGTGGTTGAAATACCGCGAAGCAATAATAGAAACAATAGACTCCTCAATTACTTGACAAAAAGCTCCTGAGCTTGCTCAAGATAGAGGCTACACAATGGTTTTCGTGCTCACTATATCAATAAAACAATTCATGACAAAAAATCCTGACTTAATGTTGTGCAATCAGTGAGTACCAGTGTATGTATGAGCGGGCATTACCAAGCGTGTTCATCAGCGAAAGGTTTTATTGAATGTCGCCAGAGAGGGTGAGCAGCTGGCACTAGCAGTATAGGCAGAATATTTTTTTGGGGGGAAAGGTGGCGGGTACAACTATATTTTAGGTATGTTTCTGGGTGCATTTGTATGTTTTTCTACAGATAGACGTACTCGTGCAAAACGAAACGAATTTGGGGGGGCGGGTGTTTGACACCCGTGTCATGCTGCGTCAGCAATCATTAAGAATTTAAGGTTCATTAAACAGCAAGGTTTACGTAGCACAGTAACAGCAACAACTGTCTCACTTCTGAACGGAGCTTGTAGCGCTGATTAGGTACTCAATCGCATTGCAATGCTTAGGCTGCGCTAACTGAGCTCACGGTATCTTCATTATGCTGGTTGCTGTTGTCGCGCTTGTCTCCTCTCGCTTTATTTTATGTTGTGAAGAAGCTCATTCGTAGCATGACCAACATTTGTGGACGCGCATACAAATATGTTCGTCTGGTGTGAGTGTCAGCGGCGGATACGCTGACTGGGATTTAGGGTTAGTGAGAGACGCAGATGAACCGTGTTTGGTTATTAATGGCAAGAAGGTTCCTTTAAACCTGCTGAGGGCATCGCCCGTGAAGGGTTGGTGTACATGGTCTGGACTTGTGATGTACTTGAAGAATTTCCGCCTCGTTCACGTGACGCTTCCTTGTGACAAATCATGTGCGGTGCAGCGCCACATTATGATGAAACGTTGCGTGTTCACCGCATGCCAAGCAGTTAGGTGGAACCTTCGTGAACATGGCAGTGCTGGCTGGTGACGGGAAGGCTTTAATCTGGAGCGTTCTAAAATGTTCTCTGTACAGATCCGGGAAGGATTTCCTGCTTAGTCAGCACTGATGATTTTTCTTGTTAAAGGTGGTCAATGGGTCTCTGTTAGTGCAACCGCCACTCCCCCTCTCCCTCAGTGGACGAGGAGATCATGTGCCCGGGACGAAGAATGAGTCTACGCGCCCCAGCATGAATAAGTTTGTTGGAATAGGCGATGCTGTCGGCAGAGGCACCCATGTGGGCGGTAAAGCAGGTTAACTTGCAGGTAATATATTGTCACCGGTAAGAATGCTATGAGCAGCCAAAGAGATTTGATTAGCCTAAAACAACCTGACGGCCGTCACGAAATCAGACAAGATGGGGGATGGACTTCTTATAATTAGTGCGAGAGAGATGGCAACTTGTTTGGTCACGCCAACAAACTTACTGCTTACAGAGCCAGAAATAATGGTGCGTCTGCCGTTGTCTACCACAGTGGCCATGAAGCTATTCTGTCCCGAACGAGGTGCATCTACGACGAGCGCATTTCACTTCCGCTGTTTAACTGTGAAAGGACGGCTTTACCTCGCATTCTCCCTCTGTCCTGATTATACACCTGATTCATGTTTCATACAAAGGAAATCTGAATCAGGCGTATCACTAGTTGATGTTTACACTGTAAACATCAACTAGTGATCGTTGATGTTTACAGTGTCTGGCCGTGGAACATCTGTATTCTTTTTCAAAGGAGAGGAGGCTGTCTGCTGTAGCTAGAATCACCATGAATCTTCTTGGCCAGTGGCGTAGCCAGGGGGTAGCACACCAGGCACTTGCCCCCCCCCCCCCCCCCCGAAATTTTTTTCGCCATGGCATACAGAGCGAAAAATGATAATTTCAAGGAGGTGCCCCACCCGAAATCGAGGAGGTGCCCCCCCCCCCCCCCTCTCCCGAAATAAATTTCTAGCTACGCCCCTGTTCTTGGCAGTCTGTTTAATAATGGGTTCAAGTTCGGCCTTGTTGGCAGTGCTCCAGACGTGCACGGAGGCGACGTAATCGACATGGCTTATAAGAAAGGCATGGGATAGCCGGAGAAGGTTTTTCTCCTTGATGCCTCCTCTTCTGCCCGAGATCCTTTGAATGAGTTGTTCAATGGCAGCTATGTGCTGTTGCAGCTTCTGTATAGTAGTTGAATGCCTGCCGTACCCCGTGATAAGCATGCCTACCGCGCGTATAGGGTCTTTGTGGGGAATTTACTCGCCGTTCTTTGTGAACAATGGTATGTCAATCTTTACAGTCGCTACCCGCCACTACAGTCGGTACCCCCGCAGTCCGTGCCTGCCTTTCAATAAATGTGGCATCGAATATTACAGCGTTGTCGTTGATGGCCAGACATTTCCAGAACACCCTGTATTAACGCGATAGCGTTAAAGAGCTCGTTTCGCAGAAATTCCGGCGTCGGTGTCGGCGTCGGCGGCGGCGGCGGCGTCGTTGGTTGTGAGCGAAAAAATCATCATCTTGCCCGCGACCGAAAAATCGAGAAAGATGCAAATAAAATAAATAATAAAATTTTCCGGGTCCGAATGAGAATCGAACCCGGGTCGTCTGCGTGGCAAGCAGGTGTTCTACCACGCAGCCACGATTCTGCTTGTGATTACGTATAAAATAACTTCATCTGCTTGGAATTGCAGTGAAAATAACTTTCATGCTTTGCAAACACGCGCGTCCTGTATACAGGCGCCGCAATACAACATGTAATATCGCAGTAATATTGCGTGGTACAAGCGTGCACAGCCATCGGGCGTCAGAAGATGTGAATTATCATAACGACATTGTGGTTCAAAGCCGTGTACCCATTACTAAAGGCACACACGTTACTGCGCGTATTCCCCTAATACCACGTAGTGGGTGCATAGCAACTTCGAAAACATTTCCCGCGTTTACCGCGCATAATTGCTCGTGGTTGAAAGCATGCTACGCATTACATAGTGACATAGTGTGCACTAAGGGATTAAAGTACGCACTAGGGACAGGATATCGCTATCGCGTTCAACTCTTAAAGGCGAAGCTTAAGGGTCCCCCCAATTTTTTCGTTCGCGTGGCATGCGCGGTCCAAACGGATAATTATAAAATAAAATGGAAGGTTCCTGGGCTTACACGAGTGCGGATGCAGTACGAAGGAACGGAAACACACGTGGTTAGACGGGGTTAAGCGTGTAATGGATGGTTACCTAAAAAATACAAAAAAATAAGACAGCCTCGCCCTTGTGGTGCCAAGCCTGAAGGTAGTGCGGAGTTGGGCAGCCTTGTTTCTAGTCTGTTTTGGGTTTCTTCCTTTCTTTCTTTAATTCTTGTTCTCTTTTGCAGTTTTTTTTTATTGCGATAGCAATTATATGTCACCGTCATGTCCCGGATATGTATATATATGTATATATATATAAAAAGACACAAAAATAAATTAGCAGAAATAAATTTTGAAGCAACTGACCAGGGATTCGAACAAGCAACCCCTTGCTACGTAGCCCGCTGCACCTAGACAACACGGCCACGTACCATGCTTGTGCCGGCGTTATAACGGCGAGCAATCTATATACACCATTTACCGCTCGCGGTACGCAGATTTTAGAGGAGCTTGAGCGTGTGTTCTATCACGCAACTCTCCTACATTTTTTTTTATTTGAAAACTGCCTTTGAGGCGCGCGCGCAAAAGTGGCCCCCTTCTGTGCCCACTCATGATGTAGAAGGAAAGTAAAAAAGAAGACCGGGCACACGTTGCGTCAGACGCGACCACGTGGCAGGAGACGAAGAGGGGTTATTCCACGTGCCGCCGTTTAAAAGAAAAATTGACGGCAGATCCACGAGGTGAATGATGATGAGATTGGGCGAAGCTCCTGGAAGTAATCATCGGTTAAACCGTGAAATTTCTTCCGTTAATTCGCCCGATAAAAATGACGTGAAACGATTGATTAAATGTTTTATCAAACTTTTATTGCTGGTTTCCGTTGTCCTTTCATTATGACCGCTTTGTGGTCGGTGAAATGTAAGCTAAGTGGTTCTTGCACTGGTTGCAGCGGCATCCTTATCCATACGAGCACACACCGACGGCAACGAGCATCGTCAACTACAAACCTGTATCGCGATATGGTTTTGATTATAAAACCATTGCTTTAGAAAACACCTGGCGTCTTTCGTTAAGCAGCTGGCGTCTTTTCGTTTTGCTTTAGAAACATCTGGCGTCTTTTCGTTTTGCTTTTAGAAAACATCTGGCGTCTTTCGTTGGTTTATTTCATCAATCAACGGCGTTTTGAACAAAATTTTTATTGTTTAATCACGCACAGGAGAAATGCCAATGGCTGCTAATGGGGAGTGAGAGACAGAAAAATTCGGCTTTTAGTTAACGCGCACGCTGCGAATTTTTTATTGTTCAACAACGCACAGGAGAAATCTCCCACCGGCACCACCTTGGAGGTCAAAGCGTAAGACTGGTTACGCACTACGACGAGGGACGAACGGGTGCCGCTTTAAGGAGCTTCGCCCCTAAAAGAAATAAGGGACAGCATCGGCTTCTGCAATGTGGACAGTCGCAGCGCGTTGCTCAAACACTAAGACGTAACAAATGTGACAGTTGTTAGTTCATGCTTGCCCCATGAATACCTATCCGTTCTTTTCGAGTGTTCTTTTTTTTTTGTGCTGCAGCGGCGCGCTCAAGTATCGAGCTGATTCTGGTCCTTTGAGTGACATTCTAATTTCTTGCTCTCGTATTCTTTGTTTCGCCCTAGTGGCGAAAATGGGACTTTTTTCTCTCTTTCCCTCTCTTTATTAAATGCGAAGCATTTCTTAGCGAACTTCGGCGACTCTGAGCACATCTATCTACCTATCTATCTAGCCGCCTACGACTTTGCGCTCTCCTGGCCTTATCGTTAATGGGATTTATACCAAAATTGATTACATAAAATGACTGTATGACAAACATGAATGACTGGTCATATCATGAAAATCATAACTAACTTGTCATGAAAAGTATGATTTACACGCCATGGCCTTAGTGCTCCTGAGGCCGTTTTCTTAACTTCATATATCCAAAAATTGGTACGATGAGACATTTCTGCATGACCAACATAAATGACAGGTGGCAATATCAAAATCATGACCTGCATGTCATGTACAACATGATTTACATGCCACGCTCATGGCGCGTTGACGGCCGTTTCGCTAACTTGATATACACCAAATTTGGTATTGCTTGACGTGACTGCATGACAAACATAAATGAAGAGTGGTAATATGGAAATCATGACACGTCATGTGCAACATGACTTGCATGCCAAGCTCATGACACTCTCGTGGCAGTTTCGCTAGCTTGATATACACCAAATTTTCAAGGCGAAAGCCTTTAATGTCTCATGCTCATATCCATCCGTCCATCCCTCCAGCCGTGCCTTGGCACGGTGCCAGGTGGGCGCCGGGGCGCGCAGACGGACGCCGGTCGCGTTACACTCTACAGCGCTCGCGCTTTGCTTGCGTAGCGTCGCTTTGCCCGGCGTCTGTAATCATGCAAGGAGGGAGAAGGGCGCATCGCGTTCCATTCTTACCGACCCCGTCTCAGTGGGCACAAGCGTTCGAGGAACATATTTTGGAGTTGACAAAGTGTCCGTCAATTTAAATTCTGGAACGCCGATGGCGCCTGCACGATGCGCAAAGCGCGAGAATACGAACGCATGCGAAACGGAGGCAGATTGGTCTCGCGTCTCGCTGCGATTCGAGGTCACAAATTAGGCGAACATAAGTGGCAGGTGGTAACATGAAAATCTTGGCATGCATGTCATCTATGATGTCATTTACATGCCATGCTCACTGTGCGCTTGCGTGCAGTTCGCTAGCTTGATATACACCAGAATTTGTATCGCGCGACGTGACTGTATGATGAACACAAATGACAGGTCCTAACATGTGAATAATGACATGCATATTATGTACAGCATGATTTTCTTCTTGCTGGCTGCTTCGCATTACATCGATTCCCACAGTGCGTGGGATCTGCCAGTTTTTTCTATTTCTTTCCATTCGTCCCCGTAGTTTTTCTTTTCTTTCTTCTCTCCCTTTCTCGCTTGCTTCCTCTTTCATTTCTTATACGTGGTTTGTGTTGTCTTTCCCTAGCCACATTAGTAATGTCCGCACTTTAAATCATTATCAAGGCGCTCGGAGAACAAGAGGAAGAAGACTTCTGATTAGCGCGTGCTCGTGCTCAATATGCTATCTGCGATTTTGCCTGAGTTACGCCAAGCGACGACGACTGCATACGACTGCATACGAATATATTAATATACAAACAAAACAGTATACAGCAAGCGAAATGCTAGAATCCTCATGTTGAATTCGAATTGCATATCGCGAGGGCTTGGGCGGATCGTGAACAAAGCACGTTGCTCCGGGAGAGTTCGCTCTCGCCAAATCAGTAATTGGAATACATGCGCTTCGAAAGGTGCAGTTGTAACACGAAAACCTTACGAGGGGGGCGCCAGGGTACAGGGGAACCGCATGACCCCAGCATTTTGTACGTTTTGATTCTGCAAACTTAGCGGCCACTACGCCGTGGCTGCATGAGGGGCGCCTAGGTGAAGCACCAAATCTCGCCATCAGTTCCTCCACTAGACATGACGACAGACCAAGGTACGTGCGCAACTAGAGGAAAACGTGATTTCGGACAGCAAAATGTTCTTCTTTCTTCTTTCCGCGGTACCACCAGCAGAGTTGTGTGGTACATTATGGTCCATGTGTCGCAGAAACACTTCCTGGGCAGCCAGTCACTTTAGGCTACTTGGCAGACAAGCGCAAGATCACGTCCGATAGCCGCTTGTACACACCAGCATCACACTCGCTACCCGAGCCTGAAGAATTCTCATTAGGACTCGGGACTTGTTGCGTCTGGGTCCGAACTACTACTCTCCATAGCAACAACACAAGCACACGGTGAGAAGCGATCTTCTGGTCGTCCATGGCGGCCCGCGACTGTAAACATCCGGCAGTGATGGTAAGAAAGCGGGCGTACAAAATACGTCTCGTGGACTTCCGGTAAAATCCGCGAATTTCGGTGGAGCAAGAATTTTTGCTCCACGGAGCGATCCGTAGTCTGTGGCTGCTCCCAATCTGCCATTGGAACACACAATTCAAGGTCTAAATGTGCTATTGGAATCTGATTGCTCCATACAGGAGGAGGAGGAAGAAACTTTATTCAAAAAAAATAATAAAATAATAAATAAATAAATGCAGGCAGTTTGGTCGGGCCCTCAGTCCAGGGCTCCGCTGGCACGAGCGGCTAGCTGGGCCTGAGCAGAAAAACCTGACCAGCAGCTCCCATTGGAATTCAACATTAGGTTTGCCAACGCTAGGCCCGTAGCCAGAAATGTTTTTCGGGAGGGGGGGGGGGTGGACCCCCAGGGCACCCCCCTGGCTTTGGGCCTGGCTAAAGCGTATAAAACGGTATAGAGGAGCACGGCATGGACGATTTTAGGTCAAACACGACACATCTAAGAATTCACAATGCCGTCAGCGATAACATCGTACTCTCGAGCGCTGAGACTCGGTGTACCTTCTATGGCACGAAGCAACGTCGAAACAGTTTTCGCAGAGTTTACGTCGGCTTTACTACTGCGGATACCCAAGCAAGACATCCAGGTGGGTTGTCTCTGTTGCGTTGGCGAAGACTGTAGTTACGGCTGTCGTCCCTCTGCAGGTTCCTGTTACGTAGGCGGGCGGCCGCTCGAGCTTATTCGGCATGCTCCAATGAGGTAGCTACCGTCGGGATTTCCTTCTTCAGTGATGTTCGGCAGCATAACGCCGAGCGTCGCTGCCGGATTCATTCCGTAGACCAACATGTATGGCGCATCAGCGTCGTTACGTGCACTTCACAAGATGTCTTGAACGGCCATGATTTATGTGAAGGCCACGCACTTAAGCTGTGGCATCCCACGTCTTGTGTCCGACGCCGAGTTACATGGCCAGCATGCCGGCGATGGTGTTATTTAGACGCTGGTTGAGGCCATCCGTAGGTGGTCTCTTTGCAGTATGCCGGCGGTGGCTTGTGTGGCTGTAACTCAAGATCGCCTGATTTAGGCCAGCAGTGGAGGCCGCACGCCTGTCGGTTATGAGGCCCTCTGAAGGGAAGGGGACGCATGGCGCAGGACAATGTACTCAACAACAAAAAAAACATGCTTACTTCGGCGGCACTGCCTTTGGACGGGGAGCTTGCTTTGGCGTAGCGGCTGAGGCGTCGGTGGCTACAACGACCCATTTAGTTCTGGAAGTAGACATCTGGTAGCAGTTCACGCGGTTGTTCGATGGGATGCAGAAGTCCTGCTTGTCCACTCCGCGGTTGTATTCCGTTGCTACCGGTCTCGGCAAGCCCTTACGTAATGGACGACACCAAAGTGAGGCGAGGAGAGCAGTAGTTTTCATGTATCCTCGCGGGCGTGCGGACAAATCCAAGGTGTCCAGCCGTTGGGTCCAGAACCTCTGGGTGTAATGTTGAAGGTACTGAGATGAAGCAGTTGGCTCGATGTGACGAGAAGTTGCTCTTTTGTACAAGACACTTTCGCAAGAAAAAAGACGTCAGTCTTTGCCTGAATGCCTTGGGCACTATGTCGGACTTGCCCTCGAGGTATTCCACAAAGCCCCTTGGATAGCGTTAGGGTAGGCCAGGGGCTCAAACTCGCATCAGCTACCGGGCCGCAGTGAATAACTTGGAAGCGGAGAGGGGGGGGGGGGTGTTTGAATGAAATGTAGGCTAACGTTTTCATTTGAAGGAAGGCCTTTTACAGCACAATCTGTATATGGCTAGGCGAAACGAAAAACCGTTCGCCACGAGTTTCGATAACGGTCTCCATTGGATGCGCCGTCAGTTACGTCATCTCTACGTCGCACCCAAGCACGCGTGCCATTGGCTGCGCCGCCAGTGACGTCGTTCATCCCTTCACAGCCCTGCCGCCCAACCCACGCGCAGCAGTTTCAACTGACAACTTCCACATGGGGTGGGCACGGATCGTACGAATGCCCGAACAGCAGAAATCTTTCCAAGAACAGCTCCGACATCTGATCCGTCAGAGAGTTCATGTTCGCTGACCCTATGCTGCAGTCCGGGCACAAGAACGGGTCCGGGTGGCCTATGCGGGTGGCCGAGCTGACTGCAAGCGACAACGGGGAGCCGAGAGGGCGGCGTTGCGGGCAGAAGAGCATCAACGTGGCAATGGCGGAAACGCGTTCGCTGGGGCCAACGCCCGCTTTCGGCTGGTGTTTCTTGAGTGGCACTTTGGCTTCGGCTGCAACGTCTACAACCGTCTGTGATCGCACGTTTCAGCTTCGCTGGTTGACCATCTGTACGGCGAGATTCGGAGGTGATTTCTTTTTATTTCTTATATGATCATTTTGGAAAGAGACCTGGCGTCAAGATTAGAGAAACAAATTGACACCGATCTCCACAATGACGAAAATAAGGGCGCAACTACTGATGTATAGATTTTGTGCTCTGGTAATGTTTCAACACTAGGTCACCTCAGGGGCTGCCTCACGCAAAAAAATTAAATACAAGACCAGTCACGTCTACGCAGCTTACCCGAACGAGGCGTTGTTATGCACGATAAGGGACAGAAGAATGTCAGCACCGTTTAGCAGTGTCAGAAGCAGCGACTGTTAGGACTTTTGTTTCCTCTAAATAATCAAGTTTCGCCTTGTTTGGAACAGACCCGCGCAACCAAAAGGCTACAGCGGACATCGGTCCGAAGATGTCACTGAATAAGTCAATCGGTAGTATCGAGGGGTGGTGTGTATAAATGGCAGGGGCGTAATCAACGCGAGCTTAGGACTCGCGTTTACTAGGAATTTCTTGTCCAAGGGCAAGAAGTCTAATCCCCTATCCCAATAACAAACTAAATTTCATGGACCACCCAGTCACTTGACAGATATTTATATATATATATATATATATATATATATATATATATATATATGTATATATAAGAAGACACGTTGCTTCCTTCAGTGTAGCGCGCGTGCGGCCCCAGCCACCTAAAGGCATCACAGATCTGCCATTTTCTTTTTTTTTTGTCGTGTGGCTAGGAGTTGCTTGTCCTAAGAAGGCTGCAAGGTGCTTGGAACCCTTCACCTATTTCATAGGCAGGAACCTTGTTCGTTATCGTAATTAGCCAGACAAATCAATCCACCAAGTAAGAATGACCTTGCACAACCATCCAACGAATCAAGAAAGAGCTCTCAATCCGTCAATCTTTAAAAAAATATGGAAAGAAGACCATCATATGTGGGCCGTGGGCCACTAGAAAAAGGTCAGTGGGCCGAATTGTTTGAGACCCCTTGGCTAGCAGAACTATTGACCGTTTCCAGTCTGTGAGTCATGTGCACAAGGAAGGCGCCGGGTCCTACGCTTCTTGCGCCGAAGTGGATTTCCATATAGGCGAACACTTCTACATGCGCAAGGATGAGAGCCATCTGAAGGCGTCCTTTAATTCATTGACGTGCTCCCGCGCGCACAGTTTCCCACTTTAATTATACGTCAGTCTTCACGAGGTCTGTTTATGACTCGGCGATCCGTAAAAGTTCCATAGCAAGGCGTCTGCAATAGGCCAACAAACCGAGAAATAGGTGTACGAGTTTCTTTGCGGTGGGTGGCGGGAAGTCAGCGATGACAGCTGCTTTGCGTTGGTCTGGGCGAACTGAAGACTTGCTAATGACGTGAGCCGAAAACAAGGGCTCCTCATACGCGAAGCGGCTTCAACGTGAGGCAGAAAGTCTTGATTGCTTCAAGTACAGCTTCAAGGTGCCGGAGGTGTCGTTGGACTTTTAGACAAAGACAACGACGTCGTCCAAGTGCACGAGGCAAATCTTCCATTTCAATTCTGCCAGTACTGTCCATAACCCATAGAAAAGTCATAGTTTCCGAGAAAAGACCAAAGTACATTATGTTGAACTTGAACAGGTCGTCCAGTTTTATAAAGCAGTCTTCTCTCAGTCATTCTCGTTGACATCAATTTCCCAAATACCTGGTCTTGAGGTTCATCTATTAAAGGTACTTCGCGTTGTTGAGTCGACGCACGGAGTCGTCTATTCGCGGCAGAGGGCACACTTCCTTCATGCTTTTGTTCAGGCGACGATAACTGACCCAGAAAAGTGGGGTTCCATCCTGCTTCTTCAATAACACCACGGGAGACGTCCACGGACTCTCACGGGTGCACGATGCCGTCGCTGACCATTCGCACGCCTTTTGTTTCATGGCCTTTCGTTCGCACGTCGAAACTAGGGGATCTGACGGATTCGTCGGGCACTTTCTTCTCTTATGATGCGGAGGTTTTGCGACTCGGGTCTGTCGAATTCCATACGACGAAGCGAAGCAGTCGTTGTACCGCAGGAGCAGTGTTTTCAGCTGTTATTGATGAAGTGTTGGAAGGGTCGGATGGACGTCGAATGCTGGATCAGTAACTCGATTCTGCGAATCAGGTTCGGTAGCATCCATGTAGGTGACCCACTCACCAATGTTGAGGTGCCTGTACTTGTCGCTGAAGTCTGTAAGTATTATCATAGTTCCTCAATAATTTTTACTGGTCACGAAACTTATCCGTCACTCTACGGGAGAGCTTTGTGCGTTGCCAACTTTGACCACGGCACGGCGCCACCGGTGCTAAGGGGATGCTCGATGAGGCCAGAGAGGCGACGGAAGGTTGTGTGCTCCCTGTTGGAGTCGTGTTTTATTGCAAGTTTGTGGTGCTGTCTGAGTCTTTTACCGTTTTCAGACGCGACGAATAGTTAGCGGCAGCTTGACAAACGATGTCGAAGACATGCTGTGTGCCGCACTGTCGCTCCGGTTAAGGATGCGCTCGTCGAAGGCCAGCGAGACGAATGCACGGTGTGTTGGCTGTGTTGGCGTCGTGTTTTATCGTGAGCGTATGGTGCTGTGTGTGCCTTTTACCATTTTCGAACTTGCCGCATAGTTACCTGCGGCTTGACTAACGATGCCGAAGACATCGTTAGTCAAGCCTTATAACTTTTTAAATGCGAAGCATTTCTTAGCGAACTTCGGCGACTTTGGGCGTATCTATCTATCTATCTATCTATCTATCTATCTATCTATCTATCTATCTATCTATCTATCTATCTATCTATCTATCTAGCCGCCTACGACTTTGTGCTCTCCTGGCCGTATCGTTAATGGGATTTATACCAAATTTGCTATGGCATAACATGACGTATGACAAACATAAACGGCTGGCCATATCATGAAAATCATGACTAATTTGTCATGAGAAGTATGATTTACATGCCACGCTCATGGCGCGTTCGCGGCTATTTGGTAAGCTTGATATACACCAAATTTGGGATTGAGTGACGTGACTGTATGACAAACATAAATGACTGGTGGC
Organism: Rhipicephalus appendiculatus; assembly: GCA_030522465.1. Taxonomy (NCBI): domain Eukaryota; kingdom Metazoa; phylum Arthropoda; class Arachnida; order Ixodida; family Ixodidae; genus Rhipicephalus; species Rhipicephalus appendiculatus. The sequence continues at coordinate 87,663 of JALIZH010001889.1, read as the reverse complement.
AATATGCAAATAATGATGTGCATGTCATGAAAAACATGATTTACCTGCAACGCTCATGGCGCGTTCGCGGCTGTTTTGTTAGCTTGATATACACCAAATTTGGTATTGAGTGACATGACTGCATGACGAACATAAATGGCCAGTGGTAATATGGAAATCATGACTTGTCATATGCGGCATAACTTGCATGCCACCCTAATGGCGCGCTCGCAGCCGTTTCGTTAGCTTGATATACAATAAAATTGGCATTGAGTGACGGGGCTGTATGAGGAACATAAATGACACGTGGTAATATGCAAATAATGACGTGCATGTCATGAACAACATGATTTACATGCAACGCTCATGGCGCGTTCGCGGCCGTTTTGTTAGCTTGATATACACCAAACTTGGTATTGAGTGACATGACTGTATGACGAACATAAATGACAAGTGGTAATATGGAAATCATGACTTGTCATGTGCGACATGACTTGCATGCCACGCTCATGGCGCGCTCGCGGCTGTTTCGTTAGCTTGATATACCCCAAATTCGGTATTGAGTGACGGGACTGTATGAGGAACATAAATGACAAGTGGTAATATGAAAAGCATGACCTATCATGTGCGACATGACTTGCATGCCACGATCATGGCGCGCTCGCGGACGTTTCGTTAGCTTGATATACACCAAACTTGGTATTGAGTGACGGGACTGTACGACGAACTTATATGACAAGTGGTGATATGGAAATCATGACTTTTCATGTGCGACATGACTTGCATGCCGCGCTCATGGCATGCTCGCGGCCGTTTCGTTAGCTTGATATACACCACATTTGGTTTCAGTGACATGATTGTATGACGAACATAAATGACAAGTGGTAATATGGAAATCTTGGACATGCATGTCATCTACAATGCCAATTACATGCCACGCTCATGGTGCGCTTGCGTCCAGTTAGCTAGCGTGCGTCGTGCAATGTATCAGCCTCCCAGTACCCTGTGCCACACTGGTCAAATCAATGATCACACTGGTCAAACCACACATGTTATGTATGGCCCTGGTACAGCACCACTTGGTTTTCCAATAGGGTAGTGCTTACTGAGCGCGTGCATCGTGGCACCTGCACTCGTGAGGAAACGTGAGTGTGTCTGCCGAGTTTTGTGACGCCGATGCTCTTGATGCTACACCAGTGGCACCTTCATACCTCACTGCTTATTTCTATAGAAAAACGAGCAAAACTTGATACGATTTCGCGGTACCTTTTTGTGAAACGTCTTCCTTGATGACCCTCCTAGTCTTGTTGAACAATATACAGCGCTACAGGCAGGAACACTTTCAAACTAAAGAAAATAAACGCTGGCCCGCCGACAGCAAACGAGTGGTCGAGCGCTCGCTTCCAGGACAAAGCGGCAGCTTGCGGTTACTTCACCGGCGCGCGCTCGAAGCGCCATCCATTTCTTCCGAGTGGCAACACCGCGCCAGACCGCACACCTACAGCAGCTACAGCACAGCGAAAAGCAGCCGACGGGAACTATGAGTTGCAAGCAGCAGCCGTCAGCACCGTCATGTTACGCGAAAAGGAAACCACATAAAACTGATGTGAGGTGACGTAATGCACTGGGCGGGGCGTCGCCAACGCCGCTGCCGTCTCCTGCGGAATGAAGCGAGTTGAGGAGGAATGCGTCATGCAGATATTGAGATGACTGTATCTCCGGTCCTACTTTAGCTTTTCTAAAAATTATTTCGGCCACGTGTTTCTGCAAGGCGTCCGACTCATTCCAAGGTGTTTTCACGGCAAGCGCTTGAGGTGGTTCGTGGCCCCTTTAAACCATCGCTTGGCACTTTGCAACGTGCAAGGACCCTTAGGCATTTTGCCAAAAAAAAGAAAACTACCACATGTAGCTCTCAACGTGCCCATAAACCTTAGTACATGTGTTTTTGCGCTTCATCTCCTTCGAAATGCCAGCGCTGTGATCAGGCATGTTTAGCAGCACACGTTAGCTTCTAAGCCACCGACACTGGTATAAGAGCAATAGCAGGGTTTTCGCTTGTGTGCAGGTATTATTAAAATATTCTTGTGATATTCGCTTCATTGTTTTGTACATGCATTCTGCGTGGGATACAGGACCCAGCGACGTGCGGGCAATGTACTATTTTTCCTCTAACGCACCGGTTTTCCTAAGCTGAGCGTCGGTGCCACGCCGTAATGTACCCAAAAGTTACTTCTAACTCAGTCATATAGATTCTGAGGAGTTTAGGCTAGGCATTTTTTCAAAGCGTGGATACATCATCACGAAAAATATTCATTGTGTAATTTGCGCGCATCAGTACGTTTCTCGGCGAAGAGTCATGATGCACGCCCGTCTCCGATGGTACGTACGGCTGCGTACTGGCAGTGTTCGTCCAGCTTCTTCCGCTGACTTCGGCTACAGCCTCGAAGAAATTAAAATCGTCAAGAAAGCATGGCCTGACAATGTTTGCTAAATCGGTGATCAGCGCGGCGTTGCACGCCGATTTCTCCACTAGTGCAACTGCCGCAACTGAACAGACATTTATGGCTGCTGCGCGCAGGTACGCTGCCTGTAAGCGATGGGAGACCAGAATATGAAACCCCACTGAAATATGTCCGTCAAGCCACCAGAGAGAGTCTTCGCCACGGAAACCTCCTAACGCACCAAAAACACGCCGTTTAAACGGTTGCGATGAAATCCCCCTTGTCTGCTGTGGCGCCCCCGGCGGGAGGTTTTGTCCCTATACCAAACTTGACCCGAAGTATCGTGACCCGTACAAAGTATTGAAGCACTGTGGTATTTTGTTCGCTTTCATGTGACGCAGATCGACTTTGCTTCTTGCGGCACAATAATGACGGTTCAAAACAGGTGCTCGTCGCCCTCCATGACGCCGTCAATGTGGTTGGGCTCTTCGGTGTCGACGGAAATGGTCCCAATAAACAAAGGCGTAACGGTGACCTGGTTTTACATTATATTCAAGGCTCTGTGACTGATTTTTCTATTCGGAATAACATTGTCTGTGGAGAGCGTTATCGACTGTGATCTTAACCCTTTACGGCCTGACCCATACAAACGTGTGGGTCAATAAAGACGCTCACCGAACGGCACCTGTTTCAATTTCGGTTTCATAGCTCTGTGCCGCTGAAGTCAATGTTTGCGGGAATATATCTGTTTCAGTAGTTCAATAATTTCGACACCAGAGGGCGAGCAATCTTCCACGAAAAGTGCCATCTGAGCACGTGCGCCGACAGCAGCCACATCAGACGTGTTCATCAACGCTCCCTCTTAGTATACATTTTTTTCGTTAGTGTATGCATATCAAAGCAATATCAAGACTTCGAAAGACATGCTTCGCTAAAAAATTTACGCGTTCTTACCACACACGCTATGTACTCACGCGTGAGAAAGTCACCCGCAGGTTTGTGCGGGCTGGGCTTTAGTCCTCGTCAAATGCACGGCAGAGCGGCGCAGGTTTGCTCGTTCGCGCGCTGTTGCGCCTCCGCATTCTATTTTTTTTATTGCGAATAGCTTTCTTGGTATCTTATTGCCACTTCTTTGTTAGTGCTTCCGGATGTTTTCTTATATCTGAAGTTAGCAACGCGAAGTGATGTGCGTGAATTGTGATCACAATTTACTCAGAAAACAATAGTTTTGTGAATGTGTTGTGACAACATGTATTATATATAAAAGAATCAGATTTTACATTGCCATATAGATTTTCATTATCGCCAGTGAAATTCTCAGGATAATAAATAACAATGAGGGTTAAAATTGCTAAAATTATCTGACTTGGGGAACAAGCTTCTGTGGGCGCTAAATTTTTTTTTAGACATGCCAAGATTTTCAAACCAGAGAACGAAGAAGACATAGAAGAGATATTGAGCCTCCTGATATCTTGCGCCAGAATTGGGTAGGGACCACGTTCACGAATTGACGGAGATTCATATTTGTCGTTCGAGCCAACTTAGTGATGAAAACTGGAGTATGGAAGGTGAGTTTTTGAGCAGTCGCCTCCGTAATAACTTGGTCAGGTGACCACTCACCCTATCCTGCCAGTTTCAGTAAAATTGATGTCTTTTGGAACTTTTGGAAGAACACATATTCGGCTGCAAAGCCTAACCTCCTTGGAAGTGGTGAGACAGCCGACGTTCTTGTTGTTGTCAAGACTCCTTTGCCGGCTTTCTCACCCTGATTTAATGCAACGATCTTTAGTGTTACTGCTGACTAAATAGCAGTGTGTCCTAGTTGTAGACGTAGAAAAACTTTGCAAGGAACTCTGCAAAAGATAAAGCAGCTTTAGATATGGGCCTGATCATAGGCTGCATCCCATCTCTGAGGAACTTTGGTCGTCACCAGGCCCCCAAAAATTGAAAGTACCAAGAAAAATGTGTCACAAGGTAAATCCATAGACAACTCTCCTAGAGTGTAAAAGACACCCGGCATAGCCAGGCGATTGGACTCAGCTATACGTACCACTGGCGATCAGTATAAAGCTTGACACATCACAGCAGGCTGTCAAGTGTAGCTTCTTGTTCAAAGACGCGTTGCATAAAGTGAAACTCATACCTGGGCCTCACAAGTGACACACGATACTTTAAAATGTTGCATTCGCAGCGTTGACCACGCATTTTTTCCTTTGTCTTAGCTGATATGAGTATATTCCTCGCTGCAGTAAATCACATGAATAAAAGCCCAGCCCGCACATATATGCGGGTCTCTTTTCTGGGTCAAATACTCCGATTCTTACAGTTCAACCTTTGAAAACTTAATTACAATAGAGCAAACATTATTAATTTTTGAGCGAGGTAGCAGTTTTTCTATTATATTTTGCTCGGACAGCAACGGGTTAAGCTGATGTCTGCGTCATGTAGGTTTATGAAATGTATGCTGTGTGACCTCAATGCTTTAGGATCCCGAAGCTCGCCAAAATAAGTCCATCCGTCAGAGGAGATTCTTGCAGTGCAGATACCCGTCGGCGTTATTAGGTGGCCTGCAACTGCTCGGATATCGGCTTCTTTACAAGTGGTCTTTACTTTCATCACCTTCGTGGCGAACAGGCTACCGACGACAGAATAGCCGGCTCTGATGTTGACTAGAGCTGCGACGTTGTCGCCATCGATAAGCACGTTGAGGTCGTTCGCACGTCGTCTTCTTTTACGGTTTCACAGTAGCGTAAGGTCTCGTGTCGGCGGACAAGTGCTCTTTTGAAGGAGCTGTTCGGTCGTCATCGTCGGTGGCGGCGCAGCATCTTTGTCCTTTTGTGATCCAGTAACCGCTCCTGCATCGGTTGTTGTACTTTGTTTTCCGGACCAGGAACACACGCTGTTTTCCGGACAACGGCCCCGTGCTGGGTTGGTGTTCTGGCGGCGCGGCAGCAAATCATTTTGGCGAATCATGGCGAATTTGGCGAATCATTTTTAACAATCTTTACACATACGCTATACCTTTCGGCAGACGTGGTATCTCCTTCCGTTGGGCTTTCTGGGCCCTCACAAATACAATAAATAATAAGACGCTGCGGCGATACCACTTGACTAGGACAATCCAGTGAAGGCAACAACACAGAACATAATATTAATAATCCCTATCGAAAAAAACAGCGTTTCCAGTGTCTCCCAGTGCGTTTCAGCGCGCTGGGTGACACTGGAAACGCTTGTACAGTGTGTCCCAGTGTACTACAGCGCGCTGGCAGACACTGGGGCACACTGTACAGCGTGGCCCAGTGTCTTACAGCGCGCTGGGAGGCGCTGGGACACACTGTGCAGCGTCGCCCAGTGTCTTACAGCGCGCTGGGAGGCACTGGTCACGCTGTACAGTGTCTGCCCGCACACTGGGAACACCGGCGGCACATTGGAAGAAACTGGCCGCGCTGGATGGACTTTCTATAAGACTTTATATTGGATCGCGAGATGTCGAGCGTAAAATTTACCGAATATTTTCAAATTGTTCTGTCCTGTGTGCTACACATATAGTTTCAGTTAGGCGACGGATGTGCGTGTCGGCTAAAGCAATCATCTGTCGAGCGCGCTAGCGCGCGTGCGCTTTCCTTGAAGTGTGCTCGAGTGTCGTCAATGCAGTTTATAAACCGCATCGAAAGAACTCATCATTCGCAACCCAATATGACAGTATTATTAGTCTGATAATCAAGATCAACCTACTCTAGCTGTCAGTCGTTCCCGCTCGTATACCGCAGAAAGCCGCATGCACGTCACCGGCAGCAGTTAGCCGCTGCAACACCCAATCCCGCGGCGTTTTTAGCTTCTGATTTGTGTAATCGAAGGTGCAAATATGACCTCGCTAGGGTCAGTTATGATCGAAACTACATTTTAGCGGTTATTACACTCTTTGTAATGGAATATATATCCACGATCTTCACAGCGACCATGGCTCACGAAGTGCGGCCCTAAGCCTAATGCTCGTTTCGGCTAGAGTGAACTACTGCAGATCTAGTACGCGGAACGTAAACAAGGGGATAGAAAATATGTTCAAACGGGTGACGAAAAGTACAGTGTTCAGTGAGCAGTTCAGATGCACGATGTTTTCTACATAGGTATGACTAACCGCTTAGCGAGACAGTGCGATTGCCGCAACACATCTACGATTACGCTCATAAGTTTTGTTGCAAAACGTGCTAGGTAGACGTTCTGATGCAAGGTAGCCCGTAACAAACAAACAAACAATCTCCTGTCAGGGTAGCGCGAGCACGAAGAGACGAAAATCTGCGTTTCTAAGCGAAAAACATAACTATTGGATACCGGAATCAGCTATAACATGAATAAAAAAATCATATGAAGCCTGTCTTTCGAGTGTAGCGTAGTGGGTAGCGTGTCGGGCTCACAGTGAGTAGTTCGTCCAGGTAGAAGGTTCGAATCCGCAAGCTCGTTTATTTTTTTTTTTATTTTTTTTTTGTTTTTTTTTTGTTCCAGTGCTCGTGTTTCAACCTTAATTACGGTGTGGGCATAACCAAAAATTTTAAAAACCATTTAAAAGCCCGATTTTGGCCCATAACGCGTGTCCCAGTGTGCAGCGCGCCAGCGTCCAGTGTGCCCCGTGCAGCGTGCCAGTGTCCCAGTATCCAGCGCCACACTGGTCCACTAATCAGGTATGGCGCTGGGACAGTGCCACTGGGTTTTCCGATAGGGATATGTGGCGTTTTACGTCCCAAAACCACGATATGATTGTGAGAGACGCCGTAGTGGAGGGCTCCGGAAATTTTGACCATCTGGTGTTCTTTAACGTGCATTGACATCGCACAGTACACGGGCCTCTACCATTTAACAACACAGAACAGGCACGTGCATTAGAGGCGGGTCAGACTGCAGCTCATCAGCAACGAAGAGTACACGACTCGCCCCTGCCAAGTCTGATGGTAGCTTCAAACAACATTCATTCATTTATTTATTTATTCAAGTGCCCTAAGGTCCCACTGGGGCCTTACTAATGGGGGAAGGGCACAGAACAAGTGTTTTGCAATTAAATAATTATTGCAGTTTAATAGAGTGATATGGGACAGTAATTCGGGAAACATAGCAACTAGGTAACGTTATGACAATAAACAAGGAACAAAGCAAAATTGTTACTGAAAGCTACACGATCCCAAATATGCCTGTAATGCTGAATTAAACAACGAAAGACACTTATTGTGACAATTCTAGAAGGTTGGCCATTCTAGTCTTTTACTGACAAAATTAAATACAAATTCTCGTATTTTTTCCGCACGGGCGATGATGGGTTTACCTTTGTAAGCAATATCGGTGCGACTAGAAGTATGATATGGCGGTAAAACATGTGGCCGGGCAAATTATGTATTACTGTCATAGAGTCTTGAAAAAAAGTAATCTGGAAAAATCCCTACTGACAGCGAGCGGCGGCATTTTCAGCGTTTCTTTCAATGATGATACGCTTTCAAATCGAGACTAGGTTGATAAGAATCGTTCTGCTTTATTCTGAACGGCTTCCAGTAGACTGGTAAGGGTGGTCTGATGGCGATACCAAATGATTGATAGAGAGAGAGAGGCAAAGGAAAGGCAGGGAGGTTAACCAGGTTATACCCGGTTTGCTACCCTACACGGGGAGAGGTGGAAAGGGGAGGAAAAGAAGAGAGAAAGCAAGAAGGAAAGAGAGAACAAGGGATGCGCGCACACACATGTCAGCGTTCACCAAGCACACTTAGACAGTCACAACTGGTCTCAAGTGTTCGAGACCAGTTCCTCTGCGGTTGTCTAAAATGTTCAAAAAGGCTTGCAAGGACTGGCTCCAAGGAATCCAGAAATGACAGTGCACATTGAGCTGATGGAGTTGTTATGCCGTTGAGGAGAGTGCGCATCGTGGTCATGAGAGACTTCAACAAAGCGAGGACTTGTCGGATTTCGTCATGGAAACCATCTGTGGACGATGATGTACATTGGGGGGCATTCTGCACCGGCTCTTTATGAGTGCGCAGTGATGGCAGTGAGGGCCACGCGACCTCCGCCGCAGCTTTCGAAGCCCCTACACCTTTTCGGCTAAATATATACATTTCAGTGAAGGATGCACGAGGAAATCGTTAGATGTAACCGTTAATTCAGAAAGTCGTTTCTTTTGTGCTTTATATGCGATCTATTCTGTTGGCCAGTGTAACTTAGGCATTGATTTATCAAGACGTCTTGATAGTTAACTGATGCTACCGAGTCTACTATGTTATCGTGTAGTGCATAAGTATTAGGTTGTGACATTAAAACAGTTGTGAACGTCACGTGCTTGGTATCTTTTATAATAATTTATATCTGCCATTTGCTGCAGCCTTGTGTTAGCATATTGCTCTCAATAGGACGAGCTATTTTTCTTTAAATAACGCAGTCCTCTGGGAAAGAACGAACTGATTGATTACCATTCAAATCTATCTCATTATTATCTATTATTTATACTTATATAATTAGGCATCAATATTATTCACTCTATTAATCTTATCAACATTAGAGCCAGCACGTTGCCGTCGTTGTCTAGCATAGATGGTATACCAACTCATCTTGTTTAGGATTTGCTGCATTCGCAAACTTTCTTGGATCTATTTTTAACAGGTTGCGTAGAGTGCAACTGAAATATTTGTTTCCTTGCTTCAATAACTGTTTTTCTTGTTGTTTCCAGATTTCTGTGCATTTTTGCTAATCTTCTGGCCCATTTCAGCGAAGTGCTTTTCTATACGCCAATTTCTTGCAGTTTTGCACGTCTTCACATCGCGAGAGAACCATAAATCACTTTTACGTTGGGGTATAGATAGTCTAGGCACACTTGAATCTTGTATATGTGCAAGGTGATCGCGAAATATGCACCACTTCTCATTAATAGTAGGGCTTGCGAAGCTTGACAGAAGTTTAACACAAAGGCGGTGTAATATTTAATTGATATTTTTCTGTCTCTAGCTGCGCATAGTTGAGCTTTTTTTTGTCACGGTAGGGTGAAGAAGCAATGCACGTATCTGTGATCACTTATCTCTTGCAAGATAGGAGCGCGTACGAGATCCTGACTATTAGTCCAGATGAGGTCTGATGTATGATTACCGCTATTGGGTTCATGCACTACTTGAGTGAAGTTATGATAGTGAAGACATTGAAGAAAACGTACGTGTTCCGCACGATTACTTTGAGTGTTCATCGATAACATCCTCTAGTCTACGTATGCGTAGTTGAAATCCCTGCGTAAGATTAAGAAATATCCAGGAAATTTCATGACGTGCTCAGTAGCACCATTGAAAACAATAATTCAGATCGGCTATCTGGCAGCCGGTAACAAACACCGGTGATACAATGAACATAAAAAAACTGAACAGATAACCTGGTTATCTTGAGAGGAGCTTAAGTTTTTATAAGCGGTAGTTGAAACTGCTGTTTTACTGCCATGAGCACTCCTTCTTCTCTAGACTCAATCATATTTCCACGAACAGCACAAAATTCGCAGGATGTATCCATGCTTTTGCGTTTAACAACTTTTCCCGGCTGTTTCTCGTAATTGTACCAAACATAGTACTTATGCAACATTCAAATAATTTGCATAGGAGTTACTGTACCAACGTTTTCTTGCTAGTGCCGTAGTACAGCTGAGATATAAACTCTCAGAACTTCTACTGAACTTCTCCGAACACACCCACAAACTGGCTTTCCTGCTTGCGCAGATATATTCCTACAATGATGGGTTGCAACGTTTCGCCACTTCTGGCCTTAATTTGTTGGCTGCATTCTGGTTACATCACTGTTCATGGGAAGACCACAGGTACGTATGCCATCACCTGGATGGGGTTACAACGAAAAAATGAAATGCTCTTGCTTGCTGTTTCAGTGCAGACATTAACGGGCAGTTTATTACAACGAAAACGTTGGTGCCTTCTACCGTCAAATTTGCTGTATTTTTTATTCTTATATCTGCATCTACTACCTATCAGGGGTATGGAAGGACTAACCCTGAATTAAAATATTTGTAGCGCAAAGTTCGAAAATATAGATTAGGAGGCAGAGAATGGTAAAAAAGAAACGCGGCGCTATACTCAACTGTTTTCCTCGGTATAATGCTTGTTGTGTATATTTCCCGAGTATTTACTTAGGACACCACAGATAGCACACAGCTAATGACAAGTATTTAATATCGCGACTGGATTACCTGTTTCAGTTCAGCGTCATTTAGTGATAACGACGATTGATTAGCAGAGTTTTGACCACTGATATTGTCACGTGGGTGTGACGTCGACGAAGGCAGCAGGCGACGTGTCCAAGATGAAACTGTTTATTAGGCCGAACTTGTGGCCGGTAAACAGAAAGTAAGATTACAGCAAAACACGCTGGCACTGATAGCGGCGAGCAGAGCGTCGGCCGTCGATCAACTGGCAAGCGGTGAAGCACGTCGGCATTTATACGTGCGTCATAGAATATTCCAGTCTTATCACTCGTTGTCGCACAAGCTCTGGAATAAGCTCGAGTGTTCGCGTCTTGCGCGCAATCTTAACAAAACGATCTACAGTAATCGCGAAGCTTCTAGAACAGTCAGGCGCGGTTTGCGCTGAGCATTGCTGACAGACTTTGAGGGCGAAGAACCGAATAGAGCAAAGTGAAAATAAGAAACGCGCGTGGCAATGCCCCCCCTCTGAAAAAGCATCGTCCCGATGCTTAAAACAGAACATGGAAAAAAAATGCATGCAACAATAAGTCACAACAACAAAGAAAGAAAGTACAACAATAAAGCAATAAGTGAAGTCCTCAGGTCCGCTAACGCGCGTAATACGGCTTGAGGCGCACGACATGGACGACTTCAGGTCGCGCACGACGCCGTTGGGAGTTAGTAATGCCGTCCGGAACGACCTCGTAGTCCAGAGCACCGAGACGTCGAAGCACCTTGTATGGCCCGAAGTATCGCCGAAGAAGTTTTTCACTGAGTCCGCGTCGGCGTATCGGCGTCCACACCCAAACGCGGTCGCCGGGCTGGTATTCCACAAAGCGTCGTCGAAGATTGTAACGGCGGCTGTCGGTTGTCTGCTGATTCTTGATGCGCTGGCGGGCGAGTTGTCGGGCTTCTTCGGCGCGCTGTAGGTAGACGGTGACGTCGAGGTTTTCTTCATCTGCGACGTTGGGCAGCATGGCGTCGAGCGTCGTTGCCGGGTTCCTTCCGTAGACCAACTTGTATGGCGTCATCTGTGTCGTCTCCTGCACGGCCGTGTTGTATGCGAAGGTCACGTACGGAAGGATGGCGTCCCACGTCTTGTGTTCGACGTCGACGTACATGGCCAGCATGTCGGCGATAGTCTTATTTAGACGCTCGGTCAGGCCATTGGTCTGTGGGTGGTACGCGGTGGTCCGGCGGTGGCTTGTGTGGCTGTATCCCAAGATCGCCTGGGTTAGGTCAGCCGTAAACGCCGTACCTCTGTCGGTGATGAGAACCTCTGGGGCGCCGTGTCGAAGGACGATGTTCTCAACGAAGAACTTGGCTACCTCGGCGGCACTGCCCTTGGGCAGGGCTTTTGTTTCGGCGTAGCGGGTGAGGTAGTCGGTAGCTACGACGATCCATTTATTTCCGCAAGTCGACGTTGGGAACGGCCCCAGGAGGTCCATGCCGATCTGCTGGAACGGTCGCCGAGGAGGCTCGATCGGGTGAAGGAAGCCTGCTGGTCTTGCTGGCGGAGTCTTCCGTCGCTGACAGTCTCGGCACGTCCTTACGTAGTGGGCGACGTCGGCGGCAAGGCGCGGCCAGTAGTACTTTTCTTGTACTCTTGCGAGCGTGCGGGAAAGTCCGAGGTGTCCAGCCATCGGGTCGTCGTGTAGTGCCTGGAGGACTTCTGGCCGCAATGCTGAAGGCACTATGAGAAGGGAGTTGGCTCGAAGGGGCGAGAAATTCTTCTTTATGAGAATGCCGTTTCGTAATACAAACGACGTGAGTCCTCGCTTGAATGCCTTCGGAACTATGGCGGTCTTGCCTTCGAGGTACTCCATAAGGCCCTTGAGTTCCGGGTCGGCTCGCTGTCGTTCGGCGAAGTCGTCGGCGCTTATGGTTCCCAAGAAGTCGTCCTCCTGGTCATCTTGCGGCGGCGGTTCGACGGGGGCGCGAGATAAGCAGTCGGCGTCAGAGTGTTTTCGTCCGGACTTGTAAACGACGGTAACGTCGAATTCTTGAAGTCTCAGACTCCATCTTGCGAGACGACCTGAAGGGTCCTTCAGGTTAGCTAGCCAACACAAGGCGTGGTGGTCGCTCACAACTTTGAAGGGCCTTCCGTAAAGGTAAGGGCGAAACTTTGACGTAGCCCAGATGATGGCGAGGCACTCCTTTTCAGTTGTTGAATAGTTGGACTCTGCCTTGGATAGCGACCGGCTAGCATAACTGATAACCCTTTCCAGTCCATCCGTCCTCTGCACAAGGACGGCGCCGAGTCCCACACTGCTTGCGTCGGTGTGCACTTCTGTTTCGGCGCGATCGTCAAAATGCGCAAGTAACGGAGGCGTTTGCAGGCGTCGTTTTAGGTCTTGAAATGCTTCCTCCTGCGGCGTTTCCCATTTGAACTCGACGTCGCCCCTCGTAAGGTTAGTGAGTGGTTCGGCGATGCGGGCAAAGTTTTTGACGAACCGCCTGTAGTAGGCGCACAGGCCTAGAAATCGACGCACGGCCTTCTTGTTGGCGGGTGGCGGGAATGTAGCGATGGCGGCTGTCTTCTGAGGGTCAGGGCGTACTCCGGACTTGCTTATCACGTGGCCCAAGAACAAGAGTTCCTCGTAGGCGAAGCGGCACTTTTGTGACTTCAGGGTAAGTCCGGAGGTCTTGATTGCTTGGAAGTACAGCCTCAAGGCGCCGCAGGTGTTCGTCGAAGTTTGAAGAAAACACAACGACGTCGTCCAAGTACACAAGACAAGTCTGCCACTTCAAGCCGGCCAGTACGGTGTCCATAACGCGTTGGAAGGTCGCGGGCGCCGAGCAAAGACCAAAAGGCATGACCTTGAACTCGAACAGGCCGTCTGGAGTTATGAAAGCAGTCTTTTCTCGGTCTCTCTCGTCGACTTCGATTTGCCAGTAGCCTGTCTTGAGGTCCATCGACGAAAAGTACTTTGCGTTGTGGAGTCGATCCAGGGCGTCGTCTATCCGTGGGAGGGGGTACACGTCCTTCTTAGTGATCTTGTTCAGGCGACGATAGTCGACGCAGAAACGTAGCGTGCCGTCCTTCTTCTTCACCAAAACCACGGGAGACGCCCAGGGACTCTTGGACGGCTGGATTATGTCGTCGCGTAGCATTTCGTCGACTTGCTTCTTCACGGCCTCGCGTTCGCGCGTCGATACTCGGTACGGGCTCTGTCGAACTGGTCGAGCACTTTCTTCTGTAATGATCCGATGTTTCGCGACTGGGGTCTGTCGAATTCTTGACGACGCCGAGAAGCAGTCCTTGAATCGCAGGAGCAGGGCCTTTAGCTGGTCTTGCTTGACCTTCGGGAGGTTCGGGTTGACGTCGAAATCTGGTTTGGGACCTCGATTCGTCGAAGCAGGTTCGGTAGCATCGGAGAGGGCGAAAGCATGGCTGGTGTCCACGAATTTCTCGATGTGGGCGACCGTCGTGCCAATGTTAAGGTGCCTATATTCGTGGCTGAAGTTTGTCAGCAGTACCTTTGCTTTGCCATCGCGCAACTCGGCGATGCCTCTTGCGACGCAAATGTGATGGTTCACAAGCAGGCGCTGATCGCCCTCGATGACGCCTTCAATGTCAGCGGGTACTTCGGTGCCGACGGAAATGACGACGCTGGAGAGGGGCGGAACGGTGACCTGCTCTTCAATTACATTCAAGGCATGATTCTCCGGCGTCGTGTGGGGCGGCAACGCTTCGTTCTGAAGTCAGTGTTATCGACTCAGACCTCAGGTCGATCACGGCGCCGTGTTGACTTAGGAAGTCCATCCCCAGTATCACATCCCTGGAGCAGTGCTGCAGAATTAGAAAGCTGGCGGGATAAGTCCGGTTATTGATGGTGACTCTTGCTGTGCAAACACCGGCCGGCGTTATTAGATGACCCCCAGCGGTCCGGATTTCAGGGCCTTGCCAAGCAGTCTTCACTTTCTTCGACTTCGTCGCAAAAGGTCCACTGACGACGGAATAGTCGGCTCCAGTGTCGACGAGAGCGGTGACGTTGTGGCCGTCGAATATTACGTCGAGGTCGCTGGTTCGTCGTCGTGCGTTACGGTTGGGTCGCGGCGTCGGATCACGGCTGCGGCGGTTTGCTCCGCTGCTTCCACGTGGCGTCGTCAGGTCTTCTTCCGGCCGCGAAGTTTCGACTTCAGGGCTCTCTCTTGCTTTGTTCTTCAGGTATCGTCGCGGCGTCGTTGTCGGCGTCGGCGGAGGGTCTTCGGTAGTTCGTCGTACAGCAACCGCACCTCCATCGGTTGCTGCCCTTAGTTTTCCGGATATGGGCTCACGGAACGGCCCCGGTTGAGGCTGCTGTACTGCTGTCGTCGGTTAGGGGACCGGTAGGGTCCAGGCGATGGCGAACGCGATGAACGTCGAGGTGCCCGCTCGGTGGTGGTCAAGTAGTCGGCGATGTCGCGTGGGCGCTCGCCGTGCTGTGGGGGCGGTGCGTTGACGGCGAAGCCGCGTAGGCCCATCTGGCGGTACTGGCAGCGGCGGTAGGTATGTCCAGCTTCCCCGCAGTGGTAGCAGAGCGGGCGGTTGTCAGGGGGCTCGCCAGATGTCGGTTTTTCTTGGGGAGTAGTGCTCGCTGGCAGGTGAGCGGTATGGCGTCGGTCGTGGGGACGGCGGTGTCTGGCGGCGGAAATGGGGTGGTGCGGCCTCCTGACGTGGACGTGGAGGCGGAGCGGAGCGTCGGGCGGCAGCAGCGTAGCTCATGGCTTGCGGCTGTGGCGGTTGGGGGTGCAGATCGACTGCTGGATCTCTTCGCGAACGATGTCGGCGATCGAGTCCACTTGCGGCATTGATGAGGGTAACAGCTTGCGCAGTTCCTCCCGCACGATCGCTCGTATCGTTTCGCGCAGGTCGTCGGAGCCGAGAGCATGAACTCCTGGGCTGTCTTGCATCGTTCGGCGATCGTACTGGCGGGTTCGCATTTCCAGCGTCTTCTCGATCGCTGTTGCTTCCGACAAGAATTCCTGGACGGTCTTTGGTGGGTTCCGCATCATCCCGGCGAAGAGTTCTTGCTTGACTCCACGCATGAGAAAACGGACTTTCTTTTCCTCGGGCATGTCGGGGTCAGCGTGTCGGAAGAGTCGCGTCAATTCTTCAGCGAAGATGGCCACTCTTTCGTTCGGGAGTTGCACCCTCGTCTCCAGCAACGTCGCGGCTCTTTCCTTGCGGGCGATGCTCCTGAACGTGTCCAGGAATGTGCCGCGGAAAAGATCCCAGGTTTGAAGCGCAGACTCCCGATTCTCGAACCAGGTCCTTGCCGCGTCTTCCAGGTAAAAGTAGACGCGACGCAGCTTCTCTTCCGGGTCCCAGTGGTTTAGGGTGGCCACTCGGTCGTATGTCTCCAGCCAGGTCTCAGGGTCTTCGAACGATGATCCACGGAAAGTCGGTGGCTCCCTTGGCTGCTGCATTACGATCGCTGGCTGTGGCACAGCGGCAGTCATCGTTGCCGCAGTCGAGGTCATGGCCTTGGTCTTCCGAGTCTTGTCCGGTAGAGGACCGTACTCCGGACGTAGACCTTGCTGCCTACGGCTAACTCGCTGGTCGTGGTTGGTGTCGACGTCTCCCTCGCGAGTGGGGCTGGGTTCACGGCTTGACGGGGGTGTCCGGTACATGAACGAAGCAGCACCTTCCACCAGATGTCACGTGGGTGTGACGTCGACGAAGGCAGCAGGCGACGTGTCCAAGATGAAACTGTTTATTAGGCCGAACTTGTGGCCGGTAAACAGAAAGTAAGATTACAGCAAAACACGCTGGCACTGATAGCGGCGAGCAGAGCGTCGGCCGTCGATCAACTGGCAAGCGGTGAAGCACGTCGGCATTTATACGTGCGTCATAGAATATTCCAGTCTTATCACTCGTTGTCGCACAAGCTCTGGAATAAGCTCGAGTGTTCGCGTCTTGCGCGCAATCTTAACAAAACGATCTACAGTAATCGCGAAGCTTCTAGAACAGTCAGGCGCGGTTTGCGCTGAGCATTGCTGACAGACTTTGAGGGCGAAGAACCGAATAGAGCAAAGTGAAAATAAGAAACGCGCGTGGCAATATGCATGTGAAATGCCTCTGGAATTCCCCGAGTGGTTTTATATCTGCTCTTATAGAATACTCACCTCACAGTAGCACGGTTCACAGCAACATGGCCTGCTATGAGCGGAAAGGTGTTCGCTAACGTCCTTTCTCAACATACTTGCATAATTTCTCGTCATGTCATATATAGGCCCCACGGTGTGCTTAACGTTTCTTTTTTGACTTAGTAGTACCTGATGGACCACTGCGGCAGTACACAAAACGGAACGAGTTGCGTACTTTGCTTTGAATGATTGCACAGCACTACCCGTGATTCGGTAGCGTAGGCAGAACAATTTGGTCGAGGCTGTAAGACAACATGTAAACCATTCCTGTTCGCCACCTTTTACAGCAAAAGCTGTTATGAGATCACAACAAGGGCCGTTTTTGCGCCGTAGTTGTCCGTCGCCGCCGCCGCCGGTGTCCGTAACCACTATCGCACGAAATAAGAAAAAAACTAAATAAATAAAAATTCTTATGACAGAATGGGAATCGAACCCGGGTAACCTGCGTGACAGCCCAGCACTCTACCACTGAGCTACGCCGCTGCTTGAAACTGCCGTGCAAACTGACGCTATGCAGGCTTCATGTCGGGTAAGGAATCGCGTTAACCTGTGTTGTAAAGCATTTTAGAACGGTAAAGTAACAAGCAGGCGTCACACAATGCGGATTGCGTAACGAGTGGGTCGTTCAATGCTGCAACCCATTACAAAAGCCTCAGGCATAATTGTTCATTGTCGTCAGCCACAGCATCAACAAAGTGCACATAACGCGTTACAGGTGTGTAGCGGGTTCCACGCTTTTTCGAAGAATGACGAATAATGGCATAGTGGACGCTTCCCCCACTACACAAAATTTATGATAATTTATGGCGTTGTGGGTACCATGCAAGTGTGCTTGTAGTAGTTGCCTCAAGAGTGTTTAAAAAGGCTCTGAAAGGCCGTTCTTCCAGCTTTCGCTGTGACTGTGCTGCGTGTTCCGCGCAGGCCTGGCGGTTTTTTTTTTTGAAATTGTGGCTTACATTGTGCCATTAAGCAACCACATACTCCCTTTTATGACCTCCTTCATCAACCACACGACATTGTAGACTACAATACCAGAGTCGTGAGGGCCATTCTCGGCTGTATCTAGAACAGGCTTTGATAAAATCTACGAGTTATTCATACTCCAAGTCATGTCCAAGCATTCTCTTGGAAAAGTTTGTCATTACTACGTGCGGTCCTTTCCCATGAATCGGCAAGCCATGATGAAATTGGGAAGTATCGAGACTGGAGCATGGGACATGCAACAAGTCGCAGTGATTTCATTAATGTTGTTGAACCTTGTCTTGATTCGGCTGTCGAAGATATTAAATCGAGCAACGAGGGGGTTGAAGCGAACCATCTACCCGCGCGACATTACCATCTGGTCCACATGGGAAATGAATGGGCAGACTAAGAGCGGCATGGAAGAAGCAATTGGCACCACACAAGAGTACCTTCGTCCTTCGGGGCTTTCGCGCTCCCCGAGCAAATCGGAATTACTGTGTTGAAATAAACGCCGACGCGCTAATCCAAGGGATTGGAAAGTGCTGAACTAGAGAGCCATCCAACTATATGAAAGTAAAAGGGATGCCATTTCGAGGGTTGTTGTCATCAAATCCCTAGGCATGATGATAAAGCCTAACGGTGCGAACTGCCATACAACTAATTACCAAAGTACCCTTAAAAAAACGAAAGGGCTGTGCACCTTATACGCGCCCGAGGGAAATAATGAAAGAACTGTAATAAAAAATGCAACAAAACGTTGCATGACGTTCATCTGGCTGCATCATCCTCTGTCTCAGTTCCTGCCTCGAAACTAACTACCTTGCCACGCAGTATCCGCCTGGCTCCTCAGTCAAGATGAACCTAAAGCCCCCCAAGGGGACCGCACCACTGCAGGCAGCGCGCAGACAGTATACACTCATAGGAAACACGCGGTTTCGAACGACTCGGCCATTTCAGTGGCACGTCGCACGAGAAACAAAAACACAGCCCGAAGGGTGGCGCGAAACGAAAATGAGGCACAAACATGCTGCGGCAGTGCTCCATGTGGGTGCCTCATTTGTGTTCCTCCATGTGTGCGCTCTCGCTATATATGACAGGTCCCATTGCCAGGTCGCTGCTAAGATGGCTTCTTGAATGGCAAAGACGTGGCGGCACCTCACATTTCGCGTTCATATTTCTTTTCTCGAAAATCTGCGTGCTCTAAATGCATTTCGTCTACCGTTACTACTGGTCGTCGGCAGTCGAGCGTACTATCTCTGTGGATGAGCTCGAGAACGGAGTTGCAACATTGTGCGGTTGGTGGATAGCCCCATTTATATAGTCGTTGATGCCTGCAATATGGTGAGATTCGTTCTTCAGTTAGCCGCACAGTGATCTTGTGGTTATGGTGCTGGACTGCTGAGCCGCAGAAAGCGGGATGCGGAAAGTCGTTGCTGGCGCATGTTCGATGGATGCGATAATGCCGGAGGCGCGTGTGCTAATATTTAGCTGCCCGTTAAAGAACCACAGGTGGCCGAAATTTCGAGAGCCCTTCACTACGGTGTCTCTCATAATCATATATACGTTTTGGGCCGTTAAACCGCAAAAAAATATTAGTATCATCGTTCTTCAGTTGCTATTAAGTACGGTGCATTTTCTAGTATAGTATTTTTGAGGAAATGTACTAAGTAATCGATTCGTCCTGTTATTCTTGACAGTTAAGAAATTCCTGCATTGTCATTTTTATTTGAAGCAGCGGGAAATTGATAGCTTCCTCAAGTGTCCAGTTTCAAGTAGTTTTCCGTAACTCGCTTGCCATTCGCGCGCAAGACCTCGTCACGTGATTCGTACGGTCTTTGTTATCTTAGTGTAAACCTCGGATTGAACTGAGCCGTCGTACAGTGGAATCGCAGCTGGCGTGTGTTTGGTTGAATGAAGGCGTATACGCGGCGAGATCGACGCATAGGAGGCAGCATCGTCGCGGCGGTACACTGTTAAAAATCTGGACCCCTGTTTACTTAAAAAGCTGAAGGTAAAAAGGTGCCGATCACTTTTCCTTTTCCGAAATTATAACAATTTCCTTAAACGGAGTCTCTTTAGGGATGTTGTGCGTAATGTCTTTTAGAAACGTTGTACGTAATGCCTCTGTAGGAATGTCATGCGTATTGTCTCCTAGAAATGTTGTACGCAATGTCATCTTAGGAATGGCGCACGTAATGTCTCCTAGAAATGTTATACGTAATGACACCTTAGGAATGTGTTACGTAATACGGAAAGCCGAGGTAGTTGGCAATGCATTGTAAAATAGCGCAAGAACACGGACACTAGCGCGATGACGACACATGCACTATTGTCGCGCCTGTGTTGTCGTCTCGCTTCTGTCCGCGTGTTTTAAGTGCGAATGCACTTAAGCGACCCCGAAAACTCCGCCGGCATCCGCGCTCCTCCTCCTCTCCCCTAGCAACGGCGCGAGGAGCGGAGAGGAGCGTCTGTAGCAACGGCGCAGCGACGTCACGCGCCCCACGTGACTGCGCGCGCTCCGCCCTCCGCTCCGCGGCTGCGCGCGCCCCGCGCCGGCTCCGCACCGCACTCCGCGCCGTGACGTCACGGCGCGTTGTGCAGCTGGCGCCTCCGCGCCGCGGCTGCGCGCGCCGCGCCGGCTCCTCGCACCCTCTCCGCGCCGTGACGTCACGGCGCCATGCAGCTGGTGTGCCTCTCCCCCCCCGTTAGGTTTGCACTCACCCTCGGCCGCCGCCTCTCCCCTCGCCCTGTTCCTTCTTCGAACCACAACCACCATACATAAATGGAGTGAAGCGCGCGCGAAATGCATTCGCATTTCCTCACGATTTCCTTCGGGGAGGTGGGGGGCATTTTTTGTGTTATTCTACACTGTGTTTTTAAAATGTTGTATATAACGTCTCCTTAGCATTTTGTATGTAATGAGGAATATAGTATGCGCCAAATAGTGCATTTTATTGCTTTACAGTGACAAATGTGCACCCCTTGACACTACACTGTACCTAAAAAGTAGTAATAATGGGTGCTGCATGGGGAAAGAAGTTACGGTGCTTTATATGCAGTTACCGCTTGGTTATGTACTGATGCCAGCGGCAGCTGCTACTTGCAGTGAAGTTGTTAGAAAGAGGATAAACACATTATGCAGTGATGGTGACTAAAATTTTCACTGGGTGTTTAACACAACATTCATGAGGAAGGACATGCGTGTACACATTGCCTGCGTTAAAACGTATCTGAGGCTTCAAGTGCCGTTATATTTGGTCAGATATTTTCACTGAAGTTTTCTGGCACTGCATACAAAAAATTGTATGTGGTTTGGCTTCATGAAGTCGTGGGTCTGACAAAACATCAGGATGAAACTTTGGTGACAACATTGTTGGATGTCAATTACAAAGAGTCTGGCATTTCGAAGAAGATATATTGCTGTTCAGCTAAATAAATGAATTGGCAGACCAAATATCAAAACGCTTCAACAAAGGTAATATGTAAAGTTGAGAATTTGACGAAATCTTGTCTTGTCGAGATGTGATGGCAATGTAGAAAGAAAAATATGGGCACCAACCAAAGAGTTGTCGAAAATAAAATGACATTTTGGGTGAACAAGCCTTCCGTGTGGAAGCCGAAACGTCAGTTTTTTTTTGACAACACCTTTTTGGTTGGCACCCATTATTTCTCTTTCTAGTCTACCAGGGGCATTCATGTCTTTTCACAACTGTTGTGCTAAACGTCCAGTGGAAATTTTCATCGCCATCGCTGCGTGATGTCTCACAACTTTTTCGCAGCAAGGTGGAAGCTTCCGCTGGCATGACAATAACCATTGTGGTAGCCGCATGTAAAGCACCAGAAGCTTCTTCACCACACACCTATTAAGGCGAAAGCCTTTAACGTCTAATGCTCACGTCCGTCCGGTGTCCGTCCGTCCGGTGTCCGTCCGTCCGTCTGTCCGTCCATCCGTCCGGTGTCTGTCCGTCCGTCCGTCCGTCCGTCCGTCCGGTGTCTGTCCGTCCGTCCGGTGTCCCTCCGTTCGTCCGTCCGTCTGTCCGTCCGTCCGGTGTCCGTCCGTCCGGTGTCCCTCCGTTCGTCCGTCCGTCTGTCCGTCCGGTGTCCGTCCGTCTGTCTGTCCGTCCGTCCGTCCGTCCGTCCGTCCGTCTGTCCGTCCGTCCGTCCGTCTGTCTGTCTGTCTGTCTGTCCGTCCGTCCGTCGTCCGTCCGTCTGCCTCGCGTCTCGCTGCGATTCGCGGTAAAAAATTAAAAAAGAAAACGCACACACATTCGGTTTGTGTGTTATCCCACTCAGATTGTAAAAGATAAAGACATGGCATAGTCAGAGGAATGGCCACACGCTTTCGCCGAACACACTTTGGAATGTACAAAGTGTCCTTCAATTTTACATGCGAAGCATTTCTTTGCGTACTGTAAGCACTTTTGCGTTTCTATCTACGTATCTATCTATCTATATAGCCGCCTGGGTTTGGGTGCTCTCGTGCTCACCTCCTTAACATGGGGTAGACCAAAATTTGTATGCGAGGGTAAGAAATATTTACGAATATGTCTGGCTGGTCATGATATGAATAGCGTGAATATCCTGTCACGTATGTCGTCAAACCCTTTCCTGCGGACACGTGTGGTATATACCCGATATCACGCGCCGCGGTAAGCGGGTATGCGCCACAGGTGTTTGACAATTTATATCTACCTAGCAACGGCGAGGACAGACATCGGTACTTTAAAGGCGAGAGCGTTAAGAAAAACTGACGTAGGCAGCGTTGACCCGACGAATGCAAATAATAAATATCAGGGTCCCAGCAGGAATCGAACCCTAGCAATCTGCGTGGCAATCAAGTATTCTACCACAGAGCCACGGCAGGTCTCGGAACTGCTTCAGAAAAACACCCTACCCTATGCAAGCGTAATGTTGGTGAAACATCAATTGTGGTTGCAGTGCTGGCTACCTAATTTTATAAACGTTACATATATACTACTCCTATGAGGCAGGCGCCATGGCGGGTTAACGTCGAATGTACACTTAAGCGCCATCGACTGTAGTTGGTCCACGAAGCACTATCCAGGGCTACCATCCTCGTAAGCACAAGTGCTACATATCAGCTTACCGCTTCTGGTGTTGGTAATACCCATGTTTCTGTTGGCATCGTTACGCAACTGCAAACAACTGGTTATATGAAAGATATGCGACGGTTCAGCATATGTCAGTGCGTACAACATTTGTACATATCTTTGAACGTCATTTCGTAACGTTTCGCTCAATAAAAAAATTACAACCCAGTCACCTTGCCACCGCATGCTTCGCATAACATCGATTCCGAAGGTGCTTGGGATCTTCCATTTTTTTTATTACAGCTCTTTGTGTACAGTGTGGTGTCAAGTTCAGCACAATGGTGACTGTAAAGCAACAAAATGAACTATTTGGCACACATATTTTTCAGCAAAGGTTGTAGCATTCACTGCGCTTCCTACAAAGTGTGAAACAGTATATAGGTGTGGTGGGAAGCAAGTATACATAATACTTCTTGCCAAGTAAACAGTTAACATCCAGCTGCTCTGAAACCACAAAGATGAGGTTTATTCTACCAAACTGTACCAATAAACTGTTCGCACCATGGCTCATCTGAAAAGTGAAGAAACAAAAAAAAGATCAAAAGATTTGGACCAAAAAAAGAAGGCAATCTGTGCCAAAATTGAATTTTGCATCTACCTTGCAAAAACAAATGAGCCACACAGCAGTAGGTTTTAAATTTTGAATCATCCGCAGCATGCCCTAACTCATAAAAGGAAAGGGCCCCAAAACCCCTGCACGAGTGAAATGTGATATCCACATAAATAAAGTCCAAATAACTTCTGTGCAGGTGACCTTAAAGAGACACCAAGGGGAGACATTAGGTTCAGCTGAAATGCTAGATTATGATATTGAGATCAGACATACGTAACTGCTCAAGCAAAAGTGACCTTGAAAGCGATAAAGCAGCGTAAAAGTGAAAATAAGATTTTGCACACTAAATGATGGCCACGTGCAATGGCCATGAACAGATTCGAACAGAGACTGGCTGAGAAGAGGTGTTAGTTATTATCAAAAGTGCCAAATTAAAAGAGCTAAAGAGAAGATAAAAACACGTTCTGTGACATTTAGCCTTTGTGCACAAGACAAGGCGCATGCAACATGAAATAAGCAAATCAAAACGCAAGCAATGAGCCATCGCTAATGTGCACATGTGAAAAAAAAATATTTCTGCTCCCACATCACGCAAAGGAGTTGCGGGTGGACAGAGTTGCGAATCGGCCTTCACTGATGCTTTCACAAGTCAACTCAAAATGCACAATGAGAGAGTGTCATAGACGGCATCAACAGCTCAAGGCATTCGCTCAAAGGCAGGCCGTCAATGCTACCAAACTTTCTCTTGCAGCATACTGTGTCGCACATTATTAAACATAACACATTCAATTTGGAGTTCATAAACCATGCACGCCCCTGCTGGTCAAGGCTCGAGAAACTCAATGCCTGACAATGGAATCAATGTTGCAGAGGCTCCTGTTTTTATGAATGGGGACTTGGCTTTGCTCTCCACTGACTTATTCTATGTACTGTTGCAGTATGCAGTAAAGCTAGCTACACAGCCTCCCAGGAGCATTTTGCATACCGTGACACTCATGTTGACATGCTGTCTAGCTTCCGAAGCAACAGTTTCATTTTCGTTTTCAGAGTCAGGTATAACTAGTATAGAACCAAGCACTAAATCAAAACGGCCACTAACAAAATAAACTACATGACCTACTTGTTCTCGGTCATGACTTTTTTTCTGTTCATCGCAACCTTGAGTTCGGTTGCTCAGTAATGCAGCCGACGTGACAAAACACCCAGCAACTCAACGAGACTGAGGCAGCCTCTTTCATCATGTAAAGCATGCTGTTGCGGTAATGAGAGAAATTTAAGGAAGAGTGATTTCTTCAACTTGAGCGTTTTTCTCAGCTGATACTGTCTACCCTCTTGTATACTGTGTGATTATATAGACACAGCAAATAGCACCATGTATGTGCTTTGCTGTTCATGTCAATACATAACCTGCAGCCAGATGACATACAGTCTTACACAGAGATATGCGAGTGTGCGGCTGACGCTCATTGACAGCTGACTGGAACGCACAGTTATAACCAGGAATGGTCCGGATGCCAACGCATGCCACACCACCGCCTCCAGCTGGTACAACTGTCTCTAGCTTCCATTCATGGGGCGCCTTATGTTCCCTTTCGCAAAGAACCCACTCCTACGTATGACCAAAGACGGGTGGCACTGGTGCCTCTTGCTTAGAGAAAGATATATGATGACAGATGCAAGTTTAAATGAATTAAGAATGGGGAATGTGAATTCGGTAACACAATTCTGCAAATATCATTGGCATATCTGAAAACTGCTTCGATTTATCATTAAGGTTGTCTTGTTCTGTGTAAAAACAAGTGCTTCAACATTCCTTCCATCACCTTTTTTATGGTGGATCTCCTCAGACTGAACATTTAAGACTTATTTAACTCATATATTCAGCACACCCTGATTGAACATCACGTCCTACACATACAACAAAAATATAGGAAGAATTACAAGCTCATGACAAGTAAAACCAGCAATCCAAAGCAAATGAACAGTTCTTATAAGGTAAGTTTTAATATTACAATTCTTGTTTTCATGAGAAAAATAATTATTGAAGTTTCCCCATTGACGACAATGAGGAACTTAAACCAGGAAGCTGCGGTATGACCAAATGGGAAGATAGCTGTCAATGGGAACCTTCAAGAATTATTTTCTTCCTTAAAACAAAAAATTGTGATGATAAAACTTGCCATATAAGAACTGTTTGCTTTCGATTGAGGTACAAAGCTGATTTTTAGATGTGAAGCATCTTATGGCGAAGCTTAATCCGGTGGGGGTGGTGGTGTGCCGCGTGCCCACCCTTACTGCGCATGCGCAAACAGTTAAAAAAATAAAAAACCTCCTCTCCCCCTCTCTCTCCTCTAGGCATCCCTCCCCGCGGCAACCACACCCACACTGCGCATGCGCCTCCCTTCCTCTCTCCCCTCTTACACTCCCCCCCCCTCTCTCCATCCCTGCCCGCGGCGTCTAACTCCCCCTGCGCATGCGCGTCCCCCCCCTCTCTCCCCTCTTACACTCCCCCCCCTCTCTCCATCCCTGCCCGCGGCGTCTAACTCCCCCTGCGCATGCGCGTCCCCCCTCTCTCTCCTCTCCTACGCTCCCCCCCCCTCTCTCCTCTACGCATCCCTGCCCACGGCGTTCACACTCCCCACTGCGCATGCGTGTCACCCCTCCTCTCCTACGCTCCCCCCTCTCTCGCCTCGCGACGCCGACGCAGGCAGCGTCTGCTAGCGAGTTTCTTGGTTGAAAAAACCGACTGCTCGCGCTGCACAACCGTTCACTGGCCATCCCGTATATATAGCAATGGATCTTGACCTCCAAGGTGGTGCCAGGTGGGAGATTTCTCCTGTGCGTTGTTGAACAATAAAAATTCGCAGCGTGCGCGTTAACTAAAAGCGCACTGCGGGTCTCTGTGTCCACTCGGAGTCTTCTGTCTCTCATTGCCCATTAGCACCGATTGGCATGTTCTAGTAGGAAAAACTGCTCCATCACTGCCTGCCTTGCGCCTCCCCAGTTTTCTCTCCTGCGCAACGCTGCGATGAGCGCCAGCGTCAACGCCGCCGCCAGTGTAAGCGTTAGCGCCCGCTGCTTCACATCTACACATGGTTCCCTTTAGCGGGAGATGGTGTAATTTTTTCATTGGAGCACCACGTGGTGCGAATTGCGTGACAATGTAGACAAAAATGGCGATTTTTGGTAATTCGTGATTTTTCTCGTAATGTTAAGAAACTTGAGGGGTCTGATCGTAATTTTTGCACAAAATACACCTTCCGTACACTAAGTATTCATGGCTCAGTTATTCATACGAGGCTCAATTTTGCAATAGGAAAAATTGAAACATAGAACATTTTGGCTAAGTTCTTGCAGGCGTACATGGCAGAAATATTGCGCTAATATTACTGAGCTTCAAACAACTTACACAAACGGCTTTGCTTAATAAGTAAACCAAGTTTGGTGTAGAAACAAACTCTTAGAATAAATTTCCTGACAAACAACACCAAGATGACATTCTGGGAAATTCGGAAGGGACCCACGTGACCAAAATTTTTTTCTCTCCTTAATACTGTAGCAATTCACTGTTTTCAACGCAGCAAATCAGCACAATTTTTTTTCGAATATATTTGAGATGGTCGCCAGAATGGCTGGGACGTTTGGCGTGGAATGACCCCTCTGCCTATAAGTTTCATTCCGAGAACAACGCACATCAGCTATAAGTAGAGCTGTGCGCTGCCGCGCCGCACCGCCGCCGCCGCTTGTTTTTCCCCACGCCGCTCGCGCCACCGCCGCTGGACAATAATTGCGGCGCGCCGCCGTTAGTCTGTTGTTTAAACCCGAGCGAGGAATATGCACACGAAATAGACGACTTCACCGGGGGAGCTTTTCTCCGTGTAATGGACTCTCCATATCAGCCGCCGCTGTTTAGTGGGAGCCCGTTTAGCAGCACGCCCTCTGTTTTAAATGCGAATGCATTTCTTAGTGGGGCTATGTCAGGCATCCGGCGTTGTCCGCGCGCCGGCAGGTGTTATCTCTCCGCTCTCACTCCCTCTCCCATAGCAATAGCTGCGGGCGCGCGCGCTTATCCTCGCCCCTAGCAACCGGAGCATGTGGTGCGAGAGAGTGTAGGAGAGGGTAGGTGCAGTGCTTCGCCGCTCCTTCTCTCGCCATTCGCTCTCTCTCCTCCCTGCGCCCCACTCTCCCGTCCACTCGCGCCTCACTCTCGACCGTTCGCTGGCTGGGCGCATCTCATGGCGGTGGCAGAAGTCGGTGAGGGCGAAATCTCTCGGCGCAAGAAATGCATTCGCATTTCGTCACGATTCCCTTCGGGGAGGTGGGGGCATTTTTTTGGTTCTTCCTCTTCAACGTCAGTTTGTGCGTCACGAAGTTTTCGCAACACTCGACTTAGAGGAACAGAATGCGCTTCAACCATAGAGGGGAAAGAATAAAAAAATAGGAGAGAGCAAGCACGCCTAGCAACTATAAGACAACCACCTCTGAAGCCGCTGTCTTCTCGGGCTCGTGTCACAATTTCCATCATAATGTTGTTTGTTTTCTTTTTTAGGTGAGCTCATGAAAAAAAGTCACAGTTTCACCACAAAGGTGAAGCAATGAATG
This sequence comes from Rhipicephalus appendiculatus, assembly GCA_030522465.1. Taxonomy (NCBI): domain Eukaryota; kingdom Metazoa; phylum Arthropoda; class Arachnida; order Ixodida; family Ixodidae; genus Rhipicephalus; species Rhipicephalus appendiculatus. The sequence continues at coordinate 59,679 of JALIZH010001889.1, read as the reverse complement.
CGATAGCAACAAATTGTAATGTTATACGAAGTGAGGCTGGTAGCTAAATCTTTGGATCCGATCTCACGCAACTCTAGAAAACGCTGGTTTAAGAGAATACGGCCGCTCCAGGACACTCTTCACACCACATTATCTTCGCGCTGAGAGCGCAGCACGTAGAAGGGTACACCGGCCGCCCGCTGTCGGCTGCCGAGTTAGGGAGATAACACGCGCGCCAGCGACGACTGCGCTCGTAAAATCGAAGGTCGCTCGAGGGAACCCCCCCCCCCCTCGCGTCTTTTCACGCTCGCGAACGACGGGCGGGGCCGGTCGGTCGAACAGTTGGGGGGGGATCTTATCGCATGCGCCTCGGAGTGACGGAGATGGGCCGGCTCGTTTGAGCTTTGCTTCAGCCGCGTTCATTGTTCCCGCTCGCGTGCTATTACCCGCTGGTAGAACGTACGATGAGCAGGGGAGCTCTTATCGATTTGGACTTCATACGCGACATGACGGCGATGGCAGCGACGACGGCAAAAACCCGTCGAGACTGTCCATATAATTGCTATCGCAATAAAGAAAAAACGAAAATTCACGAGCGTGTGCGCCTGGCGTCCACAAACCAACCTCTTCCGACGCCACTCCTCCATCGTGCTCCATGTTCTGGTCACAGTTCCCAGCATCCTCCTGTTTCATTTTTTTATGGCTGGGTGCTTATTTTCGATGTGTACCCCTAGTGGCCTGTCCATTTCGTCCGCAGCTGATTGGCTGCAGTGCGACCAGCTGGCCCTCTGTTTCCGGTTCTTCTGCAACATCATTTTATGGTCACTAAGCTTTCCAACTCTCAACACTGCGAGGAACGGAATGCGCCTCAACGCAACGAACGCAGCGCGCAGACATCCGCTTTTGGGCGTACATCTCGGTGGCCGCGCATAAATTCTGGTCGCGTAAGCCATCGAATTAGGTTTAATGCAGCCGCCCGTCTAACGTACCTGTGAAGGTCCGTACACATTCCCTGCATCGCTCTCGAACATCTGGGCACACATTCATGTGCAAGTTCAGAATTTACAAGTTCCTTGTTTCTGTATGTTTCGTCCCCTTTCTTCTTACGCCGGGCAATGTGCTGGCGGGTTCGGTGCATCGATGTGGTCAAAAGCAAACATTCCTGGCTCACCACTTTTTCGAGTAACTGAATTCGCTGTGCCCACTGTAGACATCTTCTTTAGATGGACACATCGAGAATAGCTCCCCCGGAGGTTGTCGGATCTTTCTCTCTTCCAGAAGTCTCAAGAGTATTGCCTGACCTCAACGCTGCGGCCTCCTCCAGCCTTATGGGTCGACGACCAAACTCGTTGGACTGCATATTCGTGGAGTCCTGGTCCTACTACATTGTGCATAGATAAACAAAATAGATAACTAATATACTATATAAATGGGTTAAGGCACTTCTTCCTTACATTTTGACTCCACTAAGTCGATAAATGAATAGAGCAGTAAAGACAATGAAAAAGTGAGTTTCACCGCAAGGGTGAAGCAATGAGTGCGATAGCAACAAATTGTAATGCTATACGAAGTGAGGCTGGCAGCTAACTGTTTTGGATCCGATCTCACGCAACTCTACAAAACGCTGGTTTAAGAGAATACGGCCGCTCCAGGGACACTCTGCCCATTCTCTTCGAGTTGAGAGCACAGCCCGTAGAAGGGTACACCAGCCACCCGCTGTCGGCTGCCGAGATAGCCAGATAACGATGACCGCGCTCGTAAACTCAAAGGTCGCTTGAGAGACACCCCCCCCCCTCCCACCCCCCATCGCGTCTTTTTACGCTCGCGAAAGACGGGCGGGGCGCTTCCTCTCTGCTTGAGCATTCGACGACCGGTCTAAAAGGCGGAGGCATCTTATCGATGCGCTTCGGAACGACGGACATGGGCCGGCTCGTTTGATCTTCTCTTCAGCCGTGTTCATTGTCCGCGGTCGCGCGCTATTACCCGCAAGTAGAACGTACGATGCGCTGGGAGATCTTCTGAATTTGGACTTGATTCGCGACATGACGGCGACGGCCACGGCAAAAACCCGTCGAAACTGTCCATATAATTGTTATCGCAATAAAACTTAGAATAACCGATCGCTGAGCTAGTTGGTAGGTGTTTATGTCAAAACGACCGGACGCAAAAACACAGAGACAAGGGTGAAATCAAGGGAGTGACCAGTTATCTTTCACGTAGACCATCACGCGCAACTGACTGATAGATATCGCCTATTGCCTGGGAATGCATAGAGAAGTATTTTAAGTGCGGAGCACTTAAGGGGGCCCTGCAACACTTTTTAAGCATGGTCAGAAAACGCTGCCGGTCTGTAGTCGATACTCCCGAGAACACGGGAGCCAAATATTATAGCGCAGCACGCGGCCTGGAATTTACAATAAATTCTCTAAATCAGATAAAAATTGCTTTCTCTTCTCTCAACATGACGCTACAAGCTCAAAAATCACTGCGTCACAGGCGAAGTATCGGCCATTGGCTGATTTGAGCATGACGCGCTCGGTTGTTACTGGGGCTGCCGCGGTAGGCCGCGACTTGTCCTGCGCGTGCGCGCTCGATGGCACTGAAAAGCCGCGCATTGGAAGAAAAAAAAAGCTAAAGTGCTCAAGGTCACGAGGTGCGCATGACGTATTTTCTTCCACGGTGCCATTCCTCTCTACTTAGTTTCCAGCGCTTTCGTCGGGACGAGAGAACAGAGAATGCAATTGCAGCGTGCAACAAATCTTTGTAACTCCTCTCACACTGGATGGGTTCTAAAAATTTTTTGTGGCGCTGAATTCGTGAGGCAATAAGCTCCTTTAGTGAATTCATTCCATGGCTACTCGGAAAAGTGCTGCAGGGGCCCCTTTAAGGGGCCGGGGCTGTCGTATGCTGTCATGATATGCTGTCGAAGCTTAGCGTAACGGAGGCAAAACCACGTGTAGCATAGTCATCTGTAGCATATGGAGCGCGCGCTCGCGACAAAGAGAAGTCTTCTTCCTCTTGTTCTGCGAGCGCCTTGATGATGATATTAAATGCGGAGCAGTTTAGGGACCCGGGCTGTCGAATGCTGTCGTCGCTTGGCGCAACACAGGCAAAACCGCGTGTAAAAATAGAAAAAAAAGAGGAAGCAAGGAAAAAATAGAAAGAGGAAGAACGAGAAAGAAATAGATCAAGAGAGAGGAAGAAATCCATAGAAATAGAGAAAAAAAACAATAAATGGAAACAGATAAAAGAAAGAAAGAGAAAACCGAAAAGAAACAAAGAACACTGGCCAGCTCCGTACTTCCTTCACGTTTGGCACCACTTTAGAGCGAAGCTGCGTTAATATTTTGTTATTGTCGTCTACCTTCTTTTGCGCTACTGTAATATTTTACAGTTAGCAGCGTTTGCGGTGTTTTGAATACTCTCTTGTGTCTGTGTTTCCACGCCCTGTCTTTTTAAGGGCCCCAAAACAGCCTCTGAAGATACAAAACCGAGCGTGTTATTCTTTCTTGGCGTTCGTCGTGACGCCAGAACGGTAATTCACGCGAAATGATTAGGGCACATACTCTCTATTGGTCCATATATGAGAAATATCAGTTGTGATATATCTGCCACCCTGCTTTGCCGTGCATTCGAGCACCCCTTCTTCCTCACGTCGCATGATTATTGTGCGTGATGAACTGATTTCGCTCCATTTTGTGAGTTCCTGATTGCGCAAGCGGAAATCAAATTGAAGAACACTTTGTACATTCCAAAGTGTGTTCAGCGAAAGCGTGTGGCTATTCCACTGACTATGCCATGTCTTTTATCTTTTACACTCTCAGTGGGATAACACACAAACCGAATGTGTGTGCGTTTTCTTTTTAAATTTTTTACCGCGAATCGCAGCGAGACGCGAGGCAGACGGACAGACGGACGGACAGACGGACGGACGGACGGACGGACGGACGGACGGACGGACGGACGGACGGACGGACGGACGGACGGACGGGCGGGCGGGCGGACGGGCGGACGGACGGATGAACGGACGGACAGACGGACGGACGGACACCGGACGGACGGACAGACGGACGGACACCGGAGGGACACCGGACGGACGTGAGCATGAGACATTAAAGGCTTTCGCCTTAAAACAGAGCGTAGCCGACAAACTCGAAGTCCTGATAGCCTCAACGCTCAGGGCTCACATTCCCATACACGAGCGTTTTGGTGTTTCGCCTGATCGAATGAAAAAGTGTTAGCTGCACCCTTACTTCGTTATAACTTATAACATTAAGACATGTTGCTATCCCATTAACTGCATCGTCCTTTCGGGGAAACCATTTTTTTTTTTGAAAATTCAAGGGACAATGTTCTACCCCCACAAACTCTCGGATCCTGAATCTAACCCCTCCCCTCTCGCGCCGCGCCGCCGCCGATCCGATGAACCCCGCGCCGTTGACGCGCCGCCGCCGGAGGTGGAAACACCGGCGCGCAGCCGCCGGCGATTATGGGAGCGGCGCACAGGTCTAGCTATAAGTGAGCTATGTTTCCAATTTGTTGTCTAGAGGTTTCTGTAATGAATCTAGGAAAAAATGACTCTTATCTCTAAACGGTGCACAGCCACATACTATTAAAGGGTGTGTTCAGAGAAGATCTTCGGTGCATGTCCGCCGACCCCCTTTAATTTCGCAAAAAAAAATAATTTTTTTTCCGAGTCCCCTGGACCACAAAACCACTTTTGGTTTCGCGAAAAAAAATTTCACCTTCTTTAAAAAAATTCACAAGTCTGCACTGAGCCGCCACATTTAAAATTTCGCGAAAATTGGATTTCGATGAGACTCTACAAAAACACTATTGCAGCTGTAGGTCTGAAAACTTTTCTCCACATACTGCGCATAGTTTGCGTTGACAGCAAATTATTACTTTGCAGTTTTGATGTTGTTCTCTTAAGAAAAAAAATCGCGAATTCTGCACAAAGCTCAATATTGCTCAAATTTAAGATTTTTTTTCTCCGCGAGTATAAGCGCCAGACTTCCCAAAGTTTCCGAAAGCATTGCCATATGTTTTATAAACAATTGTGCTGAACGAAATAATTGAGAGTGGCTTCAACCGTTAACCAGAAATGTTCAACTGAGGACATGTCTCTCAAAATGCAATATTATGAAGATGATTTAAAAAAAAGGCACCATCTTCGATTTTTTTAAACTCCTCAGAATTCAAGCCAAGAACGTGTTCTATCTTAATCTCTAAAAACATGTTGCATTATATTTGTGAGGTCGGAGCTATGAAGCACGAAATGTGGCCAAATTGACGTATACTGAGTACACACAACATTGAGCGAGCATGAAGCAATAGTTGCCATTATCGTTATTTTTCGGTCATGAATGTCTTCTGTGGATTGATGGATTGTCAGAAATAAAACAGGAACAGTTGGTTTTGAAGAGGAAATTATTACTACATTTTTTTTACGCAAATCACAAAAACTTGCACACGGGTCCCAGCCACTGAGCATGCCGCGATAATGAGTCCCACCCTTTGCAGGAATCGCTTTCAAAATCTTTCGCGCATGTGAGCCTGCGTACGCCTCATAAAGGAGGTGGCTGGAGATGATTAACCGCTGGATATTTATCGCTTCCCATGGTACGTCGCTAATTTGATAACGCAGACGGTGCGTGTCAGCACAAGCGGCGCTTCTGCAGCCCACTCCCTAAAAAAAGAAAGAACATAAACAAGAAATAGCTCAACTCGCTTAAGAAAGGTCGAAGTAATAAGTGAACGTCGGCTTTCACTTACGTTCGTTGTCGACGACCCGGCAGTCCTCTGCTGGTCAACGAACGTGAGTACGCGTGCGCGTATGGCACTCCCCTGATATTGATGGCCACGTTGTGGAGGTCAGAGCGAGCGTTTTGCGCTGACTGCGGAAAAAGGCATACGAAGAAGATTGCCTACCAGCGAAACTTTCGATGCGTGAAAGATTTGAATTTCGCCTTACTAAGGAAGCGCATGCGAGAAAAAGCCTCATCCACCAGACAAACCAACATTTTGTGCCAGAACTGTTTCAACCGTTTCAAACAGATCGCCTAGAGTCTCCAGATGCATCTCAGTCTGTCGAAAATTTTGTTCCTGACCAAATTGCTGTCGAAGAGCTGAACGTACTCGTTAAGACAACCGACGTGACACCCCTGTAAATTCCGGCTAAAGTGAAAGCACGCCAAGTGTAAGAAAGTGGAGATCGAGGGCGCTGTCTCCAGGACAATTTCTGCTCTCCTTACAGTAGCGTACGGCACTATAGAGGAACCTAGTCCTTCAGCAGAAACCTGCAACATGTGTCGTGAGAGGCGGCGCAACCTAAAGCACAAGTTCGATACCTGCGAATCATACCATGAACGCTGCCTCCTACTGACATTGCTGCCTGTGAAACTTTCTCATCGACAGATTCAAGAAATGATTCCGTCCGCAACTTTGCACCTCATTCGCAAATCCAGAAAATACAGAGACGCCCGTGGGGTGTGGTCAAATCCGGACCTCTACACCAGATCGAAGCTGAAGCCAGAAAACATACAGGCAGCATGAAATACTATAGTGACGATGAGCTCCTCCACCAACAAAGCCCAAACAAGAAAGATTTCATCCCAATTAGTTCTGAGGGACAACAAGAGCATGTTTAAAACGGCTGATGACAAGGTCCATTCCGGAAACATTTCGTCTACTTAAAGCGGCTCACCCTGACACAGGGATCGAGCTCACGAAGTTCTCCTCCTTCAGGCCGAAATGGGTTGTGTGCCAAGGTCGCTTCACAAGGAGCAAGAAACACACAACTGCTTCAGTGACGTTTGTGACTGTCTTCTAGCTTGTCTGATTATGACTTGTGACTCTGACTCCCTGTGTATACAATAGGGGTAAAAAATTGAAGGACACTTTGTACATTCCAAAGTGTGTTCGGCGAAAGCGTGTGGCCATTCCACTGACTATGCCATGTCTTTTATCTTTTACATTCTCAGTGGGATAACACACAAACCGAATGTGTGTGCGTTTTCTTTTTTTAATTTTTTTTACCGCGAATCGCAGCGAGACGCGAGGCAGACGGACAGACGGACGGAAGGACTGACAGATGGACAGACAGACAGACAGACAGACAGACAGACAGACAGACAGACAGACGGACGGACGGACAGACGGACGGACAGAGGGACGGACGGACGGACGGACACCGGACGGAGGGACGGACAGACGGACGGACGGACACCGGACGGACGGACGGACGGACACCGGACGGACGCACACCGGACGGACGCCGGACGGACACCGGACGGACGTGAGCATGAGACAATAAAGGCTTTCGCCTTAATAAACAGTTCCTTCCTAGAGCTCGACTTTACTACATTTCTAGAAATCTTGCGGTTAGTCCTTACCCCACGACCAAAACTGCGACGCGTGAACGCACGCAAATGAACAAATTTGCACTTTAAGGCAACTCTTTGGTTTTATCTGTCAAGCTGTTGTCCCTCGAGCACAACAGAAAAAAATTCAGGACCTAAAAATAACGATAATGGCAACTATTGCTCCATGCTCGCTTAATGTTGTGGTTACTCGGTGTACGTCAATTTGGCCACATTTCGTGCTTCATAGCTCCGACCTCACAAATATAATGCAACATGGTTTTAAAGATTAAGTTAGAACACGTGCTTGGCTTTATTCTGAGGAGTCTTAAAAATCGAAGATGGTGTTTTTTTTTAAATGATCTTCAAAATATTGCATTTTGAGAGACATGTCCTCAGTTAACATTTCTGGTTAACGTTTGAAGCCACTCTCAGTTATTTAGTTCAACACACTTGTTTATAAAACATATCGCGATGTTTTCATAAACTTTGGGAAGTCTGGCGCTTATACTCGCGGAGAAAAAAATCTAAAATTTGAGCATTATTGCGCTTTGTGCGCAATACGCGATTTTTTTCTTAGGAGAATAACATCAGAACTGCAAAGTAATAATTTGCTGTCAATGCAAACTTTCCGTAGTATGTGGAGAAAATTTTTCAGACCTACAGCTACAGTAGTGTTTTTGTAGCGTCTCATCGAAACCCCATTTTCGCGAAATTCTAAAGAGGCGGTGGCGGCTCAGTGGAGACTTGTGAATTTTTTTAAAGAAGGTGAATTTTTTTTTCGACAAACCAAAAGTCGTTTTGTGGTCCTGGGGACTCGGAAAAAATATATTTTTTTCGGCGAAATTAAAGGGGGTCGGCGGACATGCACCGACGTTCTTATCTGAACACACTCTAAAAAGAAATTACACCATCTCCCGTAAAGGGAACCATGTAGATGTGAAGCAGCGGGCGCTAACGCTTACATTGGCGGTGGCGTTGACGCTGGTGCTCATCGCAGCGTTGCTCAGGAGAGAAAACTGGGGAGGCGCAAAGCACGCAGTGATGGAGCGGTGTTTCCTATTGGAACATGCCAATCGCTGCTAATGGGCAATGAGAGACAGAAGACTCCGACTGGACACAGCGACCCGCAGTCCGCTTTTAGTTAACGCGCACGCTGCGAATTTTTATTGTTCAACAACGCATAGGAGAAATCTCCCACCGGCACCACATTGCAGGTCACGATCCATTGCCATATATACGGGGTGGCCAGTCAAGGGTTGTGCAGCGCGAGCAGTCGGTTTTTTCAACCAAGAAACTCGCTAGCAGACGCTGCCTGCGTCGGCGTCGCGAGGCGAGAGAGGGGGGAGTGTAGGAGAGGAGAGAGAGGGGGGGACGCGCATTCGCAGTGGGAGTGTGGATGCCGCGGGCAGGGATGCCTAGAGGAGAGAGGGGGGAGCGTAGGAGAGGAGAGAGAGGGGGGGACGCGCATGCGCAGTGGGAGTATGGACGCCGCGGGCAGGGATGCCTAGAGGAGAGAGGGGAAACGTAGGAGGGGAGAGAGGAGGGGAGGCGCATGCGCAGTGAGGGTGTGGTTGCCGCGGGGAGGGTGCCTAGAGGAGAGAGAGGGGGAGAGGTGGTTTTTTTATTTTTATTTTTTTGAAAGGTTTGCGCATGCGCAGTAAGGGTGGTCACGCCGCACACCACCACCACCACCACCACCACCACCGGATCAAGCTTCGCCATAAGATGCTTCACATCTAAAAGTGCAAACAGAACCGAAGGAGCACAACGAATTTGACTGCAATAACAACTACACCACAGATGCCTGCGAGGCTTAAACATGCTTACGAAATCACTGCCATGGGTGCAACTATATTAGCAACGTTACTGAGTTGCCGAGCCCATGAGAAAACAAGCTCGTGTGATTCAAAGATGACAAGAGAGCGACAGGATCGGTTCAAGTGACCAGTGGGGCAACTTGCAAGCGGCACAAAGCATGCGATATACAAAAAGTGCGAGATTTCTATTGTAGAGGCTGTAATAAACCGTAAAAGCCTTGATTCTTTATTTGAGATCAAAGTGTATAAATGATGAGCACCATTCAGAAGGCATTTCTTTTGGGCACACATCACATCACACTGGTCCAACTGGCCACATTCTCTGTGACCCAGGACAAAACAAGGTGAAGTGCGTACAACTTTGCAACTATTTTCAAGAGCTGTCACGGTGCAGACTATGCTGCAGGCAAGTTGCAACATTGTGTGTTTGAACAATATGACAAGCACTTGCTATTACATACTGCTTCCTGTCTTAGAGTTCCTCACTAAAATAGGTGCAATAACTTTGTCAGCTGGGTGAGCAAAATAGCGCAAATTCTGACAGGGATGGAGAAAGCAACACGGCACCAGTGCTAACTATAATAAATCTTTATTTGAAACAGCAGACAAAGACATATGTACAGAAATGAGTGAGGTGAGTGTGCATGTCACAGAGGCATGACTGCAAACCATCTGAAATCGGCACAAAGGAATGCAAGTTGCATTTCGGGCAAACTAATAGAAGGTGTGCTAACACACCGTGTACCCAACCACTCAATCATTTCGGCTTCAGTTACCACAGGAATAACTTTTTTTTCATTTTTTACAATCACGTCAAATTCATCAAATTCATGCTGACATTCACACGAGCCAAATGGCATGGCTATAGGACCGTCTGTGTTTTTCTTCATTGCCACGATGTTCTCTCGTATCACCATTAAGGCAGCTAATAGAGTGGCCACTGTAGAACATTCTACAATTCAGTGAAATCAGATAAACTGATTGGTCAGCACATGAAACGAACTTAGATCTATGTTACTTTCAGCACGTCACCAACGGCTCCTTCCCAAGCAAACTAATTTGGCAAAGGCTGTGAAGTTCTCCAGGGGCACTTAACAGAACAGATACATCAAAGCGACGAACAATCTTCACGACATTAAGAGCAATCTCGTGCATGTAAGCCACAACAACATTACGTCTCCTGTCAGTGTGCTTGACAGTGCGGGCGCACTGATAGGATTATTTGTGAAGTAAACTTCTTGCCACTGTTACATGTAGATTACTCAGATAATCAGCTTCCAGCAATCAAGTTGCCTTATTCCGGAGTGCCCGAACAGTCAAATTAAGACACAATTTCAACATAGCTTTATGGAAGGTGGTGTTAGCAATGCTCCTGTCTACCAGCTTGGAATGCGACGAAAGGAACAGCATCAAAGGATTGTTCACTCAAGGTTTATAACAACAGCACCTGCAGTGACGGTTACAATGAAACATTATATCCAGAAATCTTATTTTCCCTCAACAAGAAGCTCAAATGTGAAATCTAGAAACGTCGTGCACTCGCGTAGCATAAAAATGCTACAAGCTCTCGTCTCAAGAGAGTTCGAGTCATTGTTAATGAAAAACAAAAAAGGCACCCACAAATATGATGGCCTTTAAAACGGTAGTTAGAGTAAGACTGTCCACTGTCAAGTTTGCCTAATAATAAATCGCTATGCAGAGGAGCGATGGAAAAACCAATACATATGCCTTGCTTTTGCAAGTGTGGAATAGCGTTCCATTCAATGAACATAAACCTTAGATAAAAGCCTAGCACAGAGGTTCTCAGCCATGGACTTTGGCGACTTCAAGGGCTATTAAAAGTTGAGGGAGCCCTTCCAGTGAGAGTAAGGAGGGGTCCTAAATTAACACAGCATGCAGTGTGGAATAGGTGCCTTTTTTTCTCCTTGGAAAAGAATGGTCAAACTAAAGTGCCGCACCTATTTGATCTCAACTGCTTGTCAATAATTTCTGTGGTCTGCAGCCACATTCAAGCATGTTTGCTCTTCCATTACGCAAGCCTGGAAAACGCATGCTTGCATGCATATTTCGTATAAAACTGCCACCAAAGCTTTACAACCATCTCACGAACAAGAGGAGAGGTAAATCGGCTCTGCCACAATTAAATATTGCTATGGAGTAAAACATACCAAAACTCACAAGGAGCCGCTGTCACGGGGTATCATGTGCCTGCAAAAACCGCGTTTGTTTTTTGTTTTCGAGGATGGGTTTTGCGGACTCCCATTTCAGAACCACTGACCTAGTAGTTGAAAACTGCCAACTTGATGACAGCGGCACTCTGGAAGGGTGCAGAACCGCACTTGTCAATAGATTCTTCAACGCATTTCATGCGACTCTAGTGTGGTAAAGAATAATGGCGATCCTCACCATCAACGGAAAATGCAATTAAATTTCAGCTAGATTCAGTGCAGACGGAATCAAAACCTGGGTAGAATCTTTCACTTGAACACGACTATTACCATCCAGCAGATTTAGTTTCCCTTGCAAGAAGCTAGAAACTGATTTTTACCATGCTGCTTTCTCAGAACTGCTAATGTAAAGAGGGCATTCAGATTTGTGTGTCTTTACGCTAAAGAACATGTCACTTACTGGAAGCTGGTTATCTGAGTAATCTAGAGGTAGAAGTGGTCGAAAGTTTATTTCACAAATTATCTGCCAGCACTATCGAGCGCACTGTTGTAGCGCCTTACATGCATGATGTTGTGCATAATCTGAAAGAGATTGCTGGTCACGTTGACGTAGCTGTTATGGTTAGTGCCCCTCGAAAATTTTTCAGCCTTTGCAATAGTAGTGTGCCTGGATCGGAGTGGCTGATGACATGCTCAAAGAAACACAGATCTTTGTTTGTTGCACTCACGTGCACTCACCTCAGATATTTCTCTGCTATTTCAAATTAAACATTAGTTGATAGTTCTTGTGTCATGATGCTTACTCTGTCATTGCCTAAGTGTGCACTATTTTACTCCCATTAAGTAAAACAAGCCCAAGCCACTCTTCTCGACTTCACGATTGGCCAAAAGATCTGAAGTGCCCATTTGTAGACATAGAAACAAATGCCTACCACTTAATATGGACTTGTCCAGACCTATGGAAGAATGCTCCCATATTTCACAGAAAGCTGTCCATTGCTTCGGTCCTTTGAACAGTCAGTCGTCTACGCGGGGTACATGCATAAAAAACATTCCATCACATTCTGTACAAGAGAGGCCTTACAGTAGTACATACCAAACAAGACAGCTAAACACAGATCTATGTTGATATACCAAAATTTGACTTTGATTGATGAGCTCAGGATGCATTAGACCAACTATGAGTGGAGTAATCAATTTTGCAGACAAATGCAGTTATGGATTTTATGTCAAGCTTTCCCACACTTGAGTACTAAAAAAGGATGAAAAACGCAGCTTGCCAAATAATTCATTTGCACAGAAAGCTCGATCAGCACTCTCATCACATTATTAAATAAATCAAAGTGTGGTCTATGTGTACAGTGGATGCTAACGTGCTAACCTTATTGTATTTCATCATGAATGTGAAGATTTCAAGATGGCTCAAGATTTAGTAGAAGTGAAAGAACACCAGAGAGTACAAGAAAGATTGAGCACTGTGTTATTTTTTCTGTCACCTCTGCTGCTCTTGCATGGTTTTAAATCTTGGGTATGTTTTGCAACATGCCCAGTTTTAAACTCTTCAAAAAAACCAACCTTCTCGCATTAAAGTCAATTCATATGCAGGCTTCATCCTGTTCACTACAGGTGTCTATTCAATTCAATGAGCCCTTAATTCACCTCACTTATTTCGTCCTTTCATAGCTAGGGTCTTGTCACGGCAGACTTGATGGCTACAGGTAGTATACGAGGGTTCATTGGCCAGCTGCCAATATCCAGAGGTGGCACTAGCATGCACTGCTGGGATTACACACATGAGGTGCTCAATGGGATGGATGGGATAACTAGCGCTGTCATAGCCCCACTGGTGGAGCATCAGATGCACTATCGAAAGGTGGCAGATCCATTCCCTGAAAGCAGCGTCTCTTTCGTTGACTTTAATTTCTTTGAATTTGTCATAATTACCACACTACAATTAAAAACTACAATATTCTCCCCAATGCCTTCCTTGGCTTCATTGACAGTTTGCTTTAGAAGGTTGTGTCTATTAAGGAAAACGACCCCTTAATTCATTTCCCTTTTGTTGCCTGTTCAATTTCATGGTGCTTTGCACGCCACAAAATCAGTAACTGCACTCTCCAGAAATCTGTGACCAGAAAACATGTAGAAATATCAGAAATTACATTCTCCAATTAATAACTGTGTTAACTCATGCAGCACTATCACCACTGTCCTTGAATGTTACATCTTGGTTGTGAATACTGCAAATAAGACTCCACTTTTGGCTTCATGCTTCTTTAGCAAAGTACAAATGAAAGCGAAAAGTACGGTACCACACAATCAAGGAATGTTATTGATACAACAGCACATCCTGAACCATTTATGATAAGAAGCTTCGGCAATGGTGCTACTTCAGTATTAAAAGAATTGATATTTGAGAGAACATGCTAGGTTCATCAAAGATATGTAATGGCAGGACTAACAATTTACACCTATTTTTTCGCAGGCAAATACAGCATCAAGCACAGCATGCAGTAGCTTAATAAACTTAACTGGAATCACACACACGTCTCTCAATGATAATATATGTATACACACTGTACTACTTCCAATTAAGCTTGTAGTTTTACATGCACACTTACTGTTACTACTGGCACACTAAATGATTCACACAAATGTATTGCCTTCCCTCAAATTTCCTGCCCAACTAAATCAAAGGTCTTGAAACATACGGCTCTAGCCAGCAGCCCAGCTTTCATACAACTGTCCTCGCACCATGTTTTCTTTCATTTATTTAATAATTAATATATATGTTTGTGAGCTACACAGCCAGACCAGACGAATCATTCAAAATGCGAAGCATTTCTTAGCGAACTTCGGCGAGTTTGAGCGTATCTATCTATCTATCTATCTATCTATCTATCTATCTATCTATCTATCTATCTATCTATCTATCTATCTATCTATCTATCTATCTATCTATCTATTTATCTATCTATCTATCTATCTATCTATCTATCTATCTATCTATCTATCTATCTATCTATCTATCTATCTAGCCGCCTACGACTTTGTGCTCTCCTGGCCGTATCGTTAATGTATTTATACCAAATTTTTTATGACATAACATGACTGTATGAAGAACATAAATAGCTGGTCATATCATGAAAATCATGACTAACTTGTCATGAAAATAATGATTTACATGCCACGTTCATGGCGCGCTCGCGGCCGTTTCGTTAGCTTGATATACACCAAATTAGGGATTGAGTGACAATACTGTTTGACGAACATAAATGACAAGTGGTAATATGAAAATCATGACTTCATGAGCGACATGACTTGCATTCCACGCTCATGGCGCGCTCGCGGCCGTTTCGTTAGCTTGACATACACCAAATTTGCTTTTGAGTGACATGACTGTATGACGAACATAAATGGCTGGTCATATCATGAAGATCATGACTAACTTGTCATGAAAAGTATGATTTACATGCCACGCTCATGGCGCGCTCGCGGCCGTTTCGTTAGCTTAATATACACCAAATTTGGTATTGAGTGACATGACTGTATAACGAACATAAGTGGCAGGTGGTAGCATGAAAATCTTGGCATGCATGTCATCTACAATGCCATTTACATGCCACGCTCATGGTGCGCTTCCGTCCAGTTCGCTAGCTTGACATACACCGAAATTGGTATATCTCGACGTGACTGTACGAAGAACACAAATGACACGTCATAACATGTAAAATATGACATGCAAATTATGTAAAGCATGATTTGCTCCTTCCTGGCTGCTTCGCATTACATTGATTCCCCCCAATGCCTGGGATCTGCCGGCTTTTTTCCTACCGTACCCCACGCAGTCAACCTATGCTTCGACGTAACGTTAAAATAAAAACGATACCTCACTATCGGCGCTTCGATTTCGGTCATTCTATAGGCTTTATTACTGATGAGTTTTGATGCCTCCATATTGGGCTGTTTACTGTGCTGTTTTGTACCTTTAACAACTTAAACAAACAGTGCTACGGTATAGTGCAGTTTGGTTAGTGCATTCAACATTGCATGACCTAGTTAATTCACGTCACCATATACAATTTTTTTTGTTCGTTTAAAAGCCCCTGGTGGCATTGCCCTAGTGCCTTACGTAAAATTATCTATATATCAGTGTCGATGCTTTTTTTTTTATAATTCTGACATAAAATCTTTTATAGAAATGACCAACATAGTGAAACATGCTGCCGGAGAGTAGATGAAGAGGATCAGAACTGAACTTGTTCGCGAGCGGCTTAGTGAACTGCTGTTAGCTCCAAGCTGTACCTCTGAATTCATTCTACATTTTGTAAATAAATGTGTTCCATTGCCACAAGTGTGGCGGAGGCACGGGGTTACTTTTGTGAAAAGCGGTACGTTCAGCGACCTCACCTTCGTCAGCTGCATCGGCTAGCTTCCTGGTGGTGGAGATGAAAGCCGTGGCCAGGACAGTAGAGATGGTGAATGAGGCCGATGCGTGGTAGGCAGCGCCAAGCTGTGCACAGACACGGGCGGGTCACTCAGGATGTTCGGCCAGTAGGCATGCTGCTCAGCAGCTGGGTTGGTGGGCCATTCTGTAAATAAACACGTCCCATTGTCAACAATATGATATATGGAAAAGACCTTCTTTGAAATGGCAATGTTAACCTACATTTTTTAACCCCCCCCCCCCCCTCCATTCTGCTCCCACTTTTCCCACTGTCACTGAATTTCCGGGAGACTAAATTTGGTGACTGCGCCCCATCAGCTGAAGCGAATTTGAGACCCCTGAACGAAGTGCTACGCGCCCCCCACCTAGCACAGCCAGGCTGAAAGCCTTACCATAGAACAATCATGCCAGTTGTCATGGCTAAAACGAGTGCAGCGCGGTAGATGCCGAAGCAACCAGAGATACATATGCGCATGGGCAGCTCGACAAGCGTTTTGTGTCTGTGTCTCCATCTATTGCTTTAAAGTCGATTTTCATGTTAGTTCATTACTGCCATTGCATTTTTCTCACAGAAAATGTATGGGGCAACGAGTAAATTGAAAAGCAGGCGCATATTTTCCGAAGGCGACAGGCATTAACTGCTTCACGCGATGATCTTGTGATGATAACAAAACCAGCAGTTCACTGCGTGCCTTGAATCTAACTGCCTTTGCAGGCCGCATGCAGCCTGGCTCCTTAGTCTAGGTGATTTTTGAGTCCGCACGGGGATCACACCACTACAGACAGTGTGCAGACTGTGTGCGCTGCAAGAGTTCGAACGTAATTACGTTCGTAACGTGAGTTCGAAGGACTCGCGGAGCGCTGTTTAGCAGCAGAGCAGAGCGCCTTTAAGCCATCACTGCTAACGACATCCCAGTGTCTGGACTATGTGGTTGCATCAAACCTTATATCTTTCTATTTCACTCCTAGGTATGAATTGAAACAAAGGTGTTCATTTAATTTTATGCTTATGTCGAGATGAGTTAATGTTTTACATTGACATCTGAATGTGTGTATCGGAACGAGAAATACTGGCCTGTGCTGGAATTGAGGAAGAGTCACTTCATTCATTTCTTCATCTTTCAGACCCTAAAATATCCGATACCCGTCAGGTAAGGCAACATTTTTATTAGTAACTAATAATTTCGAAATCTACTAATTATTTAGTCAGACTTTTATTAGTAGTAATTTATAAGTTTAAAGTTATACTCACAAGTACAGCTCACAAAAACTTCCTAATTAACTCTATTATCAACCTGAGCGCAGTATAAAATAATGCTGAGGACAACACAGTTGAGCGCCCATACATATCTCAGAAATAATATTCAAAAAAGCTCGCGTATTAATGGATATCTGTTGTTGGAATTTAGAGGTCGCGAATTATGCAAAATATGAACCAAGAATGCTAGGCGCACAAAAAGGCGGATGCTCCCTTTCGTCAGAACGAAACTTTTCTTGACGACAAAAAATAAAAAATGAAAGAATGAAAGTACAGTGCAGGAAAATCTGATCATAAATAATCAAGTTGTCTGAAATACATCGGTTTACCGCTTTGTTCGTGTGGCGTGCAGTGTCTCTTCCCTTCCTAAAATTTGCGCAAGTGTGAAAAAAGGAAAAGAAAGGCTAGTTTCAATATTTCATTTCACGGTACAACGTGAAACAGAGCATAGCTAAAGCCCGAAGAATCCCCGAAAGACTGAAAATCTCATGCAAAGGAAAGGCGATCCACTAGCGCAAGTAGCACAGAGGTCAGTCGTCCGTAATCTGATCTACGGCAAGGCGCTTCGGCATTTAACATGTGGCATCCAACACTCCAGCCTTATCGTTGGTGGCCGCGTTAGTTCCATAATAAACTATGCCACTCCCTTTTACCGCTGAAGCTTATCAGAGCAATCAAAATGATAGGGAATGTTCCAAAATTCCGGCGTGGTGCACACGAGACAGTGGTTACACGCGTGACCTGTCGGTTACCTGAATATAGACAAAGAAGCATGCGTGGCAATATGTACTTCACACTAAATATCACTTTGAAGCATCACAGCTGCCGCCTTTTCTGTGTTTCGCAAAAACCTACACTTCGGCCTTGCAATCTGAACATCAGTACGACAAATTACGTCTAACATTTCTTGGATTTCTAGGCAATTGAAATGCCCTATAACACGCCATTCAATTTTTGCATTCGAAGAACTGACCCCTAGCTGGTTGTAAAAAAGCTATTACATGTTTGCCGATTTTAGTTTGTCTTGCGGCAAATATTTGCACAGTGTGATATAGCGTTGTATCAACCGGTATCAACGAAAACGTGGAAGTAGAATGCTTTTTTGTGATTTATTTGTTGGTCACAATTAGGTGTAGTTCACATAAAGCGCTCCTAACTTTGTTGCTCTAAATTTTGTTAGCTAACTTTTCTTCACGTTTTTTTCCTTATATATAGTTCCTGCCTTTATAAGTGGCGCAGACGTGGCGCTCGCACATCGCAGATTTTGATAAAATGTATACCTTTTCGTACACCCCTTTAGTATTGTGGCAAAACATTTTTGGCTCCGAAAACTGTTCAAGGCCATGGTACCCCCTCAAGCATTGCTTGCTTTTATTAAAAGAAACAAGTAGTATACCCTATCGGAAAACCCAGTGGCACTGTCCCAGCGCCATACCTGATTATATGACCAGTGTGGCGCTGGATACTGGGACACTGGCGCGCTGCACAATGGACGCTGGCTCGCTGCACACTGGGACACGCGTTATAGGCCAAAATGGGGCTTTTAAATTGTTTTTAAAAATTTTGGTGATGCCCACATCTTAATAAGGCTGAAACACGAGCACTGGGAAAAAAAATGAAAAAAAAAAACGAGCGCGCGGCAGCCGAACCTGCTACCGCGACGAACTACTCATTGTGAGTCTGACACGCTACCCACTACGCCACACTCGAAATAGAAGCTTTGGGTTACTTTTCTTCATGTTACAGCTAATTCCGGTATCCAATAGTCATGTTTTCTCGCTTAGAAACGCAGATTTTCGTTTCTTCGTGCTCGCGCCAACCTGACAGGAGACTGTTTGTTTGTTTATTTATTTGTTATGTGCTGCCTTGGATCAGAACGTCTACCTGGCACGTTTTGCAACAAACCTTATGACCGTAATCGCAGATCTGTTGCGGCAATTACACAGTCTCGCTAAGCGGTTAGTCATACCTATGTAGAAAACATCGTGCATCTGACCTGCTCACTGATTACTCTACTTTTTGTCACTCGTTTGAACATATTTTCTGTCCCGTTGTTTACGTTCCGCGTACTAGATCTGCAGTAGTTCATTCTAGCCAAAACGAGCATTACGCTTAGGGCCGCACTTCGTAAGCCACGGTCGCTGTGAAGATCTTGGATATATATTCCATTACAAAGAGTGTAATAACCGTTAAAATGTGGTTTCGATCATAAACAACCCAAGCGAGGTCATATTAGCACCTACCATTACACAAATCAGAAGCTAAAAACGCCGAGATTGGGCGTTGCAGCGGCTAACTGCTGCCGGTGACGCGCGGCTTTCTGCGGTACGAGCGGGAACGACTGACTGCTAGAGCAGGTTGATCTTGATTATCAGACTAATACAAGTGTCATACTGTGTTGCGAATGATCAGTTTTTTTCGATGCGGTTTATAAACTACATTGACGACACTCGAGCACACTTCGCGGAAAGCGCTCGTGCGCTCGACAGATGATTGTTTTAGCCTATATACGCACATACGTCGCCTAACTGAAACTAAAACAATATATGTGTAGCACACAGGATAGAACATTTTGAAAATATTCAGTAAATTTTAAGCTCTAGAGCTCGCGATCCAATATAAAGTCTTATAGAAAGTCCATCAAGCGCACCCAGTTTCTTCCAATGTGCCGCCGGTGTTCCCAGTGTGCGGGCAGACACTGTACAGAGTGACCAGTGCCTCCCAGCGCGCTGTAAGACACTGGGCGACGCTGCACAGTGCGTCCCAGTGCGTTTCAGCGCACTGGGCGACACTGGCCACGCTGTAGAGTGTGTCCCAGTGTCTCCCAGCGCACTGTAGCACACTGGGACACACTGTACAGCGTTTCCAGTGTCACCCAGCGCGCTGAAACGCACTGGGAGACACAGTAAACGCTGTTTTTTCGATAGGGATATGGCCATATATATAGTATATTAATAGAAACATGTACTATGGGCCTAATACAGTGAAAATCGTTTAATTCGAACTCGAAGGGTACTATCAAATTGTTCGAATTAAGCGGAGTTCAAACTAGCGAGCAGGAATTAGAGAGAACGGACATAGCGCCACACTGCGCTGGAAGAGCCCAAAGAAGCCACCTCTGGACTCGTGATTGCGAACTAGGTGCTACTATAGGTTGTGGCCGGTAATTTCGTAAATGACGTTCGTGGAGCTCTAACAGCAAACAGAAATCAATTGATCAGTCAGTGATACGCCAGAAACAAGCACCGACATACCCTCCGATGGATGACGCTATTAAATGCGAAGCATTTCTTAGCGAACTTCGGCGACTTTGAGCGTATCTATCTATCTATCTATCTATCTAGCCGCCTACGACTTTGTGCTCTCCTGGCCGTATCGTTAATGGGACTTATACCAAAATTGGTGTGGCATAACATGACTGTATGACAAACATGAATGGCTGGTCATATCATGAAAATCATGAATAACTTGTCATGAAAAGTATGATTTACACGCCATGGACATAGTGCTCCTGAGGCCGTTTCCTTAACTTGATCTATCTAAAAATTGGTACGATGAGACATTTCTAGATAATCAACATAAATGACTTGTGGTAATATGAAAATCATGACCTGCATGTCATGTACAACATGATTTACATGCCACGCTCATGGCGAGCTGACGGCCGCTTCGCTAGCTTGATATACACCAAATTTGGTATTGCGTGACGTGAGTGTATGACGAACATAAATACCAAGTGGGCATATGGAAATCATGACATGTCATGTGCAGCATGACTTGCATACCACGCTCATGGCACGCTCGCGGCCGTTTCGCTGGTTTGATATACACCAAATTTTGTATTGAGCGACGTGATCGTATGATGAGCATAAATGACAAGTGGTACTATGGAAATCATGACATGTCATGTGCAACATGACTTGCATGCTACGCTCATGACACTCTCGGGGCCGTTTCACTAGCTTGATATACACCAAATTTGGTATTGAGTGACGTGACTGTATGACGAGCACAAATGACAGGTGGTAATATGGAAATCAGGAAATGTCATGTGCAACATGACTTGCATGCCACGCTGATGTCATTCTCGTGGCCGTTTCGCTAGCTTGATATACGTCAAATCTTTAAGGCATACGCCTTAATTGTCTCATGCTCACGTCCGTCCGTCCCTCCCTCCAGCCGTGCCCTGGCACGGTGCCAGTTGGGCGCCGGGGCGCGCAAACGGACGCCGGTCGCGTCGGACTCTACAGTGCTCGCGCTTTGCTTACGTAGCCTGCTGTGCCTAGCGTCTCTAAATCATGCAAGGAGGGAGACGCGCGCATGACGTTCCATTCTGACCGACCCCGTCTCAGTGGGCACAGGCGTTGGAGGAACGCGCCTTGGAATTGACAAAGTGTCCGTCAATTTAAACGCTGGAACGCGGATGGCGTCTGCACAATGCGCAAAGCGCGAGAATACGAACGCATGCCAAACGGAGGCAGATTGGTGTCGCGTCTCGCTGCGATTCGAGTTAAAAAATTTAGCGAACATAAGTGGCAGGTGGTAACACGAAAATCTTGGCATGCATGTCATCTACAATGCCACGCTCATGGTGCGCTTGCGTCCAGTACGCTAGCTTGGTATACACCAAAATTTGTATTGCGCGACGTGACTGCAGGACGAACACAAATGACAGGCCCTAAATGTAACTAATGACATGCATATCACGTACAACATGATTTGCTCCTTGCTGGCTGCTTCGCATTACATCGATTCCCACAGTGCGTGGGATCTGCCGGTTTTTTATGCCCCGAAACACGTTTATTTACATAGCATACTCAAAAGAATCAAAACTAAAAGTAATGAGTAATTTGCATTTGCTTGCGTTTCTTCTATCGCGACCCTAGGGACATCGTTTGTAGCTTGCCCAAGAGTTCCAGCACCACAGAATTCTGGTTTCAGCTTGTTGGTACTGGTTCATAACTAACAATTCTTTTAGCGCAAATCGAACGGCGCCCGTCCTGTTCTTTTGTGTTATGTATCCTCGTTCGATTTGCGCCAAAAGTAGCCTCTGTTATGATCCAGCACCGCGTACGAATTGTCATCTGCTGAGAAATGCTGCTGTTTTATTCTTTTGTATATCTAGTAAATTTGGTTAGGTTCGCTTTTGCACACTCTGACACTCTGGGCCGACTTCTGGGAGGCGCGATGAAAACGAGGGGCTCTAATTTTGAATAAATCGTTGTGGATACTGACGCGTTCGAAGTATCGGGACCTATAAAAATACACAGAGGTCTGCCGGGACCAGGGTGTCAGTTCGAATTAAATAACTGTAAGTTCGAACTAACCGAGTTCGAATTAACTTGATTTTACTGTAGAAACAAGTAGTATATCAAATACATTTTAGTGTGTTAAAGTCAAGTGAAGGGGTTTTGGAATTTGATAAAGCTTCGTCGTTAGCAATCACCGACATTATTGTTGACGTTAGCGTAATTTTTTCCCTGGTTGTTGGAGCTGGAGCGTTAAAATTCGCGAAAGAACACTTGTCTAGATCCGCCCGCGCGAGTGTGCCAGAAGTGTGGGCGTGGAAACCTACGTCATATTCAGTTCCTAAGGCGGAGCCGTGCTTCGCTGCTACGAAAGGGTCCCACCGCTCACTGATTCGAACTGCGAGAGCTACGAATTACGTTCTCTGGAATAACGACATACAGCCAAGCGCAACATGAACAAGTGTCGCTCGCATTTTCAATAAGAGCCCCCCGTGATCCACGCGTGACGTGACGTTGCCGGTGCTAATCGAGGAGGCCAGGCTTGAGCAGTGCTGCTGTCGCAGGTAACATGGCGTACCGATGATGACGTCACTCCGTTCGCTCGGCGTCTCAAGAAACCATGCGGCTACAGCCCCTGTTTTTTGCCAAAACATTCTAATTGCGTTGTCATTTGAGAACTCTCACATCGCTATTCGAATTCAGCAGAGATTTAACTGTCTTTCCACGCTCCAAAGTCATTTTTTTTCTATAAGTGCTTAGCTTCCTTTTAAGCTTCAAGAGAGAGCTTGCGCTACTACAGAGGTTTCATATGCATGTGCTATTTAACTACTCCGAAATTTTCGTGTTTAATTGCCAGCTACGTATTTTAAAAAAGCAACGAAAGCTTTTAAAGTTGTGAGATGTTTTATTCAGCAAAATCATGAGTACAAAAAAAAGTTTAGAAGTGAAATAGCCCTCAAATATTCTCAAAACAAATAGTGAAATCAGAGAAACTTGGTGACTTATCGCATAGTTAACCGTATTTTTTGTGCTGATGTGTTCTAAGAAAAAATCGTCATGATGCAGTGTTTGATAGAACACTTCGTTACAGAGTAATGAAGGAAATCTAATCATTTCATTTTTAATTGCGGAACACTTTAGCGGGCTGTGCTTGTTTGTTTGTTAATTCGATTTTTATGGCGCAAAAGCAGCTGAGGCTATGCTGCGCCAGACACAAGGTGATATGGAGTGAACGGTGAAATGATGTCTTTTATAGCTTATTCAAAAAGTAACATTCTCTTAAAAACTTCAGCACTGCAGACAAGGGTACAAGGGGATCATCTCCAAGAAGTAGAGCTGGGTGGATAGGGGTTTGTTGTTTGTATAGTTGGCCGAAATATTTTCGTCTGTAAGTTTCAATGTGGGGACATGTGATCAATATATGTATAACTGTCAATGGTTCTTGACATTTTTCACATGTTGGTTGTTGCTCATTTCTAAGCAAAAAGTTGTGAGTCAGGTGTGTGTGCCCAATACGGAGTCGGGATAAGATGACCTCAACAAACCGTTCTTGGTGGCGACACGTCTTCCATTCTCCAAGTACGGGCTTTATTAGATGGAGCTTATTATTTGTGCATGAGTCCCATTGTTCCTGCCATTTAGCTAATAATGATGTACGAATTGTTCGCTGGCTGTCATTAAAGGGAATTTTTATTTTTGTTAGTGTTTCGTGTGCTGCCAAAGAAGCATATTTATCAGCTTTTTCATTGCCAGGTATCTCCCGACATGGCTTGGGATCCAGCAGAAACGAACAGAAACAGCCTCGCTATTTGTAACTATGAGATTTAAGATGTCTCCAACTAAGGCTTGGCACTCCGATTTGAGGTGTACAGCTTTCAGTGCACTTAGCGAGTCAGTGTAAATGATCACTTTCTTGTGTTTGCCAGCGGTGACATATTGAACCGCTTCATACAAGGCATAGACTTCAGCTGTGAAGATGGATATGCATTTAGGTAGCCTGATACTGATAGTGGAGTCCTCTGTTACGATCCCTATACCCACATGCTTTTCTGTCTTCGAGCCGTCTGTGTAATATTCGATGTGATCTCTGTATGTGTGTTGTATTGCACGGAATTCCTGAATAAGGTGTTCTGGTGGTGTGTCTTTTTTCTTTAGGCGGGTTAGAGAAAAGTCGCAAAGTAGCGTCAGGTCAAACCAATGGCGGCAGTCTTGGTGGTTTGGTTGCTACATTTAGTGAGTCTTCAGGTATTTCATATGTGCGGCAGTATTCTTCGAACCGTAGAAGAAGTGGTTTGATTAAGTGAGGCCTGTTTGAGTAGTGTAACCGTGAGTCACATTTCGTGACGATGTCGTGGTTGGATGTGTTCAGGTGATGACTTGATTCTCAAAACATAAGACAGGGTCAGTGATATTCTTCGCTGACCAAGAGGAGGTTCGTTACACTCTACATATAAACTCTGAACAGGTGATGTTCTATAGGCACCACTGGACAGACGTAGGCCAAGATTGTGGACAGGGTCAAGGCGCCGAATGTACGATTCCCGTGCCGAGCCGTAGACAATAAAACCATAGTCTAAAATACTGCGCACAATATAACGGTAGATGCGTAGCATGCACAGCCGGTCGGAACCCCACTGCTTGTGGGATAACACTTTTAGAAGGTTTAGTGCTCTGTTTGCCTTTATTTTTAATGCGTTGATGTGGGCTAGGAAGTTGAGTTTTTGGTCGAATGTAACGCCTAGAAATTTGTGTTCTTGCTTTACTGCTATGGGGACATTGTTCAATCGCAGAACCGGGTCCGGGCATAATCCTCTCATTTGCTTATAGAGAACAACAGCAGTTTTTTGTGTGGAGAAGTGAAAACCGTTTTGGTCGGCCCATTTTCTCAGCTTATTAATTGTAATTTGGAGTTGTCGTTCGCACGTTGATAGGTTCGAGGCACGATAGGAAATTTGCAGATCATCAACGTAGAGAGAATGCATGACTGTGAGGGGGGATAACCTTGTTAATGGAGTTCATTTTGACTACGAAAAGGGTTGTGCTGAGAATGCAACCTTGTGGTACGCCATTTTCATGGACAAATACTCGAGAGAGTACTGTACCGAGACGTACTTGAAATGTTCTATTGGATAGGAAGTCAAACAAGCAGTTTAGCATTCTTCCACGAATCCCCATGTCTGCAAGGTCTCTAAGAATCCCGTATCGCCACGTCGTATCATACGCCTTCTCTAAGTCGAAGAAGACCGTAAGACAGTACTGTTTGTGCAGAAATGCATCTCGTATTTCGTGTTCCAGTCTAACGAGATGGTCAGTGGTAGAACAGCCTTTTTTGTATCCACACTGGTGCGAGTCTATAAGGTGTGTTGATGTAAGAATGAAAGTGAGTCTTATGTTTATAATGCTCTCGTATGTTTTTGCCAGACAACTTGTTAATGCTATCGGCCTGTAGCTGCTCGTGGATGTTGGGGGGTTTACCAGGTTTTAGGAAAGGTATGACTATTGCATTTTTCCAATCTTCAGGCATTATGCCGAATTCCCATATTTTGTTGAAGAATTGGAGAAGAGCTTCGGCCGATGCTTGGGATAGGTGTGCCAACATTGTGTAGTGTACCCGGTCAGGCCCTGTTGCCGTTTTTTTGCCGGCGGAAAGTACCCCTGTTTAATTCGTGTAGTGTAAGAGGGTGGTTGTAACTTTCGTTTGAGGCGCTAGTAGTAGGGAGTTTTTGTTTTTCAGCATTTTCTTTGTGTTTGAGGAATGCATTGGTATAATTCGCTGAACATGATACCTCGTAAAAGTGTTCGGCTAAAAGGTTGGCCTGGTCTTCTAGTGTTGTTTGTGTGTCTGGACTTGTAAGCAGTGGTATTGTGTATGATGAGTATTCTCCTCTGAACTTCCTCACCTGATCCCAGATATGTTTAGATGTGGCTGAACTATTAATGGATGCTATGTATTTCTGCCATGAACTCTTTTCTGCCTGCCTTCTGGCTGTGCTGTTGTATGCTGTGATCGTATGTTGTCGTTGTCGCCTGGCGTAACGCAGGCAAAACCAAATATAGCGCAGCCAGCTCTTACATACTGAGCGCAAGCTCGTGCCATAAAGAAGGCTTCTTCCTCTTGTTCTTCGAGCGCCTTGATGATGACATTATGTGCGGAGCAGTTTGGGGGGCCCAGGCTGTCGTATGCTGTCGTCGCTTGGCCTAACGCATATAAAACCACGTATCAAAATAAAAAAGAAGCAAGCAAGAAATAGAAAGAGAGAAACGAAAACAGAAAGAAAATATAGAAATGAAAAGAAATAAACAGAAAAAAAACCACAAAAACTGGAAAAGAGATGAAGAAAGAAGAACAAAACTGAAGAGAAATAAAGAAGGCTGTGCAGTTCCGCACTTTCTTCAGGCTTTGCATCAGTAGTGCGAAACTGCCTTGATTTTGTTTTGCACCTGTTCCTACAGCCATAATTGCTTGCCTGTGTATGTATGAAATGCCTATCCAATAGGACTACTAATTTATTGCTTGTAACTCTCGTTAAACACGTGGTTTCCTAGTGTTGCACGGAGCATTTGGGACCTTTTAATAATGGAGGCTATAGAACAATTTGTACGAAATTTACGTGGCCCTACAAAGACGTGAATATAATGCTCTAATGGCCCTGTGCTGCAATGTGTCCATTTATCTGCGGAGAGAAAAATGATCAATCAGTAATTCAGTAATATATATATATATATATATATATATATATATATATATATATATATATATATATATATATGTGTGTGTGTGTGTGTGTGTGTGTGTGTGTGTGTGTATGTTGTTTGTGTGTGTTGTAAGGAAGATTCGAGAAAGAAGAAGTATATAAAAGGGCGCTATTTTCTGCCTCCCGTCGTGGGGGGCACGCCTCAGCGCCTTTAGCGATGGGGAAGGGGTGAGTAGTTGACAAGAAAGTGTCTTGTCAGTCCAGGCCAGGAGAACGAAGCCCAGGCGTTCGTCTATAGGGCGCCGAGTTCCGAGACACATAGACAGCACCCATTCCTGGGCCAGCTGTTCTATATTCTACTTCGTATTCCTTAACCTCTCGCTGGATTCCCACGTGCTAGAGCCCCAACGCCGCTTTCAGTCATCACAGCATATATGCATATATATATATATATATATATATATATATATATATATATACCCAGCACCTCCACCAATTTGTTAAGGTGTTTAGTTGCCGGCACTCAGAGATACTGCGTAATGGCGACAGCTACGGCCAGGCACGAACTCTCAGCGCGAGCGGCGTCCTTTTTGCAGATGACCCACTAGAAGGCTCTCGAGAGTGCAACCCATTTCATGGTTCCAATGCATCGCTACAATATATATATATATATATATATATATATATATATATATATATATATATATATATATATATATATATATACACACACACACGCTGGGCCGGCTGTTCTTATTGTAACCTCATTCTCCTCTTCCTCGTGCTGGTGGAGCACAAGGGCCCAAGCTTCGCTGCCGTTCCTGGTGATCACATTCGGCCATGACTGCGAATGAGCGAGCCACCGACAATATCTCTGGCGGCCTATTCTGGGCTGTGTTGCTGTGGCCGGTAGATACAACGCTGGAGCTTGACTTCGTGCTTTACCGATGAGACCTCCGGTGGTCGACACTGACTAGATCTTGGTGGTCTGTCCCGGCCACGCTGTGATTTGATTCGGACAGGCAAAAATTTGTATGGAGAAAGAAACTGGCTGCACCGGGACGGTCGGTCTCTGTCACGCAGGAACTTTTTGTGGACAGCTAGCAAACACACATCTGGCGGCGGGCCTCGACTGTGTCGTGTAGTAAGCGCCGGACGCAGCACGCCAGAAGAAAGTTGACGCTTTTCGGGATAGAAGACAGCATGTCGACGGGCTCTGAGATTAGCGTCAGGGCAACTTTCGTGCGCTTGTCCCGGAGAACCTTGTCGATCAACGTGAGTGATCGGGTGCGCATTCGGTCAATGAATGCTCTAAATGGCAGAAGCGGCTACGGTGGGTCTGCGAGCACAATGGTATGTGCCATGGTGGACTCTTCCGGTACCTTCGAGGAAGGCGGGCCGGGCACGGGAGGCGCTGACACCTGCGCGAAGGTGGTCGTTCTCTCCTGCAACGTCGCTGGATTCGAGATCCTTGGAGGAGAACCCGGCTCGCGGCCGGTGCCGGAGTCTGCCCCGCGGCCTTCTTCCGTTGCTCTCGTTGTGGTGGATGCAGGCTACACATGAAAAATTGGTTTCGTGCTTCTCAGAAGCTCGGTCTCGGGAAGAAGGCTGGTTGGTGCAGGACCAAAGCTGCACCACCGAAGCTGTCCGTGGTGTGGCTGCTAGGCACAGATGGACCATAGGGGTGGTGCCTACTCGAGCTAGGTCTCTGAGAGATGGCTGGGTGATGCAGGGCAGAGCTGATGCATCACATAGCGAGTCCCATCTGTCGCGGAACGGTGATCGCGGCACTGCGGAACCCGACCAAAAACAGCTAAGAGTATGCCGCTCCATTCCACCCAGGAACATTGCTCCGGGCCCTCGTACTTGTGCCACGCCTCGGCAGCATTGCGAAGATAGCCTGCGGCCACCCATCATTCCTCCTGGTCCAACCAGGCCTCTCTAGCTCCGGGAGCTTTGACGATTGCCACCCAATTGTCGGCGTCGTCCTGAAATCCGGGAAACAATGGTAGTTCGTAGGGAGCTGGCCATGGCGGGACGGCTGGCGAGTACCGGAGTGTGCCCACGCCAAGCAGCCCAGTGGCTCTGAACCTCCGTGAGGGAACGCCGGAGCGTGCGGCGGTTCTCGGGTGAGCTGGCTACACGCTTTTGTGAGGCGGCCGCAGCCAACGTGGCACTCATTGCGCACAATGTTGGCAAGGCGGCAGAAGACAACTTGGAGCCCGACACTACCAAGGCGTTACTTGTGACGCGGAGTTCCGCGATGGCATGCAGCAGCTCCGCGGCGTTGTCGGGTGATGCGCGTGAAGAGCCAAGGCCAGCATCTGCGGAGGATGCAGCAGACTCCGGTACTCATGGTGGTACAATGCATGGCCAAGGACACGTGGACAGCGTGCCTTGGAGGCCAAGATCTAAGAAGAGTCCTGGATACATGATCCATGCCATCGGAAGCGTCAACGGCGTTCCGAGGCAAGCAGAACTCGTGTGAAGTCGTGTCGTGAAGTGGTATGGCGGCGTGGATGAAGTGAGCTTGAGCCGCCGAGGAGGCCTGGACGCCGTCTGCTGGTGGTTGGATTGATACATGCCGTGGTGTTCGACATGCGGGTTCCATCAGCGATGAACCGTGACGGCGTTCCTCAGGAAGACGCGTTACCTCAAGCTAACAGGTGCGGTTCCCCGTAGCCTTTTGACGACAAAGCCATTGTAAAGGAAGAAAAGAGAAGCAAGAGACAACGCCCGTACGCTGGGCGGGCTGTTCGTATTCTGACCTCATTCTCCTTTTCCTCGTGCTACTCGAGCACGAGAGCCCAAGATACGCTGCCGTTCATCTTCATCGCAATATATATATATTGTAAGGGAGAGAGTCTCACTGATTTCTAAACATTTTGATAACTACGATTGGCAGCCATGATTATATCTTCTGGCTGGTCGCTGTCGCATACATGACCCAACAGGCTGAACAACGCCTTGCTGTGCCAAGGGAGGACGAGAAGCAGGAGACATGAAACTTGAGCAGTACTGTTGCGTTTTCTGGAAGCTGGACAGGTCGGCGGCCTGCACTGTCTTTTCGCTGACTGATTCGTGGGCGACCAAGATCCGCCACGGCAATGATGATAATCACGGCACGATCTTCGAGAATGTGACCTTCGCTCACAGGGTTTCCAATTGTCTTCAGTGCTGTCTTGACATTTCCAATGTGTCGGATAGGCGAGGGAAGTGTTTGGTCAAAACATCTTCCATAGGCTTGTTTTCATTGCTGTCGCGAATGCCGCATGTTTCTTATCAGCCAGGGACAAGCTGCGGAGCTTTCGCACGCTTACGAAATTGTTGTGGCAGTATAAAACACTGACGCCGCCACTACATTGCTTGACGCTTTTAAATGCGAAGCATTTCTCAGCGAACTTCGGCGACTTTGAGCGTATCTATCTATCTATCTATCTATCTATCTATCTATCTATCTATCTATCTATCTATCTATCTATCTATCTATCTATCTATCTATCTATCTATCTATCTATCTATCTATCTATCTATCTATCTATCTATCTATCTATCTAACCGCCTACAACTTTGTGCTCTCCTGGCCGTATCGTTAGTGGGATTTATACCAAATTTGGTATGGCATAACAAGACTGTATGAGGAACATAAATGGCTGGTCATATGAAAATCATGACTAACTTGTCATGAAAAGTATGACTTACATGCCACGCTCATGGCGCGCTCGCGGCCGTTTCGCTAGCTTGATATACATCAAATATGGTATTGAGTGACATGACTCTATGACGAACACAAATGACAAGTGGTAATATGGAAATCATGACTTGTGATGAGCGACATCACTTGCATTCCGCGCTAATGGCGCGCTCGCGGCCGTTTCGTTAGCTTGATATACACCAAATTTGACATTGAGTGACATGACTCGATGACGAACATAAGTGGTAAGCCGTAATATGGAATACATGACATGTCATGAGCGACATCACTTGCATTCCACGCTCATGGCGCGCTCGCGGCCGTTTCGTTAGCTTGATATACACCAAATTTGGTATTGAGTGGCATGACTCTATGACGAACATAAATGACAAGCCGTAATATGGAATACATGACATGTCATGAGCGACATCACTTGCATTCCACGCTCATGGCGCGCTCGCGGCCGTTTCGTTAGCTTGATATACACCAAATTTGGTATTGAGTGACATGACTCTATGACGAACATAAATGACAAGCCGTAATATGGAAATCAAGATATCTCATGAGCGACATCACTTGCATTCCACGCTCATGGCGCGCTCGCGGCCGTTTTGTTAGCTTGATATACACCAAATTTGGTATTGAGTGACATCACTCTATGACGAACACAAATGACAAGCCGTAATATGGAAATCATGACATGTCGTGAGCGACATCACTTGCATTCCACGTTCATGGCGCGCTCGCGGCCGTTTCATTAGCTTGATATACACCAAATTTGGTATTGAGTGACATGACTCTATGACGAACATAAATGACAAGTGGTAATATGGAAATCATGACATGTAATGAGCGACATGACTTGCATTCCACGCTCATGGCGCGCTCGCGGCCGTTTTGTTAGCTTGATATACACCAAATTTGGTATTGAGTGACATGACTGTATAACGAACATAGGTGGTAACATGGAAAATCTTTGCATGCATGTCATCTACAACGCCATTTACAAGCCACGCTCATGGTACTCTTGCGTCCAGTTCGCTGGTTTGACATACACCAAAATTGGTATATCGCGACGTGAATGTATGACGAACACAAATGACAGGTCGTAACATGTAAAACATGACATACAAATTATGTAAAGCATGATTTGCTCCTTCCTGGCTGCTTCGCATTATATCGATTCCCACAGTGCGTGGGATCTGCCGGATTTTTTGTGAAGCACCGATGCCTTTCCTGTCAAGGTCCCACTCATTAAAAAGTCCGAGGATTCCTTCCTTAGTCTGCGCTTTCGTTCTTTTTTTTCTTTTTCTCCTGTCGACTACATGATTCCTGAATGGTGGCATCAGTAGAGCCGCATCGGCGCATTCCGCATGCACAGGATCGGTGGCGTCCTGCAATTATTTGCTGTTCTGCACCTCAGCAATCTGTTGTAGATCAGCGATACTTTGTTTGACAAGCAGACTGATGCGTCTTTCTTCTCAAAATATTTGCTCCTATGGTTCCACCGTCTCACGACGTATTATATTTACGAACCATGTCTCTTTGGACGGCTTTGATATCGGTATCTATATGCTTCTCCCACTGAGAGCTTTGTGTTCACTGTTCTCTTGAACTGAAAGAAATTCTGGTAGTGGATTCTCTGTGGGGTTTGTGGAAAAGTACTCCTCTAGGCGTAGATTCCCTGAGAACCGATGAAAGTCTTGTAGTAAGGTAAACTTTTAACACGAAAGTGTTTTATGCCGGGATCCACCACGGCTCCTCTAATGTATTTCCGTCACGGATACGACGTTGTAATATATAAAGTAACATTTAAAATCAACGAAAAACAAGACGAAATAGTTCAGTCGCCGGGCGCCGAACCTACGACCCCTCGCTCCGCAGCGCGCGGCGCGAAATTACTCGGCCACGGGAGTGTACGTACCTCCTCTTGCTAACGGCAAGCTATTTATAGACAACCTATACCGTTGGCGGTCCTCAGAGCTCGTCGACTTCAGCGCGTTTTCGTCATTACTAGCGAGACAGGCGCGAAGGTGGCACGGAGTGCGCGCTCTAAAGGTCGTCGCGCCTCTCGCTGCGGTGAACACGTGCCTACACGGGGCGTGGTCACTTGTGCGCGCACTTATCTCCTGATCCGGGCATTGGGGCGCTATGTGCGTCGTGCTTCCACCACAAGTTTGCTTTGAAGGTCGCTTCACTCGCCGCAGCGGCCTCGTTTACGAAAGGAGCGCGCTGCTCACACAAGAAGTAACCATTGTGGCAGTTGTTCGCGCTCGTCTTGTGTATACTTCGGCGTTCGTTTCGTGCGTCTTTCTTTGTGCTAGAGCAGCACGCTTTGAGTGTCGAGCTGTGACAGTCCGCGCTCGTCCTGTGTATGCTCGTTTCGTGCGTCATTTCTGCTTAAGATGCGCGCTGCACGTTTCGAGCTGCTTGCCGTTCTTCGCGTCGCATTACAATTTGTTGCTGTAGCATTCATTCCTTCGCCCTTGTGGCGAAACGATGCACAATAAACACTAAACTACTTCTCTGAATACACGTTTCAATTTCGTGTTATACCGATTCCTTTGACAGAGGGATCTGCCATGTTTTTTGTATCGGCCAGTGTACTGGGGCAAAATGTGAGTCCGTGGGAGATTACTGCTCGTTCATGACTTAAGTTGAACGTTGGAGAGGTTAATTGTGTTTTCTTCTGTGTTGTGTTGTGTATTATTGGTGTCTCTCGGCCGGTCGGTAAAGGTTTTATGAATCGTTCCAGATTGTGGTCCAAATACTTGTTGGGGACCCTCCTGATTGTCTATGTAGAGGTCGCAGGAGTACGGAATTTTATCACTTGCTATTTTTGTTCCTTTAACCTTTACAATTTCCTCTGTCCAATATTATCCGGCTTCTGTTAACCGGCGGGGACACAGCAATAACACACAAAAGAAAGAATAAAACAGAGTCAACCTTCCAACGTTCAACGTAACAGTCATGAACAAGCAGTAATTTCCCGCGGACTCACATTTTACCCCACTGCTGGCCGATACAATCAGTTTTCCTTACTACAAGACCTTCATAACTTCGCATGGATTCTTCGCCTGGAGGAATACTTTTTCGACAAACCTCAGAGAAGAACCACTACCACAATACCTTTGAGTTCAGGGCAACAGTGGACACCAAGCTCTCAGCGGGAGAATCATCTAGATACCTATATAGAAACCGCCCAAAGAGACTTACTTTGGGAATACAATACACACACACGCACCGGCCGTAGCTCAAAACCTCTCAAGAAACCAGTATGACGCTCTTATGGCAGTCAGTGATCTAACAAATATCGTCATAAAAGCAGCGGATAAAGGTGGAGGGATAGTAATAATAAGGAAATCCGAAAACATCCAAGAGGGCACCCGCGAATGAACTGACACCTCTTTCTACAAAGAACTTGATAAAAACCGAAATCTAAACATCACGCAATAATAAACACCGCACTCCACGATCTCGTAGAGCTCGAAGAGTTAGATCCTAAACTTCGTAAGGCATTTACTGTAACACGTGCTACCCCAGGAGGGTTTTACATGCTACCGAAAATGCACAAAAAAGGCATCCCTGGCAGACCAATAATTTCGTAAAGAGGCACCCCCCACCGAACCAACATCCAGTTACACATACTCCCTAATTATAGAAAAGCGCCTACACACTTATCCTACCTACGCGATACCAACCACTTCATACGGATGATCAAAGATGTAAAAATGCCTGATGGTGCATTTCCTTGCAACTCTTGATGTAACTTCCCTGTGCACCAATATTCCTCATTGTGATGGCATCAAAACATTAGTAGAGTCCTATAGTGCGTACAAATCTGATGACTCGCCAAGTCTAATAGTCATGGAAACCTATGCGAATCTCGTACTTCAACACAATAGGTTCGAGCTTTATAACGAAGACTATTTACAAATTATTGGCACTGCTATGGGTACTAGAATGGCACCTAAGTACGCTAACATTTTTATGAATGATCATGAATATACGCTCCTGTCTACACAGAAAATTAAGTCTCTCCGTTACAAACGTTTCTTAGATGATGTTTTGATCATTTCTAGGAATACACATGTAAACAGCTCTGTTTCAACGGCTACGGCGGCACAAGTGTCTACTAGGGCAGATGTGCGAACACCGTCCAAAAACACGTCGATGACATTCAAGGGCGCGTTGAGGGCCTTCCATTTGATTTGATTTATTGATTTCCATTTATAAACATATACTATACATTGTGGTAAATGGAGGTGGATGATGAAGAAAAGCCGCACAAACGCGGCTTAAGGGAAACCTCACCCCTTTAGTACACAATGGGTACACACCGTGAAGCATATAACGTTTGTAGAGTACACTAATACAGTACCATAAAATTTGATTGTTATACAATGAATAACAAATCGCACAAGGGATTACACTACCCAGATGAAACGAGAAACAAAAGGGATAGGTACTTCATAGCATGCCACAAAACTAAGGGAAAACATATCACACATAAATAACTTACAGAAAGCATTCTAGAGAGGGGAGCGCTTTAACGTTTTACATTCAGGCAATGTCAAATGCTGTAAATTATAAGCTGCTCTACTGTATGAGTTAAGAAGTCTAGATAGATTATTACTCAGCATTTGATAATCACAGTTCGTTCTAAAGCGCGAAACCTTGCATACTTCAGGTGTGCGAAAGCTATACTGGTTGAAGTTGACAATTTGGGAAGTTCACCCAAAAATGTATTGTTACATTTAGCACTAATATGGTATTCGCGTAAGTGTCTAGTTTAATACATGTTATGGACTTTAGTTATGTTGTATTTCTCGAACAGGTCTTCGGTATGAGCCACATGCGGTACATTAGCGATGACATTATTATTTCCTTCTGCATACGAAATAATTTATTTAGCTTCTTTACTGCTGAATATTTACTTAGGTACTTTTAAAGCTGACCAGCTTCGCAGCCCTTGCCTTTACACTTTGTGGCTTGTTTTCTTGGTCTTGTCCGACCGCACATGACCGCATCGGCGATAGTGAGCGGCTAGGCGGAGACGCTGAACCGCAGGTAGACATAGCTGGCCGTACCGTTGGTGACATAGACATGGGTGGCTCGTAATACAGGCGGCTAGACAAGCTGGCGGTGGGTGAGGCAACTCGAGGTGGCTGCACACGATTGCATTACCGTGTGACGTGACCGACGTAGCCGCATCAATGCAGAAGGCGTGGTTGTCGGAAGTTTGCCATCGGTTCGCTAGGGCAGGACCAACCCATGCAGCAGTAGGCGATTGTACGGAGTGGCTGCTGATATGACTGCATGGCGTGCTGCAGTCGTAGCCTAAAGATGAACTCGGCATATGTGGGTGGTCCATTCACCTCCGTGGACGGAGGCCTAGTGACGGCTTTGGCGTAAGTAGATACGGCAGCCGCCGGGACTGATTGTGGTGGCCTAGCAACGACTTGACGTAACACAGTGATGTAGGCGCTGGAGGTTCTGATGGTATTTGTGCATGACATCTAAGGTTTCTTGCTCAATAGCTCTGCGGAGCAGATGAAAAATTATGGTCGACGGCTGCTGAACATGCTCCTGCTGAGGAAAAGCCAGCGCAGAGAACTAACGTGCGATTTTTTTCAATTTTTTTTCGCCGATGCCCTGATTCCGCATTACCTACATCACTGCTAATATCTTGACCGAATCAGACGCCTTCTCGTAATCTGTAAAGGTTATGTACAGGGTAACGACAGGGGAAGTAAAGAAAGCCCTAGAGGGGATGTAAAGAGGCAAAGCCGCTGGTGACGATCAGGTAACATCAGACCTGTTGAAAGAGGGTGGAGGTTTTGTGTTAGAAAAACTGGGCACTGTAACGATCGGCCTTGGCAGCTATCATGGCAGACGCAGCGGAGAATGCTCCTGTCAATCAAAAGTTCCTCCCGGGTTCGCTGCTGTTCGGGGCGCAGGTCTAACCCCATTTTTTCTGGTAGGCCCACGTGTATGCGGTGTGGTCAGGGGTCCAGAAATCCAGCGAGGGTGCAGCGAACAGCCCTATTTGCAAGATGCTGCCGGCGTGGGAAAGAGCTGCTAGACACCTTCCCAGCGACGCGGCATGGCTCTGCAGCTGGACGGAGCCATTAGCGGCTGCATGTGTGATCGACAGCAGCAGCCACGTGTTCAGAGGTCACCGACTTGGCACCAGTCCTGTCCCCCCTTCGGACACTTCCTCCTCGCCGACAATTTCGAGTCGTCTGGGCGTGGTACGTGGACATCCTCCTGTGATGCATTGGTGTTCCCCAAATAGACTTCTCGTCCTTGCCCTTTTGAGGAATGCATTGTTTGTCCTGTTACCTCCTTTCAGGGGGCAGGGCGTTGTGGCGGCAGGACACCTTATTGGCGGGGTCGCTGACACCGGTTTGATTGCCTCAAGTTGCCAGACTCGTGGATTTAAAAGCCCAAGAATTCTTGTAAAAACTTTCTTCTCTTGATCCCTCAATGTAAATAAACGTCTGTAATATCTCTTCTACGAGCGCCTTCCTCTCTGCTAAAGATGGGCAAGGGGACCGGCGGCGGGGCCAGCTACCTACGACGCCAGCTACCTACGGGCCAGCAACAACTGGTGGCCAGCAGTGGGATAAGACGGATCCTCTGAAAGCGTTATGGAGGCCAGCCGATACGGAATCGCCCACATAAGGTGGGATCGAGTTAATCGGACTGGAAGGCAACGCTGAAGCTCGCTGCCCGGATGACCTAACGTCAGACGACGGCTCCTCGCGGCACTGCTGACAGCTCCGGAAGGAACGTGTCTGAATTCATGACTGCATATGGTAAGTGCATGGCTTTCTTCGCTAGGATATCACCAGGCTTTGTGTAGCAACCAGTGATTTTGTAACTGTTGACGGAAATATGGATAGTACAACAAATTTGTTTTGTTAGCGAAGAGTTAGCAGCACTAGGGGTAGCCATGAATTTGAAGGCGCTAATAAGGTCGGAATTGTTAGAGTTGGCCCGAGAGTTGGGTCTCCAAGTTGTCGACTCTAAAGAAAAATTGAAGGACACTTTGTACATTCCAAAGTGTGTTCGGCGAAAGCGTGTGGACATTCCACTGACTATGCCATGTCTTTTATCTTTTACACTCTCAGTGGGATAACACACAAACCGAATGTGTGTGCGCTTTCTTTTTTAATTTTTTACCACGAATCGCAACGAGACGCGAGGCAGACAGACGGAACGAACGGAAGGACGGACAGATGGACAGACGGACGGACAGACGGACGGACAGACAGACGGACGGACGGACGGACGGACGGACAGACGGACACCGGACGGACGGATGGACACCGGACGGACGGACAGACGGACGGACGGACGGACGGACGGACACCGGACGGACGTGAGCATGAGCCATTAAAGGCTTTCGCCTTAAAAGCCAGAGATCATTGAGGCGATCGAGGCAATCGGGGCAGGCGATGATGAACTTGAAGAATGTTTAGAGTACATCGAGCTGAAAAAAGAGGAACAGAAGCGCAAGCAGAAAGAGAAGACAGGGAGCGCAGGAAAGAGATAGCGGAGCGGGAAAGAGAGCACAGGATGCGCAGGGAGGAAGAAGAACACAGCAGGAAGATGCAGGCATTACGCAAAGAGCTTGAAAGGTTGCAACGTGAATATGAGTCACTGCAGCAAAGATGCCAGACATGTGTAGATGTAGCGCACGTGCGATGTGAAGGCGGTGCAGTTTAAGGCCGAAGAGAAGGCTAGTGCTTGTGAGCGAATAATAGAGGCCCTAACCCGTTCTGAGGAGAGAGAGCTCGTGGTCAAATCAGGGTGTGAGGGTTCGGTAGTGATTGAAACGGGATTAAGGTTAACGAAGTGTTCCACCAAAAATGAATCTTATAGCCCTATAGACGATGTCGATGAGCGTCAGAGGCGGTCGAAAGGCTCTACAGTCGGCACAAAGAAGCGTGTCAAGTGGAGAAAGCGTCCGAAGGACAAGAATGCGGCAAAGATCGCGATAAGTGCGAAGTATTTGAGGAAGGGCTTCAAACGGCTGAGCAAAAGAGCGAGAGAAGTGCCGTTGTCAGCTCTGACGGGTCTGTATCGCATGCGTCCGAGCGGCCGGACAGGAAAGAAAAGAAAAGCGCAATGTGCGCGGCAGGGGTCGAATGATGAATTGCCGGGCAATCATCAAGACGGTGCGCGCGAGACCGCTGACGAGCATATCGATGATTGATAATGAACGTCAGAGCAGGACGAAAGGCTCCAAAGTCCGCACCAAGAAGCGTGCAAAAAGGAGAAAGCGTCCGAAAGACAACAATGAGGCCAAGATCGCGACGCGTTAGAGGAAGGTCTTTGAATGGCGGAGCGGAATTGCGAGAAAGTTGCCGTATCGCTGGCGTCTGAGCAGCCGGAGAGTAGAGAAAAATGAAGCGCATGGTGCGCGAAAGCGGTCGGAGGGCAAGGGACCTCCACGTTGTTGTTCTCGCGGCGCGTTGGACAAGGTGCGAAACAGTAAGGTCGGTAGTTTTCGCGAAGTAGCAGAAAGGGACCACGGCAGGTCTGCTTCGAGGAACATGGCGGGGGTTCGGTGACAAGGTGATTGACCTTTATGTCTATTGTACACCACGCTTGACGAGAAAAGCTTTCTAGGCGCGACCACCGCGAGTTCGACTGAAAGTTGTTGAGAACAGCTGTTAGCTTCCCAAAAAAAATCACCGCCATATCAACAAAGTGAATGATATCAGAGGAGCTTGCTCGGAGATGATCGGGTAGCCCGCCAATCCTCCGTACACATCTCCGACCATCATATATAGACGTGACAACGTTGTTATATATACATCACATGCGGCGCTCGGGCGGCGAGCCCGCCGCGCTGCTTCCTTGGCTACTGCGGTGTTCATGCGGCCGCGCGGTAACGAAGTGTGTATACTGCGTGAGCTCCCGGCGAAGAGAAAGGAAGAGCACGTGCCGAGAGTGGTATGCGTCGCCTTAAAGTGACTTTACGTCGCCTTGAGCGGCGCCGCCATCTAGTGAGCATTCTTGAAATCACCGGAAAGCCGGCGCCTTGAGCATGCCTTGAGAGGGGAAGTGTACTTAAGCTTAAGGAGCAAGCTCCTACAAATGCCCCCCACCTCCCTGAAGGGAATCGCGAGGAAATGCGAATGCATTTCGCGCGCGCTTCACTCCATTTATATATACGTGCGAGCGAGCGGGCGGTAGAGTGGGGCGCAGGGCGGAGAGAGAGCGAACGGTGAGAGAAGGAGCGGCGAAGCACTGCACCTACCCTCTCCAACACTCTCTCCACACACGCGGGAGCTCCGCCGAGCTTCCGCGATGCGAGCGCCCTCACACACCAGAGCGCGCTCCTCCTCTCCACTCACTCTCCGCTACTCCGCCCGCACCACCTGCTCCGGTTGCTAGGGGCGAGGATAAGCGCACGCGCCCGCAGCTGTTGCTATGGGAGAGGGATTGAGAGCGGAGAGATAACACCTGCCGGCGCGCGGACACCTCCTCAACCTATCCTCCTCCTCCTCCACGGACGCCGCCGGATGCGCCTGACATAGCCCGACTAAGAAATGCATTCGCATTTAAAATGCCGACTCGGCACTGTCGAAATGAATGTTTTGTATGTTTATTTTAGTTAAGAAATAGTTTTCTCTTTTGGTCTCCACGAACTCTTGACGTTCAAGTTACTATACTCGGCGACAACTTATCTTGACATTGGAGCGAAGGCTACGGAGGCGGGACTTCCACACATCCGTGTTGCTCCGCAAGTAGTTCGGCAGCTTGCGGCTGATTTCGGTTTTGCCCGCTCGCATCGTTAACGCGTTCAGAAAAACACATACTTGAAAATTATGAATGGGAGAAACATTTCGATTGTTCAGTGTACTTTTTAGTGTCCTATTACGAGTATATTTTTCTTTAGAATTAAACAGCGCATATACGGCCGCACAGTGACGTCACGGACGCCATGTCTCCTTGGAAAACGGGTGGGCTGAAAAGGTGGTGCTGTCCAAGAAATGGAAAGAAAAGGAAAGCATTCTTGCAAGGCGAACGATAACTGTATTTTGCCTGCAACTGCCCGCAACTGGTTAAGTCTCTTAATAAATAAAGCAGTATTTATTTCGGCAAGACAAATGAGAAAATTGTCAATAAACTTCAGTACTATTTTTATGGCGCGGAAGCAGACATGCGCTTTGGTTCTGTAGCTTCCACAGTGCTGTCACAGAAAGCTGTCGCCGAGTATAGTTCTAAACTATGTTAGCCAACATGCGTTGTACAGTTGGCTATCGTATCGGTGTAGTGACACGCATCAGAGCGCGTTAAAAGCTTAAGAGATGAGCGCCTTCAATAGGGTAAAGACAGCTGACTTAGAAACTAGTTAACTAGCGGCAACGTAATAGTTCAGCCGGGAGCCTGCGGGAAAGAGAATAGGCAAAGTAGACAAGGCAAGCTTTGCGTGAGTTTTAGCAGAGCCATGCGAAATTTGTGTTTGTTTTTAAATGCGAAGCATTTCTTAGCGAACTTCGGCGACTTTGAGCGTATCTATCTAGTTACCTATCTATCCAGCCGCCTACGACTTTGTGCTCTCCTGGCCGTATCGTTGAATGGGATTTACACCAAATTTGGTATGACATAACATGACTGTATGAAGAACATAAATGGCTGGTCCTATCATGAAAATCATGACCAACTTGTCATGAAAAGTATGATTTACATGCCACGCTCATGGCGCGCTCGCGGCCGTTTCGTTAGCTTGATATACACCAAATTTGGGATTGAAGGACATGACTGTATGACGAACATAAAGGACGGGTGTTAATATGCAAATAATGGCGTGCATGTCATGAACAACATGATTTACATGCCACTCTCATGGCGTGCTCGCGGCCGTTTCGTTAGCTTGATATACCCCAAATTTGGGATTGAGTGACGTGACTATATGACGAACATAAATGACAAGTGGTAATATGGAAATCATGACATGTAATGAGCGACATGACTTGCATTCCACGCTCATGGCGCGTTCGCGGCAGTTTCGTTAGCTTGATATACACCAAATTTGATTTTGAGTGACATGACTGTATAACGAACATAGGTGGCAGGTGGCAACATGAAAAATCTTGGTATGCATGTCATCTAGAACGCCATTTACATGCCAAGCTCATGGTGCGCTTGCGTCCAGTTCGCTAGCTTGATATACACCAAAATTGGTATGGCGCGACGTGACTGTATGACGAACATAAATGACAGGATTTAGCATGTAAAACATGACATACAAATTATGTAAAGCATGATTTGCTCCTTCCTGGCTGCTTCGCATTACATCGATTCCCACAGTGTGTGGGATCTCCCGGTTTTTTACTGTTTTATTCGCATGCGTTCTGTATAGAAGCGACTAAAGAAAGGTTATCGCGAGAGTCACTCACTTGTTTAGTAAGAATTCTGACCGAAAAGGGTACAGCTAGTTTAATCACACATCCGTGGAGTAGATACTCGCAGTGGCACTAGTACGTGCACTTACGAATGTCAATTGTGAACAGCGTTCCTGACGTTGGGTCAGCATGACCATTTGCTTTCTTCTGCTCAAAGGGACAGGTCTAGCTTTGGCAGCGCAAAGTTTTGTGGCCGATAGGGTCAAGCGCAAGCTTATCTTGAATAATGACGACCGAGTCGTTGCCCCGATGGAATGAGAGCCTCAAGTCTATTCTTGCTTTCATTGGCCGGCTGGTGCGTTCTATTCTTCACAGTTTTTTAGGTAGGCACACTGTGAGTGCGTCAGTGATACGACTTTTATGTGT
The DNA here is from genome assembly GCA_030522465.1 of Rhipicephalus appendiculatus. Lineage (NCBI taxonomy): Eukaryota > Metazoa > Arthropoda > Arachnida > Ixodida > Ixodidae > Rhipicephalus > Rhipicephalus appendiculatus. The sequence continues at coordinate 17,217 of JALIZH010001889.1, read as the reverse complement.
TTTAAACAGTGGCTCCTTTTGGATGTTGCGACGGGAGGGCCACAGGATTAACACTAGGACATGGGGAAACGGCCACCATGAATGAAGCTAAGCCTGGTGAATCTCGGTAGAGGATTGCCGTGTGCTTGCTTGTTTGTGGTTGTGTTTTCGGCGCACTTTCCTAAAATCCTCAAGCCATCAAGGGCTGGATCAGCGAGGCAGACGGTGCCTTCGGGGAATGAGGACGGAGGATGTCACCTCATCCCTGCGAGCTGAGCTCCCTACGGTCCTGCTTCGATGCCAACTTTGGATCCAGTGTTGAGGCCAAGAGTAGTGAAAAACGAGCTGCGAAACAGATACCTCGGGATCTTCTTTCCCCGGCGGAGAAGCTGTTGCGATCGGCCTTGGAAGCTATCATGGCAGACGCAGTGGAGAATTCTCCTGTCAATCAAAAGTTCCTCCCGGATTCACTGCTCTTCGGGGGCGCAGGTCTAACCCCATTTTCCTGGTAGACCCACGTGCGTGCGGTGTGGTCAGGGGTCCAGAAATTCAGCGAGGGTGCCGCGAACAGCCCTTCCTTGCAAGATGCTGCCGGCGTACGGGAAAGAGCTGCTAGACACTTTCCCAGCGACGCGGCATGGCTCTGCAGCTGGACGGAGCCACTAGCGTCACCTGGACGGAGCCATTAGCGGCTGCAGGTGTGATCGACAGCAGCAGCCACTTCTTCAGAGGTCACCGACTTGGCACCAGTCCGGTCCCCCTTCGGACACTTACTCCTCGCCGACAATTTAGAGTCGAGACAATTTCGAGCACCCTATATACGAAGTGTGTCTTGACGGGGAGGGTACCAGATTTTTGGAAGAATGACAACATTATCCTAATTCTTAACAAAAGGGACGTTAAGGACATGAAAAACTACAGGCCGATCAGCATTCTCTCCGTTGTCTACGAGCTTTTTTTCAAAAATAATGGCTGATGAAATTAACACGACATAAATGTTCAGTTAACCAAAGGACCAAGCAGGACTTCATACAGGTTACTCAACAATAGACCATATTCATACTATTAATCAGCTGATAGAGAAATGCGTGGAATACAACCAACCCTTGTACATAGATGAGAAGTGTACGCCATCGAAGCTGAAGGAGCATAGAAAGGCGATCGAAGTTGTTGTGAGGGCACTGCACTCTCCATCAATTGTAAACGCTGATATAGCAGTCGATCACAAGCTTGATCAACCTTTTAGTTCACATTCCCCGAGAGCGAGGGGCGTCCTCAAGAAATGCATGGTAGAGACAGACCCACTATAAATCACTGAAGGGGGTGACGCACTGTAGCGTTGTTTTCTTTTCGATACGGATGATGAGCAATAGAATATTTACAATGCGGGATGCTTCAGAAAACACGCAATGAAAGTGTAAACAAAATGCTTCTGTAGGATCGTAGCAGAAGACGTATGTATGGTTAAAAATCAATCATCAGGGAGCTTGCCCGAAGTTTGGAGCATAGATTGTAATATTATCTAGTGATGCGATTCACTCAGCGGTGACCTCAGGGAGGAGTGTGTGGAGGGTGGTGCTGCGTTCATCAGCGCAAGATGAAAAAAATGGCGGGAGTTCGCTGCTCACGTTGACGTCGCAGCTAAGTTTATATGAAAAAAAGAAGTATTTCTTGGCCGCCGGGGCGCATGCTAAAAACAGACTTTAGGAGAAGTCTACACGGAACAAGTGAGAGAGAGAGAGAATGATTTATTAGAAGGCAGAGAGGTAGCCCTGAGCTAGTTCGCTCGAGCCTGCTACTCTGCACAGGGGAAGAAGGACAAGGGGAAAAAGAAGTGATGAAGAGTGACGATGGGGAGAGAAACAGGTTATGCGTATATACAATGAACACACAGCATTGTGGCTTCGCTAGAGTCTAGCGTCCAGTCCTGTAATATTTAGGAAATCTATTACAGCCCTTATAGCAGTTGTTGATCTTGTCTGATTCACACATTGCTGATAGAATGCCACTTTCATTTAGCTTTCCCACACCAATTCCTGCCAGCGTTGAAGCGAGCGTTTTTCGTTGCGACATGTAAAGTGGGCAATCACAAAATATATGCGCCGTTGTTTCACACACTTGGCAGCGTTCACAGTTCGCGCTGTACGCACGGCGGATGAGGTGTACGCAGCGGCGAGTGAATGCAACATCCCAGACGAGTCCGGTGTAGCAAACTGAAGTTGCTGCGGTTGATTCTAGCTGGGAGGCCAAAAGTCATCTCAGGATCTATTTCTCGCAGACGCCTGCATCGATGGTCTGGCCGCGACCAATAAGCCGTTGCGCACTCTCGCATGAGCGATCTCAATAAAGAGTTCACGTCACTTCTGGAGTACGGCACTTTCACGTCAATGGGGGCGTTATACATAGCGGCTCTTGCTTCAGCATCAGCAAGCTCATTGCCTGCCAGTCCACATTGTCCAGGGATTCATTGCAATGTGATTGCGTGGCCATTCCTCTGCGTCTGATGTCTAAAGTTAATGTAAAATGTTGTCCGCTTTTAGGAGCTTGTTCGGCAAGCTTCTTAACCTCGCGCCTTGTTCGGCGGCGATGGTGTGTACACTTTACTGCGCATGCGCAAACCCTTTCCAAAAAAAATAAAAATTAAAAACTTCCTATCCCCCCCCTCCGTCTCCCCCTAGGCATCCCTCCCCACGGCGACCACACCCTCACTGCGCATGCGCGTCCCCTCCTCTCCTCTCCTACGCTCCCCCCTCTCTCCCTCTAGGCATCCCTCCCCGCGGCGTCCACACTCCCACTGCGCATGCACGTCCCCCCCCCTCGTCTCTCCTCTCCTACGCTCCCCCCTCTCTCGTCTCGCGACGCCGACGCAGGCAGCGTCTGCTAGCGAGTTTCTTGGTTGAAAAAAACCGACTGCTCGCGCTGCACAACGGTTCACTGGCCACCCCGTATATATGGCAATGGATCTTGCCCTTAAGGACTGCTCCCTACCCTCCCTGTACATAACTTACAGAATTAAATGTTTTTCCTCCTCCTCCTCCTCTAGACCTCCAAGGTGGTGCCGGTGGGAGATTTCTCCTGTGCGTTGTTGAACAATAAAAATTCGCAGCGTGCGCGTTAACTAAAAGCGGAGTGCGGGTCTCTGTGTCCAGTCGGAGTCTTCTGTCTCTCATTGCCCATCAGCAGCGATTGGCATGTTCCAGTAGGAAACACCGGTGCATCACTGCGTGCTTTGCGCCTCCCCAGGTTTCTCTCCTGGGCAACGCTGCGATGAGCGTCAGCGCCGTCAACGCCGCCGCCAGTGTAAGCGTTAGCGCCCGCTGCTTCGCATCTACACATGGATCACTTTAGCGGGAGATGGTGTAATTTTCTCTTCGCCGGGAGCTCAGGCAGTGAAAACTTTGTTACCGCTCGGCCGCATGAACACCGCACAGCAGCGCGGCGGGCTCGCAACGAGCAGCAGCTGGGGCTCGCGGCCCGAGCGCCGCATGTAATGTGTATATAACAACGTTGTCACGTCTGTATATGATGGTAGGAGATGTGTACGGAGGAATCGCGGGTTACCCGATCCTCTCCGAGCAAGCTCCTCCAACATAATTCACTTTGTGGATATGGCGTGATTTTTTTTGCGCAAGAGTCAATGGCTTGCAATACGGATTTTGAGTCGGACTGTATCAACCATTTACGTGGTGTTTGGCCGGACACACACTGGATGGCTTTCCCATATTGCAACAAGTTCTGCAGCTGTCGAAGAAGACTTATGGTCTAACTTGTACATCCGAGAGGTACCCAAACGAGGGATCACAAAGGCCGCAGTCGAAGCGCATGAAGTCACAGATCCGTCGGTGTATCTGTGAACAGAGTCGCCGTATCGTTGAGGCCAAATGTGCCAAGGACAGTTGTTTCAGGGCAGCAGAAGAAACATGACGATTTTTCGTAATCCCAGGTATATGAAGGGACACCTGCGGTCTGTTGAGCGTTCACAGTGGCACTTCGGGGATGTCGGCCGGTGCAAAGTCTGAAGGAATGACGTGCCTATGTGTGTCTAAGCATCATGAGTTGGCGCAGCCTAGTCGGTCCCTCTAGCAAAGACAACAGATGGTTTGCGTGTCGGGTCAGCAGACCAAGGTGTACTCGAAGAGGTTCACAAGATAGGTAAACCTCTACGGGGTACGTACGTGACTCCTCTATGGTGCCGCACGTTCACAGCGCTCGCGCTTGAAGGCTCTCCAGAGTGCGAATGCACGTTGCACACATTCTCGAAAGCACATGTGAGCTGTACCGTAGATAGCCAACGAACAATGCTTGATATAGCTGCAGGAGGCTTTTCTCAGAAGGGCCCCATCTTAGTCCTGCCACAACTCGTAGAACGTCTACAGAACTAACAAGTTTAGTCCGTAGTGCAGTGACATGCTTCGTCCAAGATAGGCTGCGGTCAATGACGACATTTAAGTATCGGTAGTGCGTGACAGCAATATCGCTGCACCGTCAGCAAAGATCGGCTACCACGTCATTGATTTCTTTGTGAACGTCAATGACGCGCATTTTGCTATTGAAAGCTGCAGGCCTTGACGGCGCAAGTATCTTGAGGTTACTGATGTCGGGAGTTGCAGTCTTGCTCTCAGCTGCGGACGCGTTGCTCCAGATGCCCATATGCATATATCGTCCGCGTAGGCGCTGATTTTGACAACGTTTGTGAGCTCAGCTGCAAGACCTATGAGCGTGATGTTGAAAAGTATGGGGCTGAGGACCGCGCCTTGTGGAACTCCACGGCTCACGTGGTGCCGGACCATGTCACCGTCAGGCGTCGACATGAAAATGTTACGTCCGCTAAGATAATTGACTATCCACACGTGAAGGCTGTCTCCTATGCCAATGTCTTCAAGCGCATGAAGTATGGCCTCATGAAGGACGTTAGCGTAGGCCTCTTTTCTGTCCAAGAAAATTGCGCCTACTAATCTCCGACGTTGTCTTTCTTTTTCTACAGACGAAACTAGGGTCTATGACGCCGTCTATAGACGATCGACCTCTGCGGAAGCCATTCATAAAGTCTCGAAAGATGAACTTCTTCTCCAAGAACGATTGCAGTCTTGTCAGCACCATGCGTTCTATTACTTTGCCGAGACAACTGGCTAGGGCAATTGGCCTATACGAAGAAAGCTCGTATGAGCACTTGCCTGGTTTCAGTAAGCCCACTATGCGGCTGCACTTCCAGCTGTCTGGGACTGTTGCCGTTTCCCACGTACAGTTGTAGAAAGACAACATAGCTTTCCGCGCCTCCTGACTAAGGTAACAGTGAGCCGAATAGGTGATCCCATCAGGCCCGGGCACGGACGAAAGTCGAGAGGCAGCAATCGCGGCGCCGAGTTCGTGCATAGTGAACGGTAAGTCGAGGCGATCATCACAAGATGGCGGTGAAGCATAGCTGGAAAGCGATACCGGTGGGGACGACGTGCCTACCAACAATTTGCAATAATCTTCTGCTGAATCTACTTCGCTGCGGCCTTGCATTAGTGCCACAGACCGGAAAGGAAACAACTGTTGCGTAGGTGTCTGGAGGCTCCGTACAACCTGCCATATTCGCGATAGCGGCTTCCTGGCGTCCAGGGAACCACAAAATGTCCTCCACCGTTGTGTCTAGCTTACCGAGGTGTCGTAGTATTTGCCGCAGTGCTCGACGAGATGCAGGCAAGTCTGATGGCGATCTCGTCCCCCTATACTTTCTCTCTGCAGGGCGACGGATGGCACGGAGGTGTTCGTATTGTACGTCAATCTGCGATCTTGGTTTTGGTACATTGATATCCTTCGTATTTGCACTAAAGGCTGATGCGATGACACTCTCTATTTCAGAAATAGATTCGATGTTGCTGCACTGGCAGTCGACAGACGTTTGGAATTCTTGCCAGTCAACACTTCGCACAGAAGGGGAGCGGAACGGCGAAATCCTTTCCGTTGTATATATGTCGGGAGATGGTCGTTTCCGTGTGTTTCTATGTCTACACACCAAGAAGTAGTTTGTAAGAGAGTCCTAGTCACAAAACAAACATCCAGAGAGCTGCTGCACGATGTGCCGCGAAGAAAGGTAGGTGACCCATCGTTCACGGACATCAGGCCCTGATTTATTACAAGATCAGCAGTGTCCCTGCCGCGGCCGTTCATTGAAGCAGAGCCCCACATGGGATGCTGTTCGTTAAAATCCCCATTATATGTGGACCAGGGCCAGTTTGGAGCACAGATAAGAGGTGAGAGCAGTCCACGCTGCTTCTGGGAGAAATATATCCACCGATTACAGATAGGGAACGCCGCTTGTGTTTCACAGTGAGGCATATATATTCATTTGAAGTGTGAGGAGCCACGTCATGCCTCACGTACGTTAAGTCACGACGTATACAGACCAACACTTTACTCGTACTTCGGTCGTCTCGAGACCACAGTGCCACGTGTCCGGATATCCGAAAGGACGACTTCATATTTGACTCGCATATAACCACAGGGAATTGGTATTTAAACATCCGTTGTCGAAAGTCAGACAACCGGCTTCGCAATCCTCTTGCATTCCACTGCATTATAGCAGATGCACATACTCGCTCTTCGAATAAATTCGCCATATTGTTCTATGGAAGCGCTACGAAGAGCCGGTTCCAGCACGGTGAGGATCTGCACTGCTGCCCTCGCGCCCGGTGTCTGTAGTTCGCAGAGAATTGCGCGAATGAACTACAGCAGGTTCTTCAGTGTAGTCTGGGTCTTTTCAAAGTCTCGCCTATTGTTATGAGCCACCTTTGGAGCTGCAGTCCATGATGTGGCCTTTCCTATTGCTCTAGACGGTAATGAAGGTCATTCAGCATCAGACGCATCGGCTTGCATTCCTGGTCCTGACCCACTCGGCGCATCCCTTGGGTGTGGTGCACTCGGATGGACCTTGCGACCTTGTGTTGCGCAAGCATGTGTTCATCTTGTGCTGTAGACCGATCTATCAGTCCTATGGACACTGAGGTTCCACTGGCGCCTGCGTTTGGATCGGCGTCTATGACGACAGATGGACGAGACAGCTTCCCTGTGTGTCGAGTTGTACCCTCACCATCTTTCGCAGGACAGGCATTTCCTCTTTTATCTTTGGGCAGTCCCTTGATGTTGCCTCATGTGCTCCAGAGCAGTTTGGGCATTTCAGTGAAGCAGCAGCATCGCAGTTGTCTACTTTGTGAGGTCCGCCGCACCGCTGGCAAGTAATCTCACTTTTGCACACCTCGCTTACATGTCCCAGTTTGCAGCATTTGTGACACTGCAAAGGCCGTGACACGTAAGGGCGCACAGGATGTCTGACGTATCCAACCTTGACGTGGGTAGGCAGGGTCTCAGATTCAAACACTAGTTTGATGCAGCGAGACTGCCCAAAGCGGCGTATATTCACGACTTTGACGGTCGACGTTACAAGTTGAAGGAGATCAGTGTCAGTGATTTCAATGTCCACGTCGTTGATGACGCCAATCGTGGTTCATTTCCCGTGAGCAAGAAACGAGCGAACTGAGATGCTTCCCAGTTGCGTGACGGCCTTCAGTCTCTCGAGAATAGTCTTGTTTGTCACATCTACAGAAAGTATGTTCTTCCTGCCATTGATGCGAATTTCATTCACTTACGCAGGTGCGACTCGCTCAAAATATTCAGTTAATGACTGCCTGTTAAGCGAGTTCAAGTTCTCTGCTGAAGAGGTAGGCACATACGAGATGGTGAAACAATGCTTGCCGTTATCCAGCGCCGGTTGCGAGTCCCTTGAAGAGGAAGTCCTTGGAAGCTTTCGCTTGAGCCGACGGGAGGTGAACGTCGCGAAATCAGCTTCTGATTCCATCTCTTCAAGTGGAAGAGCTGTTGGTGTAGGTTGCAAGGAACGGATGCCACGGCAGGGCCGCCCATCTTCGGACCTTCAGTCGGCAGGCGGCTGGGGCCCGCGGTCTCGTTGGGGTGATGGTCCCCTATCCCGAAGGATGACGTCCTCCGTGTCGCTCGAGCAGTCAGCGTTAGGGAATTTTCACAGTTAACAATAAACTGATAGCAGTCCAATGCACAAGTATGCTCGAACACCACACGGAACAAGGTATCTTGCTGTCAGGTTACGTGAAGAGAACCATTTGTCTTCAGCCAAAGTTTGCTGTTCAAAAGAGTACATCATCTGCAGATCTGCTGTTGCCGCGTAGCATTTCGAAGCGTGCTCCGGAAAGTGAAAATGAACGCTGTGTTTCTGTAGGAGTTTCTGGGCTTTGTCGACACTGACATCGCTTAGGTGTTGCTGCCGTTCGGCAAGTCACTTGCTAATTTAACTGGCAATGACATTCATCTTCGGAACTCCGTTATAGAAGAGGAGTTCTCTGTCGTATGTCATGAGACATTCAAGCGTACAGTTAGGCTATTGATCGCGTTTTGAAGCAGTGCTGACAAGTTAATCTGTAGGATACCAAGCACAAAGCCAAGCACTTGTTAACAATGTTAAATATCATTGCACTTGCTCAATCTGTTCACAAGAATGGACAGATGGCCCTGAAAAGGTTTTTTCTTCGCGCATACCAAGATGGTCGGAACAACTTTCCGTGTAATTATTTCTGCAAAAGGTCACGTGGCAACTGTGACTCGCTTTCTGGCTCGAAAGCTACCGATGATTGCTATGTGCCGACCCTTTTCATGTTACCAATTACTCGCTAATAATTAAGCACCGTAGCTAACATTCCAACCTTCCTTACAACGACGTCTTTCTTGATATGGAACATTTATGTTACTCCATCGTGCATCATACTCATTTTTTGCACTAATTGGAGAAGCTACTATTACTTTTGCGTGGCAGAGTTCCAGTTTGAGCGTCGCGTCGTAGTTTACTGTTTTCTTCACTCGCTTAAACTTTCCCTTACTTCTACGTATTCCGACTGGAACGAGTTTCTTTCCGCAGAAATGTTACCCGTTTATTGGTTGCGGCATTGAGACTGACGGCACACGTTAGTGCCTATGGCGACCGGTGGTGCTGCATGGTCACTTGGCAGTCCAAAAAAACTGCGATTAAAACCAGTGTCATTAATTTATACACTAAATAGTGCGCCGAAATATTGCGGAATCGGTATGTGTAATTCTTATTAAAGCAGGGAAAATTACAACCAGCCAGCTTCATTTACTTTTCACGACTCCTTTGAAGCCGCTTTATCTGCCGCATGAACTTCCAGAGAATGGAGCTGTAAGTTTGTTTGTTTTTTTAGATGTAAGGATTTCCTAGTCAGTTAACGATGTTTGCTCTTCGTATGGGCCTCATGCAAAAAAAACACCTTGTTGTATTTTGTTTATTGCAAGTTTGTTAAGCGGGCATTGCTGATCCATGCAACAATAACGCATCACCGAAGTGATGCTTCCATTAGATAAAAGAAAGCTTGAGCGGGCACAAGCTCGTTGGAAGGCGATTTGGTATCTTCGCCACCTGCTGGCCTCCGTAACGGAGACGCGGCGAACGAAGTCAGTGATCAGTGACACGTGCCTTTCTTCTCAGGCAACTGCTCTTAAGAAGGTGGTTGTGATTCCGTATCCACGAGGTATTTTCCGTAATCTCAAGAGCACAGGACGAAGAGCTGTGTATCGATAATATTTTCTACACTTTTTCGCCGTTATGTGCTCGAACCGTTCCCGTAGGCCATTGTGTCATTGCAAAATTAATCAAACCCAGAGACTGCAATAATGCGTGCGACGTGTGAGTATATGCGAGACCAAAGTTACTTCGTCTACGTGCGTTTGCTTGAACACACTCAAAAAAGTGCCAAGTTTGCAGCGATGGTTTCTTACCATGCGTTTACTTCACAGAACGGCAGCATGGCTATTCTCTCTAATGATAAGAATAGGATCGTCATGATAGCAAAGGGAAGGTGCGTCGGCAAGCCATCTATCGCTCTCGCACGTAATGAGCTATCACATTCGAATTTACCTCCGCGTAGTGTTCTTTCACTATTTGGCTGTATTTCGGCATGAGTTTGTTCTTAACTCTCTTGCATTAACAGTAATGATGCGATGTATGCAAGATACGCATAATTGGGTTCTTGTAAACAACAGCTGGTAGTCTGCCCTAGTCTTTGTCCCTTCTATACATGTGGCTTCTGTTTTGCGCTCAACCTTTTAAATATTGAATATCAACTAGTTCGCTTTCACGCCTTGCTTGAAATGTAATACCCCCAGGGGTGGCTGCTGGAGGCTGCAGCTGCTCACATCATCAGTGCCACTTTAAATGCGGCGAGCTCCGCTTGCGCGTGTAAACGACGCTCAGACGGAGAATGGAATGAGAAACCTATCACAGTGAAAGGTAAAAGCTTTAAAGTACCCATAAGGTTCATATTATGCAACAGAACACCTGCCGGTGATTTCCAGTGAGCGTCGGCCACGCTGCGTACATGTAGTGCTTCCTCTGTTCTAAAGACGTAAAATAATTAGGTCCTCTCTAGCAGCAGCACATGCCTTAAAAGCAAGCATGTGATATTTAAAGAAGGCTGTTATACCCGCTCACCCTGATAGAACAACTCAAACTGCAGTTCTGTTTCTCGTACAAGAATAATGGTTTAAGCCCGGCGTTAGCATAAGTATGTCCACATTCATTGCTGTATAAAAGTACCGCTGCTGCAATATTGTATTTGTATGTGTCTTCAGACATGATATTCACCTTTTAACAAAGTATGTGGCGGCTTCGTGCATAAGAACACATGAAAAAGTGCGGGCTAGTTCTAGTGCTTCCGTGTTTGCCATCAGTGTTTAATGGCATGAGTGTTTTTATTGTATAATATGAACCTTGTTGGCAATAAGCAGTCTTTTCTTTTCACAGTGATCAATTCCTTATCTCATTCAGCCTCCCGAGCAAGCGGAGCTCGCCCACAATTGAACAGCACTGCTAACGTGAGCACCTGCAGCCAGCACAGACTAGACCGGCTGCCGCTACCGATCGTCTGCTCAAATTTACCAGTGGCTGATCACAAGAGAAAGCTTGTTGAACTATGCAGACTGGTGGCGGATATGTTGTTTTCGCACAGCTGTTTCGCTATTACGTCGCGTACAATTATTTTGAACAAATTGTTTCCGATTTGTCGCGCATAATTATTGCCGTGGCGGCTACTCTGAACTGGTCGCATTTAGCGCGTTATGACTGGTTAGCGACTTATATCATGCAATGCGCGACATATAAAAACTAGTCAGTTTATTGCCGAATAGTCTCAGTATAACGACAAGCCACCGTGTCTAACTAACACCGTCGAGCGTGTGTAACGGTGCGTAGAACTGTGACGCATTTCAGCGCTCCTTATATCCCCTGCTCATATTCTTTCACTGCCATATACGGCGCGCCATGTCGTCGCGGACAATGTCATCGTTGTCTTTATTGTCGCCGTATGGTGGTAACGACTTTCTTGAGGCTTCCAATTTCCTCGGGACTCTCGTACCGCCGCAGAACAGCAGGCGGCTGCGCAATCGCAGCCAACGGGCAATGACGCCTATGACGTCATCATTGTAGCTGTGCCAGCTCGAAGCTCGGCCAGTGTAGTGACGCCTCAGAAGTTGGTGGTCACCTTCAGGTCACCTTAGACGGTGTCAATGTCGCGAGGCGTGGTATGTGACCCTCAATCGCGCAAGCGAATTCAGAAGTTATATAAATTACCTTCCAAGCTGTAATCGCTGTTTAGATATTGTACATAACAAAGGAATGTTCACGGGAACTGGTCCCGCTATCTTAGTCACGAAATATTGTGTCAGATCCTATACAACGTCAAAATCTACCGACTTTCATTCTGGTCCTTTTGAATTATCTCCGGCAAACAATACCTGGAATACAGGTATTTATTGCAGGTACATTATTCTCGGTAAAGCCCGTGAAGTGAAAGGAGAAGTAAAATACTGGTCAGATTGCATTTCACTTATTTTTGATGGAAATGAATATCGCGACCAAGAAAAGCAGTGACTATTCGCGATTTGCCCTCAAAGTATAGAAATGGTGAAATGGGCGGAAAAGCATTTTTTTTGCTATCATAACTTGTACCTTTTTCCCCAGCGGAAGAAATCTTATTTCCCCACAAAAATAAGTCCGAAACCATTCTTTTGAGTTAACAACCTGCACCTGTAGTACAGTTCATCAAAATTGGAAATGGTGACTTAGATCTCAGTTCTTTGTTCTCTGGACACATCCAGTTCCAGCATTTCACGTGATAGTGTTAAAAAGCTCGTTTCCCAGAAATTCTGGCATCGGCGTCGGTGTCCGTGTCGTTGGTTGTGAGCGCAAGGCGATCATCTTGTCCGTGACCAAAAAATTGATAAATATGCAAATAAAATACTAAAATATTCGGTTCGAGGAAGAATCTAACCTAGACCGTCTGAGGGGCAAGCATGCGTCTTACCACCGAGCGACGCTGAAACTGCTTCGGAAAAAAAGGAAAGGCTATATGAATGTCATGTGTGGAAGGGTCTTTTAAAACGTATGTAAGACTGCGTGGTCGAAGCGTAGAATCGCACTAGGCGTCAAAACATGGGAATTTCAGCGAGTGCGCGTTTGAAAGGCCCACTCGTTAGGAAGCGTTCAGACGAATTTAATCGTCATCAGATGCAAAAGCAACAAGACAGTGGTCGGCTGCGCAGGTACGCGTGTTATTAGTGTGTTATTACTGTCGCACTTTGACGATGGAAATGGCTCTAGCAAGTCCACATCGACCTGTTCAAAAAATCTCGGAGGTGCATCACTTAGCCGAAGAAATCCCGCTGGCCTGACAATCCCAATATGTCCTCACGTACCGAGTGACATCGGCTTTAAAGCGTGACCAGTAGTACTTTTCTTCTACCCACGCACGCGTGTGAGAGAAACCGAGAAGGGTAGCCATCGGGTCGTCGTAAACGGCCAGCACAATTTCTGTTTAGACCACCTAAGGTAGAACGACAATGTAGTTGGCTCGGTAGTTTTTACTTTACGAGGAAATCATTTTGCAAAAAGAAAGACGGCAATCCTGAAAAAAATTGGCCGCGTATCTCCGTGCTTCGCTGCAAATGTCGTCGAAAGACGATAGTCTTGTGCCGTCCGTACTAATATGTTTTGTCCTTGCCTCAGACAGTGCCTACTCTAGGTTAAGTTGGCTGCATCTGGCTGGCATTGATAAAATAGAGGAGGCGCTGCGCGAGATATGGACGCCATCGAAAAAATTGAGCGTGTGCTGAACCAAGGGCCACTGCCAACGGCAGCACTTTATCGTCGGCACAGGGCTTTTTCGTGCAAAGCGTCGCAGTTCGTGTACAGCGTCGCATTTTCAGCACTGCCTAAAAACACTAGGGACTTTAGGATTACGTATCTGTGTATTTTCTAATAAAATAACACACGACCTCATACTTAGATATTAATATTGCGCATCAGGTACGCGTAGTATTTGCTTTTTGATCGAATATGTTCACAAGTATGAACCCAGACACCAGTTCAAGATGGCTGGGCGTTCAGAAATTAGTTAAACTTTGGCCCAGTAGCTAGCTGCATCGGGTGACAGACAGACAGATAGATAGACAGATAGATAGATAGACAGACAGACAGACCAAATTTTTTGCGTTTAAGTATCCCAAGAAAGACTATCGTCATTAAAAGACGGCAAACATGGGTATGACAGTGGCATTGCCTTCCAAGTACTCATCCAGGCTTCTCAGTTCCGGATCGCTTCCCTGTTGTTCGGCGAGGTTGTCGACACTTATGGGCGCCATGAGACTGTCTTCGTGGAGATAGTCATGTGGACGGTGGATCAACATGTGCGCGTGACAAGCAGTCGGCATCACCGGGCTTTCGTATGTACTTCTAAACGACGGTAAGGTCGAAAACGTCAAGTCTCAGACTCCACCGTGCGAGGCGCCCTGGACGTTCCTTCAAGCTGGCTAGCCAACACAAGGCGTGGTGGTCGCTGACAGCTTTCAAATACCTGCCGTATAGATGGTCCTTTCAACATTTGGGCAACATCAAAGTGCCTAAACTATGATGTAGCCCAAATCACGGCAAGGCACCGTTTTCGTGTCGCTGAAATATTTGATTCGGCCTTTGACAGCGACCGGCTAGCCTAAGCAATGACCCTTCCTCGACCTTCCATGCGTTGCACAAGTATGGCGCCACGTCCTGCACAGCTTGCGTCGGTGTATGTTCCTGTATCCGCGCGTTTCCAGTGAAGTGTGCCAGAACCACTGGTGACTGCAGGTATTTCAGATCTCAGAATGCTTCTTCCTGTCGCACTTCCGACTGTAATTCCACGTCCGTCCTGGTCAGTTTAATAGGTGACTCGGCGATGCGGGCAACGTTTTTGACGAACAACCTATAAAAGGGACACACGCGGTGTAATCGACGCACGGCCTTCATGAAGGCAGGTGGCGGCAATGTAGCAATGACGGCTGTCTTATGCTGATTGGGGTGCACTACAGGGTTCCTGGTGATGTGTTTTAAGAGGCCCTCTTCGCAAGGGAATCAAAACTTCTCGGGCTTTGGTTAGGCCAGATGCCCTGATTTCCTGAAGTTTTTCTCTCTTTATTTCCCTGTTGATATTTAAATTTTTTTTACGTCTTTATTCCCAATGTGACTCTCTATGTGTGTCTATCTCTTTTTTTTTTCTATAGATATCCCTCTCTCTCTCTCTGAGTGAACCAGTAGTCAGTAGTCGGATTTTCCCAATTTCTGTGGCACACTCACGTTGATAATGACAGTTTTCTGATAGGGCGCACAAAACAGCCTGCTTAAACTTAGCTTCGGTGTCAAAACGCTACCAAGGAATGCTGTCGAGGACCTAGTTAAGGCTATTTCCGCCATTGAAAACTTGGCTACAGCGGCATTTTTTGCTGAACAATTTCGCGACCCTTCAAGCGCCGCTGTCACCATGAACATCTGTCTTATTGGAGGTTGATTTACAATGCAGTTCCTGGGACAAACTGGTGACATTTACCTGGTGGGGTTGACTGGAGTACTCCACCAAGGATCTTCTAACCCTCCCAAAATGTGCCTAAGAGCTCGATACGATCACACACTTGACTCTCAAGTGCGTCGCCGATTTAAGTTCATAGAAGATGAAGTAAGTATGTTCTGTATCTGTTTTGTCTGCAGCCAGTGCACATCACTTTCGCGCAAAGCTCATAAGTATTACACGAACACCGTGAAACAAAAAGAAATATAAGTTTAAGTTTGGCAGCATTTTTTAAGCTCTGCAGCTACGGCCACGGACAGCCAAAAAATTATAAACTTCTGTGTGAGTCGCTGTTATTCTCACACCTTAGGTACAATGATGCAACACGTATTTTTCCTACCTAAATATACACGCAGAAAAAGCAGGCAACAGAACGCACCCACTCGAAGAAACACTTATCTGCTAAATCATATTACTTCCACAAACTATATTTCATGCTCTCGCTATCAGAACAGATCCGCGTTTTAATATTATTCGTGCCTTTTTTCGCAAGAATGCAACACGGTGTCGTAGTTACAAGCACCAAAGTTCATTTCTGTTTCTACATTTATGAGAAAAACGAATACGTGTACGATGCAAACCCTTTAAATCTGCTTTAAGTAAGTCCAGCGTTTCCGCAGAGAGAAAATTATTTACAAGGGTCAAGTGGTTTTTATCAAAACCTAGCAAAACAGTTATATCTCGACCTAAGGAAACCCGCTTTTAGACGAAATTTTTCACTTTCCAGCATGTATTCATAAGATTCAATGTGTTTATCAACCACAAATAACAAATCTAACTTGGCACCACATCACATTTAAAGGGACCGACAACCAATTTTTGTGGTGCCTACTTTTTTTAGCGCAACGGAAAGCTTACCGGTGAGTGAGTCTACTCACGGAATGGTAAAGTGGAAAACGCCGCGAAACATTTGTAATCAAAATTTTTCTATCTGCAGCGAATATGCAGTTGTATACTCAATGCTGCAAACAGTGAGCCCGAGAGCCGTTCGTGTTCGAGCGCGCTGGTTTACTGCGCATGCGTGCACTCCGCGCGCATGCGCCGCGGCTCGACTTGGTCCACTGGCGGCGGCGACAGCAGCGCCGCTTCTCGCCGTGCAACTCCTTTTACGTCGTAAGCAGCACAGAATTGAGCGGGGCTGGATAATATTTTACATATTTTAATTTTGAGGACTGGCGCCCATGACAGCATCAGGCTACGCGGCTATGTACAGCAAAGTGATCGACTACATACTCCATAATCCAGCTTCAAGGCTGTTGCGCTAGACCGCGCGACATGACGGTTTTTATCACTTTTAAGCACGATTTAAAAGGATAAATCCTAGTAACAACGCAAAAAGAATGCTGGAATCTGTCACTATATTTCATGGTCTTGTCATTTCTACTAGGATCTAACCACACGTTTCTGGCCAATTGTCGGTGCCTTTAACAAACATTTTCCTCAAGTATGTGCGCAAAAAAGCGGTGACTTCTTTATAATTCCGACAGACAGGTTCCTTTGAGCGTAAGCTATATTGCTGTCAGGTTAGAGCAAATGGACGCCCTAGTCACGACTTCAGATTTATATTGACGTAGGTGCACACTGAAGTGACCCGCTGAACAGCAGACTCAGCTAATGGACGGCGCTAAGCATCGCGGTAGTTTCTTCACTTCGTGAAGTGTCCTACAAGAAAGCTACGGTAGTTGGTTTGTGTTTCAATGGTGAAAGCTACGGTAGTTGCTTTCACCATTTGACAATATATGGACAGATTACACTGATCGTATCCTCGCAGCTGTGTTGCTCGGCCTGCTCGTACAATAACTGCATTTGCTGTCCACGTATTTGCTTATCGGCAACTAGTCATCCTGCATGGCCCAGACAGTTCAAGAGCTCAAGAGCCGCCCACGCAGACTTTACACACGCGAAGGCGTGGGTTAACGGCACAGATAATTCAGCGGTAGCTTTAGGCACTGTACCGCAATAATTCAATTTGGAAGGGCTAAGGAATTAATTAAATTTGGAAGAGCTTAGAAATTATTTCCTTCTTTTAAGCAGTTCCAAATCGAGAAAAATAAATTTAGCGTGTTCATCACCTCGTTATATTCAGTTCTAAACGTAAAATTTTTCCAGGTTTTTTTTTTATTTTAGGTCTCTGGTACATGATTTCAAGTAGATACATCACGAAGTTTTTTTTAAACCCGAAGTTTTTTTTTCTATTGTGGTGCCCCATTCCACTTAAGAATAACCTCATGTAGATAAAAATAGTGAATTATATTACAAGAGTTTCAGTTTTTGTGGAAAG